>PCDI01000011.1:178361-287497 GCA_002778195.1 Raffaelea ambrosiae
GTGGGCTGCAGCACCATCTGCGCCACCTGGGGCATGAATCCTCTTGTTGCTCACTCTCTTCCTAACTCCTTCCTCCTGCCTCGTAGCCCTTTGGCCAGTTGTCACCAACCCACCCGCTGTCGTACACCGGGCGGCGCTCGGTATGTCATTTACGGAAGCGAGAGCAGAGCCGCATCCAAACAGGGGGGCAGGCTGTCGCCCATCCGCGTCCATAAAGAGTTCGCATTCGTTCCACAGATTCGTTGTTTTTGGTTTTTGGACAATGCTTGGGGGGTCGTTACCGTTCTAGTTTTCGGGGTCTCTTTTTTGGGGGGGCTTTTTCATTATTGCATGTTTTGTATGCCTGTGCCCCATCACACTTGTTCTTGAAGCTGCATTTATTTCTGTTTTCGGTCCAAACGTCTGCCTTTTCCTTTGCTCTAGCTCGACGGCTGCCTTCTAGTCAGCCTCGTTGTCAGACAAAATGGCGCCCAACGATAGCAGAGAGCGAAGCCCGGGGGAAGGTGCACCCGAGGAGGAAGTAGCCCGCAGACCCACTAGACGGGTGCTGCCGAACGAGACAGCAGGTAAGAGCGACCCGGTGACATATTCTTCTTGCTGCACAAGGCAGGCGTCAATTTGGGACGGACTTTGCTGACGTCACGTCTCCTCTCCAGCAACAGGCTACGACACGTACGAATACCGCGACAACTGTACCCCCGCGGAAGGCACCACGGATTTGGTAGGCAGGACGGCAAGCCTGAGTCTGAACCCAAACCTTGGTACTTGTGACAGTGGCAACTACGGGTACAGCAATGGCGGCGGCGGTACGTACGGCGGTGCCGGCGATACCTACGACTCCGTGAGAACCTGTGGTCGCACGTACAGCACCGACCAGATAACACCACGCAACTATGGCGACAACGGCTACCCAGCTCCTTCCGGGGGGCACCCCCAGTACGCCCAGGACACCCAGCCTGCCTCTCAAAGCCGCCACAGGGCTGGTGGTGGCGGCAGCAGCAGCAGAAGTGGCAGCACACAGGACTCGAGACACAGATCCAAGCAGCATGGAAAACATAAATCATCCAGGACATCCGGTTCTGGATCTTCTTCCTCCTCCACGAGACCCCAATCCACAAGCTTCTCCGGCTCGTCGTCCCAGTCTCGTGATGGCGACCGTGGCCAGCACAGGAATAGGGAAAGCAACAGAACACAAGGAAGTCAGTAGTGCAACATTCGCTTACATTCTAGTTGGCTGCCACGCGCTTGACGGCTGAGATATTAACCTCCCCCCTCGCCATCCAGAACCTACGAGTAGGTCGTCAGCGCCCTCCGGGCACTACCCTCCCAACTCCCACCGCTCCTACCGGCTTCCGCAGCAGCAGCAGCTCTATTATGACAGTCCACCGATGAGTGCAATAAGTAAGTGTAATTGCTGTCCGTCTACAGAATTATCGATCCCTGTTCCTGTTTTTTTCTTTTTTTTTTTTCTTTGGGGTTTTCGCTGGACTTGGATGGCTGATGGCTTCGTCTAGGACACGTAGTTGCGCCGGCACAACAAGAGCCGCTTGCTTCTAATAGGTCTGAGCCCGGCCGTAATCCCCGTGCTGGATATGACCAACAAGCGTATAACGCACGAGGGGTCGCTTACTACCAAGAATCCAATTACGCTGGTCCTGCCTACGAGTACACTGCCGGTGCTACTGACGACTATACTGTTCCCAATAACAGGCAAGGTGAGCTTACCCAAACTTTTTCTACTACATTTTTTTATGCAATGCCATTTGACTGCGCTGGCTGGCAACCATAGTACTATTCTGCTCACGCAAAAAAATTAGCTAGCGAACTTTCCAGCGTATACGGACAGGAAGCCATTGATCGAATAGCCGAGAACGAACCGCAAGTTCAGCACCGGAGCAGCCTCCCTGCAGGGTCAGCGTACACGGGTATGGTTTGTCCCACAAATGAGTACCCTGAAATAAGGACATGTCGATAACCGAGATATAGCCACAGGACATGAGACCACCTTGGAAAACCAGCCAAACCGGGCCTCGTCTGCATCACGGCAACCGGCACGGGACCCCCGTAGGTTTAGGCTACCAGCGAAGAATATGTGAGAAATGGCAGGTCTAACTTCATATGCTGTGATTAGGCTACGGAATGTTCCCCAGCAAGGAGTTTTGTGTCGGCCGGGTACGTGGTTTTGTTTGTGGATTGTGCCCAGGTGGCAGTGTCTCTGAGACGCGGGCCTGCCTTCTTTCTAATCCGTACTACAGGTCCTAAAGTGCGAATTTCCTGAGATGCAGGGGGGGAATTCCAACGACCACGATGACTTTACACTGGTGTCAAGGGCCGGCCGTAAATTCTTTGTGAAAGACAGACGATTCATCATTATCAGTGGCGGATGTGGCTATTCCACATGCGTGTATGTGCCCTTTATGCCTCTGCACGCGCCCAATCAGTCAACCTCCTCCAATGTTGCTGTCGCTAGTTCAAACTGACACGAAGGAAACAGGGCAATTCTGACATACGGCTATCAGGGTTGTAAGAAGCATGGCGTGGAACCGGGAGACCATGGTATTGTCTACACAACGCCGGAGTCGCCCGGGGAGCTTCCCGGCGAAAGGCCGCTTGGCTTTTCTCCCATCAAAATGGAATCTACCGAAGGCGGTTTGGACAAGGAGTCCAGAGTCAATTACGCCAAGCATTTCAACATTGAGCACAACGCCCGCGTCAAATTTGTCGGCGAAATTCACCCAAATCACGTGAGAGGCTTTCTACAATCCGTGCAAGCCGCATTCGTAGAAAGCCAGAACCGCGCAATTGTGCGAGGCTCTCGCTGACGCCATCTTATCTTTCTCCTCTTTTTGTGTGTTTCATACAACGTTTTTGCTTTTGCCCTACAATGATTTCTCTCCCTCCGGAAACCCCTTCAAATGGCCGGCCCCCTACGACACACGCAGCTTTTGGTCTCATGCCCGCCTACGACGGGCAGACCTCAACGTTTCCCACTGGTGCTACCATACCATGGAAGATGACTTACGTTCAATTTTTTTATCTTATTTTTCTTTTCCGCCTTCGTCTTTCTGTTTATTTCTCTTCTGGGACAGAGGCACCCAGATGCCAGCTTACGCCGTCGTCGTTATGGCTGCTTCCCAACTTCCCCCCAGGCTCTTTATGCCTGCCCAACTTGTTTACCTCCCGAATTTTTAGTTCTGTGTTCGCACCGCGTGAGCAGAACACGTCTGTTTGGACCATCCGTGCCCCAGATTGTATGGCATTATTATGACTGATGAAGCTACTTTGGAAATTTTTGTTTTTGGAATTATTTACCACCCACAGCACACGGATGCTGGGCGGACAAACCTCGGCTTGTCGTGGTTTGTCCTACGATATGACACAACTTATGATCAATACACGATGACAACAACTTTTTTTTTGGTGCAACTACCCCATGTTGCCGTGTTGTGTCAGCCTCCTTCCGGGAAATTTGGATCAAAAGTCTGTATTGGGAACAACGCCTGTGGCCCTGTGTAACGTGGATGGCTTTCTAGGACACAACCTAGTTACTACCAGGCCAAATCGGCACGAGGCTGAAACGTCCGCGCCAGGCACCCAGCCACCGAGCCAGGCACCCCTGTAGGGTTGTTCTTGATCCTGGGTTGTTCTTGGTCCCTTGTAATCTCCTTTGAATGTAAGAAAGTCCGTAGACTAGCTTCCTACCCCGGGATGCATTTTTATGGTGCCTTGATGTCCAGAAAACAAAAAGTAAGTATGCGAACCATAGCAGAACAACAAAACAGAAAAGAGGAGCTACGGTTCAGACAGGAGGTATGGGCAGGGTAGAAACCCCCAGCTGGGGCAACACACAGAGAAAAACAGCAACACAAACGTGTGAAAAGGCCAAAAAATCAATTGCTGTTCTTGGTTCTTGTCCTTTGTGTATACTTTTTTTAGTTTTTTTTTTTTTGTTGTTGTTCCTCCTTTGTACTCCGAGGGGATGGTCTTGGATTTTTATTTTTTTGAAACACCTTTTTGTTCCCATTTCCCAGTGCTGCGAAAAAAAAAAAGTTTCTTCCCTTTCCGTCCCGATCAATCAGCATTTGTAGAACCCCCACTCCCCCTTCCCAGCGCATGTGCAACGCTTTTCAACGAGATACGCATTGGCCTGCACTTCCTCCCCAGACGTATGTTTCCTGTACGTCCTCCTCTCAGGTCCTCCCTTTCGCTCTTCGCCCCCCATCACTCTATTAACATATTTATGCGGCAGTCAGAGCCTGGCGGATGCGCAGACCACGCTGTCTTGAGCTGAGGTGAGCATCCTTGACCAGAGCAGTCTCGGCCTTGGCAACGGTCTCCTCAGCCTCGGTGAGGATCAGCTCGATGTGGCACGGGTTGGACATGTAGGGGTTGATCTGGTGTGCGGGTCAGCAAAATGGCTTTATGAACGCCAGAAAACAACCCGCCCCCCAAGGGGGCTGGCCTGGCAAGGCAGAAGAGAGAATGAGAGGAAAAAATAAGAACAAAAACCTACCCGACCGTGCGCACGGTACGTCCGCCGCCGCTGCTTGGGTGCCTGGTTGACCTGGATGTGCTTGACGATCAGGTTGCTGGTGTCCAGACCCTTGGCATCGGCGTTGGCCTCGGCGTTCTTCAGGAGGCCCAGCAGGAACTCGGCCGACTTCTTGGGCCAGCGAGCCTTGGACACGCCAAACTGCTTGCCCTGGGCGGTGCGGCCAGTGCTGCCGGCATACCGGCGCATGGGCACGGCCTCCTTCTTCTCCTGGACGTTCTCGAGGAAGGTAACAGCACGCTGCAGCTTCCAGCCGTTGATAGCCTGGGCGGTCTCGTGGGTGTTCTTGAAAGAGACACGGAGGTAGGATCCGCGAGCGCGGGCCGACTTGGCCGGTGCGATTTCCGTCGCGGCGTAGCGAACCTGGAAAGAAGGGAACGACAAAAGTCAGCACGGTCCTGATCGTATTCCCCCCCCCCCTTGACAGTTTGGGTTCTCAAAAATCTGCAAATTTCTTCTCTCGCTTCTGCTGCCTCCTCTCTGCTTCCTCGGTTTGCACCTCCGTCTGCCATAATCCATCATTTCGTTCGATTCACGTGTGGGCTGTCGTCGTCAATGGTCGCCGTTGTCTGCCGGTGGGAAGAACCCTCAACATGGACACGTCCCCATACATAAACAGAGCACTGCTACCGTAGTTTCGCAGATGTTGGGGGCACGAGCCGTGAGTCGTCATGCTCGGACGGAGCCGTGGGATGTTCGAAGTCGTCGATGTCGAGAGGGTTTTCGTTCGCCATTGCCCGCCCATTCCCAAGAAGTCTCGTGCAGCCGCCCTCCCTCCCTCCCCAATCTCCAATCGCAGAAACAACAGCAGAAGAGAACAATCACTCCTTCACACACATATCCAATTTGAAACTTACCATCTTGACTGTCTTGTGGTGGAAGATGGATTCGTTGGTGAAGGTTGTCGTTTGAGGTGGATGAAGCGAGTTTGCGAATTGTGCAGCAAAACTTCGAGGAATTCGGAGACACCAATATTTTTTTTACTCTGGGCTTGTTAGGGCGGGTCCACAGGCCTATTTTTTTCGCTGCTTTTCTCCCACGGCTTGCTGATTTTTCCGGAAGGAGGGCTAGGGTTGACACTACCCTACCAATCATAGAGCCCCGCCACGCGCTGGGATAGTGGGGCAAGCGGGCTTAAGAAAAAAAAAATCGAGCAAAGAAGCTAGATCCTCTACACACGTGATATGCAATAATGCAAGTCACGTGATATATCACAGTCTAAGAATCTGGCGAGGCTAACGAGAGTAAAAGTCAAAGTAGTAATTGGGTTTGGGTTTGAAACCAAGCTTGCTGCTGGTAGCAATGACAGCACTCAGTCGACCAGGCCGAGCATGGTGTGAAAGACATGCTGGCAAACAAATCAACAAACGAGTTCGTAGATTTTGTTGGGGGATCGGGACGGGAATCTATGACCAGAAATTATGGAGAGTTAAAAAAAAATAGAATATCGGTGTCTCTGAATGATACAACGTTTTAGAGACATAGACACAAATGACGAGTTAGACAATGTGTTTTCCTGACAAAGTCTTAAGGCATCAGTTTAATGGTTCAGTGTACAAGCTAACGTACGTGTGGCATTTGCGTCCGTACCACTCACGGCAGCACGCGCAAAAACAAACGTTCGAGATAATGAATTAAGACTTAAAATAAACGCAAAACTAATGAGCTCCCTGCAACGCCAGATTCGCCCTCTCCCATTTGCTGTGACCATGATAAGATGACATCGTGCCAAGGCCAAAAAAAAAACAAAGACAAAAAAAAAACAGAACAGAACAGGATAGCAGAATATGCCAAAAGATGGACAAAGAAAAACCAAAATCCTCTCCCCCATGTGACTTAGCACTTCCGTTTTCTTTATTTAACAGGTGAACTCCTTCTGCATGTACACGGCTGCCACCAGCGCGTGGTCACGCTCGTATGGCTCCAGGGTCAACTGCTCCTTGGGGAAGAAGCGGTCATCCTTGAGCTTCTGCACCTCGCTGGCGAAGACGACCTCGGGAGAGGCTGTCGAGTCAATGCAGCTAGCCTTGATACTGAGAAGGAGACCACCACCCTGCTTCAGGTAGAGTTTGGCGTTGAGGGCGACGATACGGGCCTGGTCGGGCTGGGCGACGTCGCTGAAGATCACGTCGACAAGCGGGAGGAAGAAGCGGTACTTGAGAGGATGACGGGCACTAGAGAGGCGCATTGTTAGCAAACACTGGAAAGTGTGACAATGGATGGACAGGTGGACAGGCAGGAACAAGAAAGGGGGCACCATACTCCTCGACGATTGGGACGACGTTGGGGCGCTTGGTCGCCATGTTGATCAGATCACGGCCAGACCGGTGGCTGAACTCGACGGCGTAGACCATGCCAGTGGGGCCGACAAGGTCAGAGACGTGGGAGACGGAGGTACCAGAGGCAGCGCCAAGGTCTGGTTCAGAATTAGCAGACGAAGCAGACATGGGGAAAACAGACCAGCATCGAGTCAAAGGGGAGGATCGGGGATCACATACAAAGAACCTTGGAGCCGGGCTTGATGAAGACGTTGTCGACACCGCCCAGGATACCGGCGGCAATCTTGGAGCGGAAAGGGTTCTATGTGCACTGTTAGCATTTGTAGCATGGCTGGGGTTTGGGTATATCCCCCTTTGAGGTGGGTGTTGATTTTTCTTCATATTGTGTATCGCCAAACTTACCCAGACACGGTACTCGACCTTGCCGGCCGGGACGCCGTCCTCGCCGGCGGGGCTCTCGACTGTGATGCGCTTCTCGCCGTAGACAGAGACACCGGGCGCCATGCTGGCAGTGGCGAGCAGGTCCTCCTTGCCGCCGCGGGCAACGAAGACACCCTTGTGACGATGCGGCTCCTACAAGACACAAACGGGTTAGTATTTCGAGTCCAAGGCAGACCGCGCAAACGGGACGAAAGAGGGAGCAGAAAGAAAACTTACAACGACCACCTTCTTTCCACCCTTGGCACCGGCAGCACCGCCCCGGCCACCACCGCGGCCACCACGAGGACCGCCACGACCACCACGGCCTGGTGGTCCGCCACGACCGCGACCACCGAAACCACCGCGACCACCTGCATCACCTATCTGTTAGCTTTTTTCTGTTGGTCGGCAGACGCCAATTCCACAGGGACAAAAGAAAGAGAAAGAGAGAAGAGAGAAAAAGAAGAAGAAGTCCGTCATGCTCACCTCCACCACGGCCACCGCCGAAACCACCACGAGAGCCGCCGCGACCGCCGCGATCACCACCGCCACGGCCACCACGACCACCACCACGCGGAACAAAGCCCATTGTTTTTTGTTGTTGGGGATGAGGATCGAAATCGGGTGCGATTGTGCTGTTAAAGAAATCGTGCTCGAGGAACGATAGATCGACAAAGCAGAAAGAGAACACGTAGGTTGTTGTATGCTTCTGGCTGTCGAGAATTGAGTTGCGCAAAGATGTAGAAATTGATGACCTTTTTTTTTTCTCTCCTATGGGTAAGGATGGGTCTAAAAAAAATTATCTGCTGCAAAAGCTCAAAAAAAAAAAAATCTTGGAGCTACTACTTTTTTCTGCCGCAGCCAATGAACTCTATTCGAGGGATCCATTACGGTGAAACTATTTTGCGGCCCCGACTTTTGATAAAACTTTGCTATCGGCCGTTAGCTTTGGTAAAGAAGAATAAATAAATTCCACGTGACCGCCTCATATTAAGTAAGTGCCCAAAACGTTTGGGCACTCACCACATAGCCTAGTACTTACGAAGACTTTGGGTTCAAAGACACAATTCTAACGTTAGCTAAAGGGGTTGCAAACCCAGCTTGACCTTGCCAGCTGGGTGATTTCATCACTGCCAGCGGCCAGTATGAAGCAGAACAGGTTCAAACCAAGTGCTCGACCTCGCCTGCTGAGTGCCGTCGCTAGTGTTAGGACTTCAGTAGCCACATCTCGGCTAACTCGTATGACTTTCCTGTCGCCCAACAACATCGTAGTGTCTTCCCTTTTCATCTTTGACCTAGATTGACACGCGTCCACCGATTCAGCCCCAAGGTAGGTGAACGAACAGACGCTCCAGATCTTCCCCTACCCCTCTTTTAGTGTTGATTTTTGCTGCTTGTGGAATGGAGGGCTGCTCGGCTGATCACGACTAGCTGGCGCTGGTCCAATCAGGCCGTGTAGATACTTCTCTCTCAGCTGAGCGTCTTCAGCCGCACCTTTCCTCTGCTAGCGAGTACGGTGTAAGTCTGCTCCTGCCCAGGCTCTTCTTTTTTTTATTTTTGTTGAGCAGATAGTGGAACCAGACCTCGATCGGGGGGCTGTGTAATGGGCTGCTTGTCCACGTACTCGCATGCCTATTGATGCATACGAGTACTTTTTTTTTAAACTCGTATATAAGAGACAGGAATTCCGAGCCTCACCCCCATCTTCTTGTCCCTTTTTTTTCTCCCCATTCTTCTCACCTACCACCCTTGTCCGACTGTCGCCGTTGCAGATGTTGCCGATATTTCCGTGTGTCTCGCAACGCGCAAGAACTTTACATCGATACCGAGAAAAGTCCCTTGAAGACGATGACGACTGTTTATGATGGTGGACGCCTGGCCCGCCTGGCCCGCCGTAGAACCGCCATGACCAGCCACCGCTTCCGTGCCGTCTTGTCCTCGACGTCCCGGTCCTCCGCCCACGGCCGCTCGTTTCCGTTGCACTCCCGCTCCCAGATCCGGTCCACTTCGAGGCTGTTGTCGGCCAGCGCTTCCGTGTCAAAAAACGCCGCCACCTGCGCCCGACCCGTATGAAACCCGGCCACGATCCAGCACCGGGGGGACGACAGCGAGTGACTATCCCCTCCGTCCTCACCCCCCTTGTCCTCCTCCTCCTTCAGAAACCAGTCAATGGACCTCCGTAAGTTGTCGTGCTGCCAGGGCATCCACAGACAGTCGCAGACAAAGACGCGGTCATAGGCATGGCGCCCCTCCTGGACGAGAGCCGAGTCGTGCTCAAAGACACCCCATTCGTGGCCGCCGACCGTAACCAGGGCAGCATGCGGAGGAGATGACGGGACAGCAACCTGCTGGAGCGTCTTGCCCGTCTCACCGGCTTCGCCAGGTCCATCTGTTTCATCCGTTTCCACAACTTCGTCCGCTTTGTCTGTCGTGCCCAATGGATCCACCGCCTCATCTGTGGCCTTGTTTGTTTTTCCAAACCACGGCACATTTCTTTGGATGTTGGTCTGGAGCGTGTCCAAGATCACCGGTGCTGGGTAGTCTGTGACCGTCACCCGGGCGGCGCCGAACAGGGCCGCCAGGATCGACGGCAGCGCGGTGCCTGCACCCAGCTCAATGGTAGACAGCCCTCGCACATCAAAGTCGGCTATGCAACTGAATTGACTTTGGACGGGAGGCGGCGAGCTTAGAGTCATTTTCTTCTTCTTCTCCTCCTCCTCCTCCTCCGCAGCACCGACACTGGAACCGGCACCACCGGTGGAGATGCTCCCCCCCTCGACTATCTCGGCTAGCTGCAAGGACGAATTCCATAGGTGATGGCTGAAGAGGCTGCGGTGGGCATCCTCCTTGGGATCGGGCAGGACGATGTGCAGCGGCTGGGCCAGGTAGGGCGATGTGTACAGCAGGCCGTGGTCGGCATCGCCGTGCTGGCCGGTCACATCGTCTGTGAAGATGACGCTGAGGGCCGACGAGAGGAAGTCTTCGGGACTGTCATCCGCCGGGCCGACCTCGCGGAGACGCTGCAACAGCGCCATCGAAGCAAGGGAGAGGGAAGGGAGAAAAGAAATAAAGGGAAAGAAGAAACGGGTCCCCAGTGTTCAGCAGAAGAGAAGGGCGTGCTCAAGAGAGGAGGGAGTTGCCAGTGTACTCGTAGTGTTCCTTGCCTATATGGCTTCATGGTCGTAGACCTATTGTGTGTGCCAACGGTATCCATTTGGAGATATTGACTCTAGTCTCCAATCCAGAGCCCACAGAACGTGTGGTGCTATCTATTTGGGGCAAGAGCGGCCATGTTCCCACTTTCTCTGCTCCACACGCTCCGTAGATTTCTAGCTCATAAGCTGGCCTGATTATTTGTTGATGGTTTTTCTTTGAGTGAAAGACAAGACTTAGGCCATCGTTTGCTCGTTGTGCACAGGCCCCAACCTCAAAGCCATGCTTAGTTGGAAAAGCAGAGAAAATATCTCGATTGGTCAGGATTGACAATGTTTAACGTGGCATTCGCAAGAGCAGGTATAAACAAAAAAGGTATTGTAAGATATTATATATGAGAGGGTATCGTGCCATAAGATGTGCCCGATGAAGGGTCTGAAATATGTAATAGTCGGTAAGGAAGTGTGTGTGTGTGTGTGTGTAAGAGAACAAACGTTAAAGACAGTATTATAGACAAGACAAGGGGGGAACGGGAGAGGAGTAAAGAAGCTCCTGACTCCGAGTTCATTACAGACGTTCATAACCAACCAAGAAAAAAAATATATAAACAGGTTTCATATCATTACCCAGAAAAAGCCTTCACCCAAAAAGAAGACACACATTATGTTTTGTGTTGTGTGTTTCTCGCCCGGTTGCGCCTCGCCAAAAAAAAAATGATGAAAAGGTAAAAAGAGAAAATCCCCCGCCCCGATCCCATTTGCACTCAGAGCGCTCCTACTCCTTGCTTTTAGCATTATCCCATTTTTTGTGTTGTCATTTTTTTTTGTTTTTGTTTTGATTCTTGTCCCTCCAGCTTACAGCCCCTGCATGAGCTTCCGCTGCTCATCAGTCGGGTCATCCGAGATCCAAGGGCCTTTCTCTTCCTCAGAAGCGTGGTGGAAGCCCTCGGCGCGCTTCATGGTCTGGACGTCGAGGTCGGTGATGTAGGCCTTGCCGTCCGAGAGCTTGAGGCGCACCTCGTGCTCCGTCGACAGCATCATGTCGTCCTTGGCCAGGCGGCGGGGGCCCTCGAAGACAGTCATGACGCGCTTGCGCATCGTCATCTGGCCCTTGTCGAAGCCCCAGGAAGTCGGGTAGTTCTGGCGGCTGCGGCGTGACCGCGACTTGCCCATGAACGGCACACCGCCCCGGGAGTGCGTCATACCGCGAGACTTCTGCACGCCGTTGGCCGGGTTGCCCTTGCCCTTGCGCGGCGAGCCCAGGCCGTTGTTCTTGGCGTCGCCCGGCGTATCGGCATCACCACCACCACCAGCCTCGTCCTCGTCCATCTCGTCCTCGTCTTCCTCTTCGGCCACGCCAATGGGAACCTGGTTCTTCTCCAGAGTGACCTGGACGTCCTGGTCGTGGGCGACCTCGGCCAGGCGCGACGCATTGACAGCCTCGGCGGGGTCCTCCTGCTGGACAATGCGCAGCACGCAGTCGTCCAGATGCTCGTAGAACTCCTGAGCGTTGGAGAAGGTCTGTGAGCACGTGCTGCACTTGCCGGTGGCGTCGGGCGCATAGGTGCTCAGCTTGGGGGTGCCGTTGGCGCTGCCGGCCGAGGTGTTCTTCTTGCGGCTGTTGGGCGGGGTCTGCTCGACACCGTGCACGGCGGTGAGATGCCGCTTGAAAACATCGGCGCGGTTGAAGGACTTCTCGGCGGGGGAGCCGGAGCCCGGGCAGAAGCCGCAGACCATGGTGCCCTTGTAGTGCGTCAGGGTGTGGCGGTTCTTGTCGTATTTGCGCGCAAAGCCCTTGACGTGGTACTCGCACGTCTGGATGGGGCACTTCTCAGGGCGCTCTGTCTGGTGGGTGAGCATGTGCGCGCGCAAGTCCTTGTACCGCTTGCCGCAGTCCGGGTGCGGGCACCGCTGCTTCTCCTTGCCCTCGCCATCGGAGAACTGCTGCTCGGAGGTCGAGAACCCGGAGAACGAGGCGCGGCTGGTGCGGCCGTCCTGCTCGCCCAGCGGCGTGGGCGCCAGGAACGGGCTGCTGAACTGGGGGTAGGTGCTGGCACTGGGAGGGTAGGGAGAGATGGAGCCGGCCTTCAGCTCTGGCGAGTTGCCGGCAGAGGGGCCAAAGGCGGACTGGGGATTTTGCGGCGGGTAGGCGTCGAAGGTGGGCATGCCCATTGGCCGGACCTCAGGATGGATGATGGAGGGGTCCTCTGGAGAGAAACACAACAAAAAGGTCAGCACGAGTTTCGATTTCGATTTTGTTCTTGATTTCGTGCACTATAAGTCGCATGGACACGAGGCGCACAGACATGCGCCAGAACGGCAGAGTTCACTCACCCAGGAAGGACTTCGGCTGCTGGTACTCAAAGGGCGTCAATTCGTCCATGGGGCCGTTAGTATAGCTGTACTCGCCAGGCGTGAAAAATTCTCCCTGGCCCACGATGCCCGGGGTGACGCTGGTCATGCACTGCGGCGTGGGCCACTCGGGGATGGTCGGGGGCAGGTCGTGGTTGGAGCGCGGCGAGCCGACGGCAGACGAGGGCGCGGACGGGCCAGAAGCAGTGGACAGACTCGATGAGGGCAGGCGATGCATGTCAGGCTCTTCCGTGAACATCGCTGGCGACATGTGGTCACCAAATATGCCGCTGAAGGGAGTATCCGCGGCGTACAGAACGTTGCTGTTGTTGAAGGCGACAGAGGATGCGGGATAGCACTCTGTTTGTGGTGTCTGGAAGTAGCTGTCGGGAGACATGTGCTGCTGGATGCTCAGGGGTGGTGAGGGAAACACGCCTTGGGGGGGCTCAGGATAGAGCGAGCTGAAATCCTCTGATCCGGTGCGCATTTTGAGAGAAAAATAGGATAGATTATTTAAGTGGCTTGTTTTGTTAGTGTGGGTGGGGGGAAACAATAGCCCAGTAAGTTTGGGGCTATCTGGCGCAAGTCTGGCGAAAGTCTGGCGCAGCACCGCTGAAAGAGCGAGTCTGTGGGCGGCGAATATCGTCTGCAAGTGGAAAAAACCCACACTGGAGGCTCTGTCAGTATGAACACCGTCCACTGTAGGAGTCTGTTTCGTTCGCTTCGCTGCATGGGCCGGTTTGTGTGCAAGTTTCGTCTGATGGTGACGCGAGCAAGACACACAAAGGCCATGCGGCAATGCGGCAACGTGGTCGCAGTGTGCTTTAGGAAGCCATAGGAATTCAGTCGGTGCTCACCTCAGGCGGTCTCAAACAGCAACGAGACGCTCGGCTGGCTGCCACAGACGGTGCGTGAACACAGCCCGGCAGATGGTATTAGAGGCGGTCGTGAAGGACAGTGACGCAGTTCAACGTCTGTATCGTGTCTCAAAGCAGTTCACTTCTGTCTGTGCGAGGACTGCTGCAGTGTGTGGCAGGCGTGGTAGTCGTTGGCTGCAGTGTTGTGTTGTTGTGTTGTTGTGTTGTTATGTTGTTGGGCTGTTAGCTATGTGTTGTTGATGCAATGACCAAGTGCAGCCCGAAGGAGAGAAGGGACACTTGGAAGAGAGCGCGAAGCAACAACGGCAAGTCTTGGGGACAGTGAATGAAGGGATCGGACCAGACTTAGGCTCACGGCGATGGGGGTGTTCAAAGATAGATATACTCCGTAGCTCGACGTGATCCTCGTCCTCGCAGAAGGACTGACCCAGATCTGCTGTCTAGTTAATAGCAGGTAGGGCAGAACAGAGGTGTGAAGGAGGCTTGGTTCCTTTGGACGCCCATAATGTGTATCTTGCTTGACAAGGGGGGAGGGGTGGGCGAATTGTGGGGGGGTGTGCAGCTACCAGGGTGTGGACGATGTGAGTGCGTCTGGCCTCTCATCTGCCAGACTAGTTAGTGGCCGACAGTACAACGGAACAAAACCGAGTGACAAGACACCAGGTACCTCTGGAGCGAAAATGAGTTGACCCCCATGCAGGCCCCTTGTCAAAGACGGGCCCCCTTTTGCTGCATACTAATAGTATGTACGGTGTACTACCATAGTATGTAATTCTGATGGGTGTGCAGAGTCTCCGAGTGGTCGACTGGGCATACGTAGCAAGTGACATTTGTGACTTGCCTGAGCAGATACGCAAGATACAGGACGAGCACACCTTCCTGGGCAGGGACTCTGGTGGAGAACGAGATTAGTGGCTCACGGAGCAGTTGCGAGATATATGAAATACTCGCAGACAACCAGACCCAACCATTTGTTCGACCAGAGCGCGTCGGGTGGCTGGCGGTTATCTTGGGCGCCAGATACCCTCCTGCTCGTCCAACGCGGTCTGGCGACAGGAGACGCCAGGCAGGAGACACCACGAGTCACCCGGCGCGAGCAGACCACTCTGCTCCTTTGCATGGCTGTCTCTGGGGGACTGGCAGCGGCTCTGACGGGCTTTCAGTGCGTACTTTTGAGTGGGCACTCCGTAGTGGCCAGGCTAAGGCCAAATAGGGTTTGCTCTCGTCCAGTCCACATATTGCGTTGTTCCCTGGATCCTGATTAGTTCAGTGGTCCTGCGGGCAAGAGAAACCGAGTGAAGATGAGACGAGCAGAGAAAGGAAAAAAAGCAGATTGCACGGCACGACAATAATACAATATCCGCAGTGAAGACGGACAGCATAGGCACAAGAGACAGCAGCAGACAGCAACCCGCACAACGCAGAGTACAGAGCACAGCGCACAACACCGAGCCCTCGCAGATGCCCGGAAACAAAACAGTGCGATACTCCCTAACCACTTACCTTTTGCGGGATCCGTCCGGATCTCAAGACACAGCTCCATCTATAATGCTCCCCTAATAAGACACCTGGGCTCCAGCCAGGCCTTGTTGTTTCCTGCCCCGTAGCAGAGTTGCATGCACCTATTCTGCGGCGCCCGTGTCGAAACGCGACTATTCCCAGACAGGCTCAGCGAAGCGAAAAATAAAAATCAAGCAGCACTTGTTCTTTGGGGAGGGTCCCTGTTGGCTTGTGCCCGCGGATCATAATGGACCCATGGTAATAGGCAGCGGGACGTGCTGGGTTGGCGTCGTCTGGCTGGACATCCCGCACCCAGTAATACAGCAAGTGCTCTGTCAGATAGCTCACTCTTTTGTGGTTTAGTTATTGTCTCGTTTTTTTTTCCTTTTCTTTTCTTTCTGTCTGATATGTTTCGCCCCCCCTGCTCGGGCATTGAACCAGACTTTCAACCTTTGAAAGGATCCCAAACCTGGGCGGTCCAATCCTGGTCCCGGTGGCCGAAAAGGTGAATGGGGCCAGCCAATGCTGCCCATGATTCATTGCGGGTTCCAAGGCGGGAAAGCGAGCGAAAAAGTGAGGAGATATTGGTTGTTTTGGTTGTTTTGGTTGTTTTGGTTGTCCGGGTTGGCTCCTTTGGTTTGTTTTTTTGTGTGTTCATGATAATATGCTATTTTTCAGGTTTTGGGGATATTTTTTTTTCTTCTCATCACAAAAAAAAGGAAATTAACGCTTTCCCCGGTCGCTCCTTCCCTGCACATACCAAACAAAATACGATACTTTGTCCTCTTCCCGTCATTTGGAGAGTGCTATGGCCGGCGAGCATACATAGTAACTGGAGGAAAGAGCGACCGGTCCCTGGGCACGCCTGTCTGTCGGTTGGCCGGGCTGGACAGGCACGTCTAGAGTATCTGACGCAGTGTGTGGCTGCCAGTTTCCAAAGGCAGCCCGTGTAGATCACTGTTGGTGGGCACCTGTGGGTCACTCAGGGCCACTCAGAGCCGTCCAGGGCCACTCAGGACCATCCAGGACCGCCTCCAGTGGGTTCCCTCCCCATTTCGTGCCACAGTCTGTGGCTGCCACCAAGGCGCAAGGCGCCCTGTTCGTCACCATCACACAAACCACCCTGACTGGCTCTGCCGAGTGACTGGGCATTTTTGCCTTGATTCTGGACTACGGAGCATTAATATTGGGCCACTGGGACAAGATCGGATTAAACTGCCGGCAACTGAGCACTGGAATACATCATGGATGGGTCGCGCTGTGGAGACAACGGCAAGAAAAAGAAATGCAGAGCCGAATATCCTTGATACATGCAAGATACAGAGCATCCCTGTGCGAGGACAGCCATACAGTACACGGTATCTTACACCATAAACTTCCCTTCCCTGGCACAATGAAGTTCCGGTAAATCATCTCCCCCCTAGGCCATGAGTTAAAATGCTAGCCTGCTCTGTGTGTGTTGCATGTACTCTGTATTGTGTGATAGTATGTGCAAGATGCGCGTATTTGACATGTAAGATACGAGCCGTTGTCATTGATGCGGCATGCCGGGAGAACAAGGGTTTTGGTCCCGCTCGGAGGACAAGCCTCACCGTTCCTGGCTTTTCCTGGTGCTCAGTGCCTGTCCCTCTACCCGGTGTCTGTGGAGACGCCTTCCCGGGGAGGCTGTGGCATATTCGATCGTGCGTGCTGCAGTGTATTTTTATACCATCACATGTTGTCTGGTTAGTCTGCATACTCGTACATAGTGGTCTGCATAACGCTGCTGTGTTCTGCCTCTTTTAGGCAGCTTAGACCTTGACCACTCCCATAGTACCGTCCGGCGTCAAAATGGGACGATTCTCGAACCCCAGATCGTGTCACTTTGGGCTTTCTTTTCACAGCACCGTTCCCATATTCGGGCGCCCAAACTTGCTCACCCATCCATCCCGCCCATGCAGTTTTTATCTTGCCCGGTCTAGCGCTTCCCAAGCCCGGCGCACTGCTGTGGACCAATGACCCAAACCGCCTAGACCCGTGGCAGTGGGAGCCGGAGGACAGTATGGATCTGGTTAGGCGACGATGGAGCAAGGGTGGAGGAGGACCATGATAGTGTGCTTGCTGCAAGAGACGTATGGTGCCTGTATTCGTATTGCACGCAGTAACTACACCGTACGTACAAAGTAGTTATTGCCCGTGTGCTTCTTACACTCCATCGCGGATTTTACCCCCCCTCCACCAAGGCGGAATGAACTCTGGTGTCTGTCCGGGATGTGCCATCACTTCACACAGCCTTATGAGCCTCTCAGATTATTACACACTGCTTCTGGGCGCCCTCCGTCTGGCGCTCGCCCATTGTCCCGCATATCCCTTTTCGAACTTCTGCATATTGGCCAAGCTAGAGTCTGTCTGTCAGACATCTGACATGTAGACAAACGGCGGGCGACTGGAAAGCAATAGTAAGGCTACATGACGCACTGCAATGTCCTATCTCTCCATGCGGCTTTTCGTCATATTACGTGCAACCATTCTTTTCGGCCTCTATTTTCCCCCCTGTAGTCATCATCCACTGCAGGAAGAATTGTTCTTGTGTGCCCTGTCGTGCTGAAAACACACCTCCAAAGCGGCGACCGTAGTACCCGGCGCTGTTTCTGGCAATGGGCGGACACGTGGTTTGGTGATCATGGCTCTTTTGAGACGGACCAGCGCCCCGAAAAAAAATTCTTGCGGTGTATGAAGTGGTACACATACGCAAGTTTCGGAGCAGTAGGGAGTATCCCGTGCGGGTCTCCCAAGCCGGCGTAAGCGGTCTTTCAGCAGGCGACTGCCCCGACCTGCGTCTTGCTCTACCACCTGTTGTTTACGATACGTGGAGTAAGAGACCTGGGCACACTGTATTTTAAGATACATGTAACGCTATATGACGCCGTGAATACCACCACGAGTTTCGCATAGCCAGCACAGCCAGCTGAGGTTGGCCAACAATTCGCTGTAGCATTCACAGACCAATCTGAAGCATTGGGGTCTCATTGGTATGATTGCCCCCGCGATGTCACCTATATGATCAGTAACTATGATTGTTTTTTACGGTGTAAAACCTCTGCGACATTGTGCTAGAACCAAAATGGTGCGCAAATGCCCAGTGAGCTCGTACGCGAAAAGAAAAAAAAATTATATATATAAATCAATCAATAAAAACTCTGCGATTCCAAGAGGCCATTGCCCCCTCCGAAATGCAACTTCTAATGGCAGTTCTTTTACTACGTAACTACTATGTACACGGGTTGTCTGCGAGATACATGTCAGGACCAATTTCTCTCGTCCACTGATCCTGGTCGGGCGTGCCGGGGCATCCCACTGTGACCAGAGAAAAAAAAAATACAAATACGGAGTTTAGAAGCCCCATATCTCTTGCAACCCTACAGGTACCCGTAGAGCCTCTCTCAAGTTGCTCCGTCCTCCGAGTCGTCCGGGCAGGGGCCAGCTTATCTTACGAGGAACGTGTAAATTACTGGTGTAAGATAGAAACATAGCGTCGCATGCCCTGTTCCTCTCGCAATCCTTGGGAACTCACGTCGGTCGGCGCGGGGCACGCATCCTCTTGGTAGCGATCCACAACCGGGTTTCCGCCCGTCGTTTGCCTTATTGAGGTTTGTTGGTATTAGTTAGGGTCTGACATCTTTATCTCAAAGAGGCAGAGCCGCACCAGGGAGACATGGATAAACCTCCCGCATCGTTACTACGTTTATGGAGGATGTAAGATAATACACTTACAGGTACCATCCGTACAGCCGTGTGCGGAATGATGCAATGGCGGAATGCATGCCGCAGAGGGCAAGCGAGAGCAGTTCCCTATTGCGCCTGATTGCTTCAGTCTGTAACAAGCCCTGGATACGACTTATTATCTCTTATTTTGCGTGCATCGCACACATTGCTTGTACTCATAGACCAGCCAATATCCCTCAATACGAGTGTGGTACAAGCTTGCCTATCTCATCTCGACGCTGTTTGTTCTGAACCAGTTGTGTAGCTAATGTCTTTCTCTACTTCACGGCAAAGAACAAGCGACAAAAATGCTGCCTCGTTCCAACAAGTATCACGAATTTCTCCGTGTGCCTGCTCCACTTGCTCCGAAGTTTCTTGGCGCAAGAAGATACCCGATTTGTAAAAGCCGCCGTGGTAGATCCCGTCTCCGAGTCTCTTTTGCACGGGCACCCAGGTTGTAATACTGATGGCCCATGGGCCAGAGGGCAAAAGTGTGGAAAGGGGAAATGCGACGGTGCACGAATCTGCCCCAAAAAGAGACAACACCAAGAAAGTCTGGAAGTCAGCAAGCATGGGGATGGAAGGCACGACCGGTCGGGCCTCGACCTTTATTACCGCATTAGGACTAGTTGTGGACACAGTCCTTTCAATTTCGAGAGATGCGCGCGACCCCCATCTCAATTCGCCGCTGCTATTGGTCAATAAACGAACAGACCGACAAGCACAATTCTGGCCAACCAGGACGGTCATGGCCCCTCCATAAAAGCCAAAAAGTATTTTAAGGATGAAAATGGGGCGCAGCAGGGTACCCCCTCGCCTGTCCCTGGTACTGGGTCGACCCGAGCTTACTATGTAGTTACATTACACACACACACACACACACAACTAGAGTCTGTGTGGTGGTAGCGGCTGGCTGCTGCTCTTGGGCACAAGCCACACCTAAAAGTCACAAGATTGCCAGCAAACCCGCGCTGCAGCCTGCAGAGCCAGCCACAGAACTGGGCAGTGCGAGAGACCCTCTTTCGGACGTGGTCTAGCTTTCTTCAACAAAGAGTTGTGTCCAAAAATGTGGTTTGGCATGATATCATCAGAACGCGCAGAAAGGCTGTCACTCTCTCTCTTTCTCTCCCGCGCTTCTGCCTTCCCATTTCTCGGACGCTGACTACGATCGGCAGTCTGCTCCGGCGCCATCTGGGGGGGAATGGCCTTTGCCCTGCAGCCGGACACCACTACAGGGAGAGATAAGACGAACAACGATTCTGTGCCGCACAAATAGAGAACAGCAGGGCTTCCACCTTCCCCAAGCGGTCGCACGGCTGTGTCTAGTTATCACTCACACACGCGCTTTCTCTTTGTTGCGGCATCTGGCGATAGGACTAGGATGCAAGTGAACCATCGGGGAGCCAGAAAATGGAAGAAAAAGAAGCCCAAAAAAAGCAAGTACTATGTAGTTTACTCGACCGCAAAACCGGAGCGGCCGAGGTAAGGAAGGATGGGGGATCGCGTGTTTTCACATTCCCGAGAGAACAAAATAGTGGACTTTGGTGTGTTCTCTTTGCTTTTCTCTCACTCTTCTCATGCAGCTACTTCTTCGCTCTTAGGGCTGCATTGCAGGAAGAATGGACGAAAGACATCACAGAATCGAACCATAAGGGTCACACTGGGAGGGTGGTGGTGGTGGTGTTCCCCCAGCCTAAGCAAGGCTTTTTTTTCGCAAATCTACGGTGTAGCGAGGCATTAGGGGACAATCCAACCATCAAAATATGGGGATCCCACGGGAAACCTCAGCCCTACGAGGGGGCGCAGCAAGAACACAGCTGCAAGAACATTTAAGCATTTAAGAAAAAAAATAGAGGGAAATTTAAAGGACCAACGGGCAGTTCATGGCCGACACTTGATCTTCTTCTGGCCACGGGATTGCCTCTCTGGGTCTGAAGGGGCCAGCATTTCATGTGGGTTTCCCAGTTGGTGTATCTATCCATCTTTTGGTAATCCAGTTGGACCATCGCCAGACACGCTGTCCGTTTCCACTCGCACCTGGCATCATCTCCGACACCTTGCATACAAGACCAATGGCCGAGGCGTCTGCGATAATAGATGCTGGTCCATGTGTTGATAGCCGGCCATTTCGGAACTGTCAATGCCCCCGTCTCGTACAGGATGCACGCATAGCCAATACTAATATCTCACAAGGGCCCTGATTTTTTATTTTTTGTCTTGTTTTATTTTTGTGTTCAAAGGTCCTCCTCCCCTTGGGGCCGCAAGATGGACAACTTTGCCATATCTAAAGGGCGAGAGCATCGGAGATCTGCCCGGATAGGAATTCAACCCCGTGGTTTTCATTCCCAACCACTCGTCTTCCTTTTTGACCATGCACCGTACTCATGCACACGACTCATGAAGGACCGATTCGACGACAGCGCATTGATGACAGCTCGACTCACACAGTAAGATGCACAGATACACGTCGCGAAATGTATGGACACAAAGCCACAAAAGGGAAGGGAGCAATGTCTTGTGTATCTTACGAGTACTATTACTCCTATTCCTATCTGCTCAAAAAGGCTGATTACTACACCATACTCCCTTTGTCGTCAATCTTCTCGGACACGTTCGATCCCTTCGGTCTTGCTTGGCTTTCCGTCAACGTCTCGGCTCACCCTTTCATAGTCCTGCCCGTTGTATTGGGCGTTACATGTCGATTAGACTTTTCGGCGTGTCCATGGTGGAGTTGGGGGTGCAAAGGCTCCCCGTACGTGTACGAGTACTCGTACTTCTCACAATTGCTCGTAGGTGTTTGTTTTGTTTGGTTCTTGTCTTACTCACTTTGGTTTGGCACTTGGTCGGATATTGGTTTGGCGCCCCTTTATTTTATGCCCAAGCTGTTCTATCGTGTGATTGGCCAACAAACGGCTTGTCCATCCTGTAGACAATAGGGGGGCGGCTTCGGCATCGGGAGGTCTTTCATTCCTCTCCCTCTGTGCATAACGGTTGTACTCGAGACAATGTCAAGTCCGGATGAATCCTCCCTGTACCGCGGCCGGCCACTCTTTCCCCACACATGAACGGCTTTCTGTTTTTGTTAGTCTCACAAAAAAAAAACCGAAGCACCAAAATAGGTAACCGTCTGCCGCCACGAAACTCTCAAATATTGGCCACAGACCGAGGAAAGACAATATAAAAAAAACCAAGTACTTGTAGTAGAAGAAACCAGCACAGTTACAAAGCAGATTACGAGGGGGGGAAAAGAGGAAAGGCGTCATGGTAGAGGAGGTGGTCGAAGCTTCCAACCCACAGGCCGCAAAAAAAAACAGCGAGTGGCCGAATGGACAAACAACGGCATGTTCCACTATTCTTTGTGAGTGAGCATTGTGGAAGAACGCAAAATGTCTCAACAGCGAAAGAATAAGAAAAAAAGAAGAAAAAAAAAGGCGGGTGGACACAGCACCAAAACATAGACAATAATGGCACAAGTTGCTGTTGGTGTCTCGGTCTCTCTCTCCCCATCTCATCTTTCTGTTTCTGCCTTGGCTGCTATACTTGCAACTGCCACGTTTTTTTTTCGTGGGCAGAGGCGCAGCAGCAAAATTAAGGTGCACGATAGGAACATCGTGGAGAAGCGCGCGTCTGCCAGCACTAACTACTCGTACACACACACACACACACACACCCTATTTTCCCACCTTGAGGCGAGATTTCGTCCGAAGAAGGAGAGGCAGGACTAGTGTGTGTGTCTCTTCCGTATGCCAAGCTGGGCCCCAAAAGGGTGTGCTACTCGCATATTTCAGTAGTAGCATGGGCCGTCCAGTGTGGCTTATACCGCTATTTTCAGTGTCAAAGGTGCAGATTCTAGCAGCAGACCAGCCCGCAGTAGCAACAACCCCTCTGGGCACATCTGAGGCGCCCATAGGGCTGAGCCATTCCGCCCAGGCCTGGAACAGCATCGAGGAGGCTACACAGGCGAAAAGAGTACAAGTAACAGAATAGCGTATGAGGACTGCCAACTCCAGCGAGGTGCCAAGGACAAACCCGACCATCCCGTTGCTTCGGGCCAACGAGAGCGCGCATTGGCAAGAGTGGGTCTTTGGGGGCGTGCAATTTGGGAACCGGGAAGGCGTGTACAGGTTGGCCATTTCGGTGGGGCACCAGTTCGACTCGCGGAAAGAAGGGGGAAAAAAAGATACATTGTCAACTTGGGGAGGTACATTGGGCCATTGTTCCTGCCCTGCCTGAGGGGCTTCCCCCAGCTTTTCGGCTCTCCTTCAAAGTCGTTCTTATCACCAGCCACAGCACGGAATTGGCATACTTGTACACCGTATTACCCGCAGTCACAGAGCCGCTCTCCCATCTCAGAGCCTCGGCTACATAGTTATCTTTTGTGTGTTTGGCGCACCTTTCCACACACGAAATTACTATGATGTTTCCCCTGACTCTGCATATCGCACAAAAGCTTCTGTGACCGAAAAGCAATGCACTGCCCAATCGGGCCATCACTGCGATCACAGCATGATTACTATTTTTGTGTTCTTCTTCCGGCCTTCTTCTCCTCACTATCACCGGGTCTTGCTTTCTTTTTCCTCTGTTGTTGCCTGTCCACCAGGCTTGACGTTACTCCAGTGGTTTCGGCCCTCGCCCAAACGCTTCCTGTTTTGGGGCCTTGTCTCTATCATCCTTTGGAAATGGACCAGGAGACTTTCACATGCAAAAGGGGTCCTGAACCCGCAAATCCGCCTGACCAACGGTTGCAAGGCAGACTTCGGCGTAGGGGCGTGTCAGTGGGCAGACAGAACAGAGAACGTCCACAGAGGGGGGGGGGGGGCATTTACATAGTAGGCACCTTCAGGCTTCAGTTGCTTCCCGTGCTGGTTATTTCCAGTGATCTGGGGCCGACAGTGGGCGACTGGGTCCCCAGTAATAGTGGGCTCCCACCTAGTACGCTCTCCACAGTGAAAAGCCGACAGAGCCAGTTCAGACTGAAGCCAGAATGACGCTAGACTTATGCTCTAGTCCTGTTCTGGACTAGATCTACGGCCTCGCCGAATGAAGAGCTCCACTTCTATGGTCTTTTGCTGCATATTCGCAATGCACGTTCCGCAATATGAGCTTATGCAGAACCTGGTGGTCCACACAGCGCGCCGGTCTTACGGTGAGGTGTTTCTGTGTTGTCTGTTGTCTTGTTTTCTCGCGTGTTTTTTTTTCATCCTTCGCCAACCAACATGCCGAAAACTGTTTACCGGCGCATTGCACCAGGCACCAAACGTGGATGGCAAAAGTGTGCCGCAGTGGATCGGCACAGGACAAAAACAGAAGGTGAGCAACAGCGCAGGAGCGAAAAGACGGGAAGGGGAAAAAAATTACATTTTGAAGGCAAATGCCACGATGAAGTCTTGATAGCACACCACCACCTATTATTGTTGGCGGCCTCAGTTGTCAAACCACTGCGTCACCCACGGCGGGTTCGGTCTACGAGCAACTACATACTATGTACATACATACTCGTAGTACAGTGTCCGACTCCAGGGTGTTTCTGTGCGCCATCGTATGCACCTCTGTCGATCATCCATCCCTGTGTCTGCGTGCCTCGTCCGTCCGCTCTGGCAGGCTTCCCCTGCAGCTTCTCTCATCTGAAACTAGAGATAGTGTTGACATTGCCGTTTTCTAGCAGCTTCCAACACAGGAGTGGTTGGTCGTCTCCACGAACATTCTCCCGTACCAATCTCTACCCGTACCAAGCAGATGGCCTTGCTCTGTTTTAGGCAGCTCTGAGGACCTCTCATGGACCAAGTCTCCGTCTCGCCCGGTGCTAATGATACGCCTTGACCAGTTGTTGCTCCGTTCGCGACTACCATCATGTTCGGGTTCGTTTCTCCTTCCTGTTACTGCTCGACGGGGCGGAAAGAAAGGTTTTTTGTGTCTTGTCACTTACACCATAATCTGTCACTGACACGCAAGAAACGAAAATCCCCGGGCGAGCAGGCTAGCCATCCCCCCCTGTACACGGTGGATTTTTCCACTTCAGTCAAACACAGGAAGCCCCCGTTCCAACAAGGCCGTTCTTTCGGCACATTGGGTACGTCACAAATGTCTTCTGTCTCGTAAACGTGACCTTACTGCAAGCAAAATACACAGACCCTGCGAAAGCTTGCAAAAGCACAGCACTTCGTGGGCTTCTTAATAAGGAGGTCCACTACGTTGATGGTGGATTTTGCACAAAAGTGCACAACTCTCGTAGTGGGATCGTCACTCGCGGTCTTGGCACTGGGGAGTTCCGGATGCCTTAGGGTTTCTCAACTTCAAGCGAGACCCCGTCTTGGGTCGCTTTTCTTTGTGTCAACATCTTCTTTGTGTCAGCACAGTATTAGTCAGTTACCCTTGGGGCTCTGCTGGGTAAGTATTTTGCACCGTACGTGTATTAATCATCATCGAGCCAGGCTTGGAACTGGAGCCGTTAGTTATCGTCAATCTTTTTTTTCCCCTTTGCGAGCTTGGCAATCCGGAAGTTAGAACATTGCAGTGTGTGCCTTTGACGGCATCTAAATTCTGCTCGGCTACGCGGTAGTTAATAGTGCTCGTGTAGAAGAAGAAGCCGTTCGGCAAAGAAACAAACAAACAAGCAAAAAAGTTTAATGTTTGGGGGCCTTTGTTTTCTAGCCTCGCCGTCAGGGGTTGCCTCCGACACCGTGCATAAAAGTCATTGTGTGCCCCTGAAGCCACGACGGAAACGGGTGTAAGATTCGACTGAACCGTAAGACACTCATCCTTCCATTGCAGAAACTGACTGGTCCTGCTAACGGTTAAAATTGCGAGAAATATGTGGCTGGTCTTTTTGTTATTTTTATTTTTATTTTTATTTTTATTTTTATTTTATATTTATTTTTTCCCCCAGGGCCTCCGCAAAGTAAATGCCAACGTCAGGAGACGAAAACAAGGTCCAATAAGATACGTACTCGTAAAGCCTAGCTTCACATGGACCGGGAGGCTTGACGGTATCTTTAGTCAAGGTAAGGATACGGCTCGCGAATATCGATGCCAAGCCTCCTCTTCTCCCCCTATCCCCACGTACACGGTAAGATACAATACAGGTACGAGCACGCTATTATTGCGCGGAACCGGCAAGACACGGCTTGCCGTCTCCAATCGCTGACTTACACCGATACACGCGAGCCACTAGCAAAAGGCATCCTTCGCCTGGGAATGGATGTGTGCCTCAACGCGAACATTGTCGTTAGTCGAAACGTAAACCGAAGTGTGTATTGACCGAGATATCCGGCCACAAGCTACTTTGTATTGTGCAGCAGCGGCGGTGTGTGTTGTGCGGGTTGTGCGTGTTTCGTGTCGTTTAAGAACAACAACACAGATATCTACAGATGGGTACAAGACCCAATCCCCAACCCGAGACCCCATTAGCTGCTTCTATATAGGATTCTGTTTTCATCCGGCTCGCTTCCTCTTTCGTCCTTCTTTTGTTTTTTTTTGTTCGCATTTCGGTCAAACACAATCTGTGGCCCAGATGCATGCTCTCGGTGAGCAAATATCAATTATGCACGTTTTGAGATGTCGGGTTTTTTGTGTTTTTTTTGTGTTTTTTTTTCTTTTGTCTCGTTTAGATTTTCTTCGTTTTGCCGTGTGCATGGAACGCTTCTGGTCTGGCACTTGACACAAATCTACCGGGCTGCACGTAAAATACCACATGCCGCTTTCGTCTCTCTCCCTCTAACTATGCCGTCCATGCTGCCGCGCACCCGCTGATCCTTACCCGGGCCAGACCCAGCACCGTGGATTCCATGCTTTCCCGTCTTTTCCTATCAGATCTTGCAAGCATCGCTCGGAGAGGGAACGCGCAACGGCCAGATGCCAGCTGAGGGCGGGAAAAAAAGGGAAAGGGAGCAAAAGGAAGCAAACGGCCGGAGAACACAGTTGACAACGCATATTCTGTCAGCGCAGGGCAATGCTTCTCGCACTGGTGTGTTGGACACGTAGAAATGAGGTGTGTGTGCGTGTGTAAGCAAAGCCATGGACAAGTGTGATGACTCCAGTGAGTGTAATTATTTGTTTTTTCTTTTGTTTTTGTTTTTCTTTTGTTTCTTATCCTTCCACTTCCTAATCTGTCCTCTTACATGAGAGCAAAGTTTGGTTGCACGCAAAATTGTTCTTGTCAAAGCAGATGGGCGCTGTTGTCTGCACCCAGAGAATACAAGCCATAAAGTACCCTGCAGGGTTCTCTACCCGCGAACACAGAGCGACTATGACAACAAACAAAAAAAGACCAACGCACTGCCAATTCTGGTTCGGTCCCAAACTTTCGTCCTCTTTTTTTCTGCGCAACGGGTGATTGCTTTCCTTTCTATCTTTCCTTTTTCCTTTTTTCTTGCTCTTCTGGTTTATGGACTAGTTATGCTCTAGAACCACCCCACACGAGGTGAATACATACAGTAGTAAGCATTGTGTGTATGCTGCACTGGTCAGGAGACTTTGCGACCGATGGTGAGGACAAGCGGCGTGCAAGCGCTCGGCGGTCAGACGTGCTCCTCACTTTGTTGGTTGTGTTTTCTTGATCGTAGGGGATACGGGATACGGGATACGGGAGCGCGCCAGCATCTCGAAGGGCTCGTCCCGTCTGGTGTCTTGGCCGGGTGAGCGAACTAAGGATTATGATCACAATGCTGGAAAAGGATCCGAACTGGTGGGTTGGATGGGTATTGGGCAGAAGCCAACCCTGCCCTCCGCTCTCTCTCTTCTCTGCATAATGGAGTGGCCGCCAACTCCGTTGTTGTGTTGCACTGGGGGTTGTGATTGCAGGGAGACGAGGCAATGCACTGCAAAGGGAAAGGTAATGGGGGGGGTGTGGGTGGATGGACATGGGCGATGGACATGGCCGCTGGAAAGAAGGTCAGAGAATACATACATAGTAGTAGTAATGCTATCTACGTGCATGGCACAAATGTGCACGCTGCACGTTGGACTCTAAATTTGTCTTTGTGCAGAATCTACGGTCATGCCGTGGCACGAAATATCACTTGTCATTTTTTTATTCTCCTGTATTCCGTTGCACACCGAAAAGTCCAATTACCGCATGAGCTACCCTGCAAACAATGACTACGGTTAGTTGGAGTGAATGACGACTGTGTGCGAGTACCCTGTGAACACTTGTTTTTGTGCAAGGGGAGAAATTGCAGGTGCCGGCCGGGGAACCAAACCCGTGCGGCAATGCCCTCATCCTTGCTTGTGGACGACGATCTCCTTTCTTGTCCGAAATAGGAAAACGAAACTTTTTCCTGTCGGACACCCTGTTTTTTCCCCCTTTCCGTCTTTTTTGTGTTGCACTCACTAATACCATGGGATCTGCCCGCAAAAAAGCGAGACAAGTCCCAATGGTAAGCCAGCCAGGATTAGGAATTAGGACTGAGAGGGGGGTGGAAAGACATCGTTTTCCATTTTGGACCGAACAATGTAACGCCAGGCGACCTTGCCCCAAAGCGGCCTTCCATGTACGAGATCTCATCTTACTGACAGAGCAGTTTCCCTTGTGCCTGGGGAAAAAAAAGACGCGATATCGCCATCGCAACGGGCAATCGGGGGCGGACCAACCCATTCGGACGGACAAAACAGGTTCTTCGCATGGGCCAGAGACATCAAACGGCCTGAGGGGGGAGGGCCTTCTCTCCCAGGCGGCAATAGATTCCATCAAGATGGCCCAGAACGCCCCCGTCTTGGTGGCCCTGTCTTGGTGGCTTACACGAGAAAGCCTTGCAAGAGGCGTTCCCCGTCGGGCGTCATTGGCGCTTCTTGGGGAAGCCCAAGCACACCGTGCAGGAACCAGGATGGTGGCACAGAGTCTCACAGGGCCATGTCTCTCTCTTCTTTTTTTTTCCTATCTAATATTGTATTTTCTTTTCGGTCTACTCCTGGTGATCCCGACACAATGGGACGGAAGTGCAAGACAGGCTTGGAGAATCGCCGATAAAGAAACAAACCAGAGATCGGGGCGGTGGTGGTTTGGCTCGAACCGCTTGCTGACGGCGGTCTTGACCGGCAAGGCTGGTCCAGACTGCGATGTGTGAAATGGGATACTCGTATACAGGCCAGCCGTGCACTGTAAGATGGGGATATACATAGTACAAGCCCAGACGGGGAGAAGTGTCTCTGTCTGTTGCGCGGCATAAGAGACAAGAAGCCCAGAGTGGGAAGATGTGAAAGGAAAAGGAAAAAGGGCCCCCGGATGGCAGCCTTCGCGTTTGGCCCAATCGTTTGCCGATGTCTTCCCCGGAATTTGTAAAATTGAGGCTCTGGCAAAGAGACCTCTCTTCCCGCTAGGACAGATACAGAAAAGAGGGCGTACATCTTGCAGGGTTGCGATATGTCGACCAGAACCCGCGCCCCCAACGACCCAAAGAAAAACGAAACACATTGATGTCGCAAACAAATGCGGCACAATACGAAGAGTGTATCGGACGGAGCCAGAGAAGGGGGAAGAAAAAGAGAGTAACATCGTGGGACTGCAAAAGAAGTTTCCAGCTCTGCAACCCATCCATGAACGCCAAAACATACGGCGTAACTACTATGGTGCATCGTACAAAGAAGAGGGTGCAGCATGCCATCCCCCCTCCCCGCTGCAACCCCAAGACGTGGAGCCCGCTCTGCCAATCCCGCGCCGGGAAAGGGAAAAAGAGACACGGATGTCCCGACGCTGTGGTTTGAGGGAGGATAGAGGGGGGGTGCGCGCGAAGGTACGGTGTACACGAGCCGCTCCGGGGTGGTGTTGGTGGTGGTGGCTTGGCCAGCAAACTGGGAACGACCGCCCCATCCCAGCAGAGCATCCTTTTTTTCTGCGTGAGAGAGAAAGAGAGAGACAGAGCGAGAGAGCTTCTTGGTTGCGATGGGGGGGGGCCCCTCTGCGAGTGATACCCTGTCCGGTTAATGATGCCTCAGACGGCATAGGGCGGTTCAAGTTGGGGAGATCCTATCTGACCCGTACTGGCATCCTCTTACATACAGACGCAGTGTTAGCAAATGGGGAACAGAGGCCCTTCCTTTCGTCTACGAGTACCTTGTTCGTCTCCACGCCTACTACTATGTGCGTAGTTGTATCCCAGCCCTGCTATGATGTCTCAGCGTGTCTCACTGATCGCCTCTTTTTCGATTCACTGCAACGCTCTGCAGAAGGAGGACCCCCCCCCCTCTCTGAGCGCGCAGAACGTGCGGTGAGCACTGCTGTGGCGGCGAGCACAAGTGCTAGGAGGGGCCGCCAGCATGATGGCCCTGTATGGGGACAGTAGACAAGAGGGGGGGGGGGGGCAAAAAGAAGAAAGCAAAAGACTTTGCAGGCCACGCAATGTGGGGACCTATATAATCCATAAGCAGCAGACAAGAGAGACAAGAGACAAGAGAGACGAGAGAGACATGCACTGTAAGAACAACACAGAGAAGTACGAGTATCCTGTTCTGCTGTTCTGCTGTGTCTCAGTGCGCCAGTTGCCTTCCCTGGAAATTCTCCGCGAGGGAGGTCGGCGACCATCTCGTCAGAGCCCCAAGCAGCAAATCAGAGCCCGTCGATCACTCTGTGGGCCTTCTGTGGGGGGCAGAAAGGCAGAAGGGGGGAGGGAGACCGGGGGCCTCCCGCCAACAGTCCGACCGTAGGCACACAGACACCGCTGTACTACATAGTACTATGTATCTATCCAAGAACTCACTACTAGGCACGTATTGAGCATGGACAGCGGTACTTGCAGTGAGACAAGCCAACCACCGCACGGTAGGCAAGCCAAGGCTCTGTCCGGGGAAGAGGAAGCGTCTAGGTCCAAGACAATATGCAGAGTTCCCTGCCAATGCATCATACTCGTACAAGCAAGATGCAAAGCAGGCTGCGCTCTCCTCGTTGTCTGTGTTGATCCATTGGTATGGCGTTGCGCGTTCTCGTCGGTACAGTCAACACTTTGCTGTTGGCGGCTGCCTCGTTACGTATTGGACTTCATACATCATAGACCAATAGACCAATATTGAATGGAAATCCTTCTCCATCGCCCAGGGGGGAGGGGGTCCCCTGCGCGGCCTGTTCCCGCTTCCTTCTTCTTGGGCCGTCACAATTTCATTCTTGCGCACACCGGGATGGCTGATCATTTCCTCTTTGGGGACGCACCAGGCTACGGAACGATTTCCTCTGAGCCGCCCAACCACGTCCTGCTGCGAGAGGTCCGTGATCCCATTGGCAAGGCATCCGTCATCCAGGAGGCCTTGTTGTCGAGTCCCCGGTGTTGTTGGTTTTCGTCCCACGTCGAGCAGAGCCTGGCCACGAGGAAACGAGCAGAGGCTTCGGCGTTGCTCCTCGTTCTGCGCGGACTCGTATCCTTCGCGCAGCTCCTCGTTCTGCGCGGACTCGTGCTCCCTCGTGCTGCTCGTTCCAGTGAATACGAAAACTGCCCATGCACTTCGATGTGGCCTCCTCTTCTTCCCCGTCTAGCTGCATCCTGTGACCGCCTCTCCCTGCAGCTATTCATAGCCGTTCATAGCCGTTTGTTTGTTTGTTTGCTTCTTTTTGTCTTTTTCTCTCTCTCTCTCTCCTTCTCTCCTTCTCTCCTTCTCTCTTTCTCTCTTTCTCTCTTTTCTTCTTTGTCTCCGCTCTCCGACATGCATGCACGAGATGAATACTTCAGGTCTCCCCCCTCCCTCGCCCCCCTCTCCAGAGATCCCCCTGTAAGACTCTTGTCAGACTGAGACAACCACTGCACTAAAACCAGCAAGTGCCGCTCTAGCGGCAACGAGAGGAGAAAAGAGGGGGGCGGGACGAGTCAAGTGCACAAACGTGGACGAGGCTTTGAGGGGTCTCGGAGTCTCGAGGGGTTCTCCTTCTTTTCGGTGAAGACGGGATGGCAACAAGGAGAGACAAACGAGCACACGGAGCAAACTCGATCCCGCGGCACGCGCGCCCCCTTTTTTCCAGACGTTAGTGCTGCCGCCCATCGTATCGATGCCAGAGCAAACCGTCTTTTGAGCCTGGCGTCGATCTGATACGTCCATGTTCAGGAGATGCAACGTCCAGGAGGCGGAAGGAGGGGCGAGAAACGAAAAGAGACGGGAAGCCGTCGGCTTGTCCTGCCCATGTGCAGATGCTAAAATAGGAAAGAAAGAAGAAGACCACCGCCGTCGCTCTGGGGAGGGGGTGTACGGGTGAGACCAGGACAGGAGGCCCTTGAAGACAGCACGAGCACGCGTAGCCGCCTCCTCGTTGCTCGCCTTTGTTCGGTCTTTCTTCTCTGCTCGTCCCGTCTGTTGTGTCTGGTCCTCGGTCTCCTCGCCTGTTGGTTCCTTTTTTTCAGGGTTGGGGTCGAAGTAGACCCCAAAGCAGAAGCCATGAGAGAGAAGCACGCAAACCAACCGCTTGGAACAGCCACAACCAAGTGCTTCCAAAGCCAAGTGCGTCTTCCAAAGGCAAACGGCCAAGTGCTGTCGACGAGACACACGCGCGCACGCACACATGCATACATACATACATACTATGTACATACATACATACACACCCTCCCTCCTCCCCCCCCCATCGAGTGGCCCACAGACTGCCAACGTATCTCACCATGATACGTTGGTTATCTTACACTGTAGAGAAAAATTAAAATAAAAAATGATGACAGAATGGGGAGAGGGTTGGGTGTGTGTGTGTGTGTGTGAGCAAGCGTCAGGATTGGTTGGATGTCGTTTGTTTCTTTCAACTGTTTGTTTCTTTTGACTACATAGTATTTGTTGAGTCTTGATAGGGGGGGAGACGAACAAGAAGCTGGTCCTGGCTCATCTTGGCCGCAGAACGGATGGCCTAGGCCATACTTCGGGCCCCAATTTCCCCTTTCTTTGAATACTGGCAGCATTGAACCGTCATACGGAGTTTCCTATCTCCAAGAAAAGAAAACTTGCTTTTGGTGTCGTCGCGCCCCCTCCTCTCCTCCTCTCTTCCTCTCCTCCTCCCTCTGTTCGTCCGTCTTGGCCGTCCTCCTAGGCCTTCCCCCTTTGGCATGTCCCGTCGAAAATGGCAACTCGCTCGCCGTCCAGGCTCACGAAAAAACCCCCTCTCTTGCTTTGTTGTGCTCACCTTCCCTCTTTGCTCTTGGGTCGCCCTGTAGCCGCCACCCCTAGGACGAGGACGAAAGAACGAAGAGGAGCAGAATAAAAGAAAAAAAAAGAAAAGAAAAGAACCTGCCGCCACATGTGTGCTAGTTACGGGTGTGTACGAGTAGGCGAGCGGAATGGACATGCGCTCTTCCCCTGTTGACTAGCATGAGCTGGCGCTATCATTCGCTTTCAACCCCGAAAAAGAAACAAAGAATGCTCCGGGGCGGGAGTGTGAGGGGAATTGTCAACCTCACTCCCGCGGCAGAAGTAAGGGTGTCTTTTTTTTTTTTTGGTTCAACTGGGACTGTTCTCTGTTTGATTTCGCCTCTGCGTTGGGGGCAGGAGGGGGTGCACCGGTTTTGCCTTCTTGGCTCCAAAAAAAAAAAAAACGCCTGCAGACTGCAGAAGCGTGTGGCGATGTTCGGCGTTTTCTTCCTTGTCCCCTCAAAGTTTAAAAAAATGTCTACTATTACTGTATGCAAGGCGCTAAAAAAAAACCATAGCAGCAAAAAGAGGTTGCGGATTGCGCGTGGCATTGCCAGGCAAAATCTTGACAAACAAAGTCGGCCATTTTTGATACGTTCTATGTGCTCTTGCTATCCTGGAATCACGTAGTTACCTCGAAATGCGTTGGCAAGTCTACATCTATCTATGTCTATTATGGCTGTTCTATTTGGGGATTGTTGGTCGATGGAAATGCAATGTGTGCTTCGTAGATGCATTTCCACAGGGTCCATTGCGTGGCATATACGGCAGACTCGCTCGTCACCAGGCCATGCAGGGCCAGAGAGTGAATCCAAGGAGGACATCGAGGTCCCGCAAGACACAGTCTGCCCATCCATTCGTCTGCTGCCTGCGTCAAACCTTCACTTGTCCCCTGTTTGCCTTGCCTGAATCTCCTTCTGCCTGCCCTGGCCTGCCCTGTGCCTGTCCATGCCCACCAGCTGACCAAATCATAGGAACTGTTGCTGGCGATAGCACTTTGTGTCATTCGCAGAACAAGAAGAGAGAGTCCAACAACAAAGCCTCCAGACTCCAGACTCCAGACTCCCGAATCCATCACCGCAGGCTCACCACTTCGCTGTGCCAGCCCCAGCCGCCCAGTGAGCCTGGACGCAACATCGTCATGCCGCCTGCCTTGCATATCTCAATGGCCACGTCTCGAACCGCCATGACCTCGTCCACTGTTGCACCGCTGTTCAACGCACCTTTGAGGTGTCCTTTCAGCTGGGGGTTGACCTGATGAAGACCAGAGATGGGATAGTCGTTGGTTAGAGAAACTGTTGGCCAATGTTACCGGAGGGGGGTGGTGGCATGCCACCGAAGCGAGTGCTCTGACGCCCTCCCCTCCTGGGTCCCCCCCCTCTTTTTTTTTTTCTTCATCACTCACATCTTGGGGAACCAAGCCAGCAATCATGACATACGATGTGTCTTGGGAGTCCAGAACATCCGTGTTGCTGAGCACATAGCCGTATACCATCTGTGCCAGCAAGCCCAGGTCTGGCGTGCCGGACTGTCTCATGTGGCCCATGACGCGCGTGGCCACCTTGCCATAGACCTTGTTGAAGAAGTCCCGGCCGCGTTGCATCACCTGCACGGGAAGCGTGCTGTACAAGTCTCCGGATCGCGACGTTGGCGAGGACGCCAGAGGATCGTCGATGAGGTCATCCGGCGTCACGGCTCGCAACTCGGCCATGGCGTTGATCGTCTACGGATGGGGAGGGGAGGAAAAAAAAAAACAGCACATCAGACAAAAGAAGTGACCACATTGATGTTTGATATTTGCAGCCTGCTTTGTCGCACGAGCAAACCCGGACAACCGGACAAGCAATTTACCTTGGGCATGCCATCGATGGCCGAGGTCTTAATCAGAGTTTCTCTCATCCGGCGTGTCATACGCAGCCTCTCCTGCTCGGGCGGCTTGATGGAATCACCGCCCGACGCCCCATGCTCCATGGCATGGAGATACACCTTTGGAATCTCCTCGGGTCGGTTCAGAACGCACAGAACCGATGTCGCGATGATATACCAGGTGTCTGGAGGGAGGTTCGGATAGGAGACGATGGACCGCAGCAAATCCGGTGTGATCACCGGGGGTTGGATGGCATCCATGGAAGCGAGCGGTGAATGTGAAAGTGTATGAAATAGGAAAAAGTGAAGATGAAGAACTGGCACAGAGCTCCAAGACGGGCGAAGGCAAAACGAGTCAATTTCCTATCACGGAAAAACAAAATGGCAAGAATTGTACCAGCAACGGCTGCCGCCAATAACTGTAACGGCAGGCCCCAAGAAGGTGGGCCGTCTTCTCAGAAGGGAAATCGCCAAAACGAAAATTAGACAAGAGACAAAGGGAACCCGTCAAGAGAAAGATGCACAGCGATCACGAGAATCAGACAGCCTGGGTCTGGTATCCCTCGATGCTGTCAACAGCCGGACTGGCCAACCACAGCTCTCCATTCCGGAGCTCGCGGATCAAGCTTGTTCCGGGCCCCCAGCGGTCCAGCAGTCGATAAGGCTAAGCTGTCCAGAGCTGTCACGTGCCGGAGCTTGGTCAGGTTTGGGGTGGGCGTTTCGGGGTCTCCTGCGTCATTCCGCGTGCCATCAACGGCTGTTTTTTGGCGTGTTCGTGGAGCCAAGGTGTCTTCATCATCGGCCACCCATTTCTGCAACGACCGCCCACTCCCTTTTCCCTTTTTTGCCGGCGCGGACGCACGGCAAACCCACCATGCGGCAGTCTGCTACCAAGCATTCATCTTACTGAGCATCGATTGATTTTGGGGCACGCTTTTTCTCCCTCTCTGTCTCGCTTTTTCTCGTTTTCTTTTCCGCACAACGAGAGCTCCGTCTCGGCCTCTTCTTGAGCTCCCCATGCGACCATAGAACACGCCCGCGCTATCCAGCTCGCATCGAGCCTCTGGGAAGAAGAGACAGCGTCGCCTCCCCCCCCTCTTGTTCGCTCCAGCTCGGGCTTACTTTTTTTCGATCAATCGTCCTTCGCCGCGACGCGCGCGACAGCCAACCACGATGCGTTTGGCTTGGTATGCCGGGGTACGTGATGGGGCGGCGAACAAGGCCACCAGCCTTCCCGCGACCTGCAGGGGCTGCCTGCATCGCAGCTTCTTGGAGGGGCCATTTTTGCTGACTTGTGTGTTTTCTGCAGGCCTCAACGGCTCTGGCCGGGTCCGTGGTGGTGTCTGCCTTCCACCAGCGCGCCAACTTCTACTCAGCCATGGTGTATCTGTTCCAGAGCAATCTGTGCATGATTGTGAGTTGTTCGCCCCTCTCCCCTTCTCTCCGTGCTTTCATATCCTGCTCAGTTTTCTTTTTTTTTTGCTAGTCTCTCTTGCAGAATCAATCTGCCCCCTCCTCCCCCTCCCCCTCTCTCCCTCTCGCCCTGTGTAGAACAAGGCTGACAGTCCAACTCCCTTTGTGCAGATCCTCGTCAACTTGACCATCCTCGTCTACTCCTCCTTCGTATACGCGCTCCAACGAATATGCTTTGGCCAGCTGCGGGCCGTCGAGGTCGAGCAGCTGTACGAGAAGGCCTGGTTCGCCGTGACCGAGACCTGCCTTGCCATGACTATCTTTCGTGAAGAGGTGGGGGGCTTTTTCATTGTCATGTTCGTCGCGCTCCTGACCGGTAAGGTCTGGGGCTGGATCGGCGAAGGGCGCATCGAAGCTCTCGAGCAGCAGCCGCCGGCCAACCCGGGCCTCTTCCACACCCGGCTCATCGTGTCGCTGCTTCTCAGCTTGGCCTACGACCTGTGGCTCCTCCGCTTCGCCGCCCGGACGGTCATCATGCAAGCAAAGGCCGACATGATGGTCATGTTCCTCTTCGAGTTCGCCGTGCTGTTCATCACGTCGTTCCACACCGCTATGCGCTATGTGATTGTGCTCTTGGACACCAGCATCATCAAGAAGCAGACGCGCCGGCGCCTGCAGGAGAGGCGCCAGCAGGTCCGCGACGAGAGAGAAGAGATCTTGCGCCGCCGCGCCGAGGGCGAGCCGGACGACGGCGAGCCACTGCCGGACGAAGACGACATTGACGAAATGGACATTGAGGTGCCTGGCTGGGAAGCCAAGGGCCAGTACGTACTCGCTCTTGATCTATGGACAGGTAAGAATGACCCAGACCCCTCCCCCAACACCCTATCTGCCTATCTGCGGGTGCTCCAGTCGGAGAAGAAAGCTGACAGTCGCGCGTTCGTCTCTTTCCTTTTTTTCTGTCTCCAGACTTCGTCAAGCTCTTCATTTATGCCGGCTTCTTTTTCGTCTTGTTAAAGTTCTTTGGACTGCCACTACATATCATCAGAGATCTGTTCATGACGGTTCGTTCCTTTGTTAAGCGCCTCGGAGCACTCATGAAATACCGACAGGCTATACGGGACATGGACAAGTACGAGGACGCCACGGAAGAGGAACTCGCTCGGGAGAACATCTGCATCATCTGCCGGGAGGATATGCACGTCTGGAACCCCAACGACCCGTCCAGCATCGAGCGCATGCGGCCGAAGAAACTGCCCTGCCGCCACATTCTGCATCTGGGCTGTCTGAAGAGCTGGATGGAACGGCAGCAGGTGTGCCCAATGTGCCGGCGGTCTGTCGTGATCAACGACACGCCCCCTGCGCGAAGAAACGGGGAGGCCATGATGTTCCGCATGGGCCTCAATCTGCGTGGCGGGAACAATGGTGCGGCGGCAGCAGCGGGCGCTGGTGCTGGAGCTGGCGGTGGCGGGGCTCCGGGGGGCGTTAATGGAGCCCAGGACCAGCCAAACCCTCCTCCCGGTGACGGAGCAGCGCAGGCTGCTGCTGGTCCCGGCGCGAATGGCAACAACAACGGGCAGCCACCGGCGGCGGCCGGCAACAACGGCGCAGGCGGAGGGGTGAGGATGCTCAACTTTGGTCCGTTCCGTCTGGGCTTTGCCCAGGGACCCCAGGACCTGCAGGAGATGGCGCAGCGTTTCGGCATACCTCCCGCATTCGCTGCCGGCATGCCCGGCATGCCGGGTGCCAACGGTGCCAACGGTGCCAACGGTGCCAACCCGGTCGATGGTCAAGCTGTCCCCGGCTTGGCGAACCCCGGAACGGCGGGAGGAGCGCCTGCGGGCACGCCAGACTCGTCGCCAGAGGCCATACTGGCTGACCTGGAGGCCATCCAGAGGCGCATCGAGCAGCACACCAATGCCCTGCAGCAGGCGGGCGTAGAGACCCAGTCGCTGCGGATGATGGCCCAGGAATTGCAGCGCATGCGGCAGGCGCAGAGAAACGCTGCCTCTGTTTCGACCACGACCACAACCACCACTTTTGAGCAGCCACCAGCTTCGCCCGGTGCTGTTGGTGGGCCTCCGGGAACGACACCCTCCTCCCTACCGCAGACGCAAGCTCCCCTAGCACACGCACAGGCACAAGCACAGGCACCCGCACAGCCAGCGCCAGCGCCAATGCCAGGACAGGGTGGCCATCCCGCCATACACCACCAATTTGTCCACGGGCCGGCTCCGGTCTATGGCCAGCCTCCGACATTTGCCCAACCCCAGGGTCTGCCTTTTGGCTTCCAGAGGGCGCCGCAGCAGGGCTTTATGCCATCTGCCCAGCGGCCTGGCGCGCCCAGCATGCCCACTCGCTTGACTGCGGATCCGAATGCCCCCGGCATCCCTGCAGGCAGTCCCGAGCTGCCAGCGGGAGTACAGATCCCGCCAGGTTGGACCCTCATTCCACTCCACCGCGTGGACAACAGGGCGTCGACGGCAGCGCAGGCAACGACTTCGGTCCCCCAAGCGGCAACGACGGCAGCGGGCCTGTCTAGCCGAAACGACGGCTCTGAATCATCGGTCAAGACCGAGATGGCCAAGACAGGGGCTGCAGCTGCAGCCCACTCGAGTGCACAGGGGCCGTCTGCTCGTACTCTGTCCGAATCAAACCCCCACCAGGTCGAGACTCTACGACCGGAAGCTCCCAAGGCCACCAGTGAATCTGGGCCAGCACCGGAGGCGCCCGTTGTTTCTGAGCCTACGGGGGACGAACCCAAAGGAACCGAGAACACGTACAAGACCACCGTGGTCGATGCCGATGCCGATGTGGCCGCATCCAGTTCAGCTCCCAATTGGGGTGGCTCTGCTCAATGGCTTAACAGCACCCGCCATGGATCCGGTTCCAGCACGCAGGAAGAGGCGACGAGCGAGGATGAGACCGCCCCGCAAGGTGTTGATGGGGCCCATGCATAGACACAGTCTCTGGATAAGAACGAGACAGCCGAGACTGGCAAGCACACGGACATGGATGGCATCGACACGAAGCAGAATGTACTGATATTTTGTCGCACAACCCCAGTATTTTGTATGTATAGAGAAGAACAAGTGGCTTGGGTGCCACTTTGTAGTAGTTTGTGCTACTGTTTGCTGTGGTAGCACAGAGATGGAGTTTCCAGGGCGTTTCTTGTTTTGTGCGTGTTGTTTCTTGCACTTGCCCAGTTGCTATCTCTTCTTTTTTGTTGCCCGTCAGCGTCTGTAGTTAGTCACGGAAGAAAAGATGAAGCGATGTGCGTTTTTGTGTTTTGCCTTTGGAGAAGCCGAGTATCATCCGTTCACACCACGCTCTATTACGCATGGACGCGGTTTGCTTGCTTCATGGCCCACCGTTTCACCAGGAGACTCGTCCAAAGAAGACAAGGTATGGGAGAAGGAAAGAAAAGAAAATACACAGACAAGAGAGCTCGTAGAGACGACGAGGAGAGACATCATACGCACAATCATAGGAGAATTGACCCCCCCAAGTTTCAAACCATTCGCAAGTCTATAACCGAAGCCCACACCATGTGCTGTCCATACCTCGGCCCTCCATCTCGGTGCGAGGCTAGAAAAAGTTGCTCACCGCGAGAGATCTATTCTCTCTCGCTCGCTCCCTCCCAGTCACACACACACACACACACACCCACCCTCCCTCCCTCCCTCTCATCACTACTGCTCCTCCACGTGCACGTCCTTGCCCAGCGGCACCCCGCGGCGCTGCTTCTCCCGGACGCGCCGCTGGATCCGCGCCGTGGCGTCGGCAATCCAGCTGTCGTACGCGCTCTTGCTGCTGCTGCTGCTGCTGCTGTTGTTAGATGGGTCCTCTCTGAGCTTGCTCTCGACCACGCCCTCGAGCACCTCGTGCGCAAAGCCGACAAAGTTGTGCCGCCGCAGCGCGTTCTCAAACTGCCAGTCGCGGCGCTTGCGCGCCTCGCGCGCCAGCAGCGCCGTGTCGCCGCGCGCGCGCGCCTGCAGCCGGCGGTCGCGGACGGCGGCCAGGAGGTTGAAGTGGATCTCGTCGGCGCCGTAGCGGGCGATGCGGCGCTGGAGGGCGGCGACGACCTGGGTGGCAAACGCGAGCGCGTCGTCGCTGGCCGCGGGGCAGGGCCCGTGGTCGATGGGCGCGGGCTGCAGGCCGTCGAGCTCGTAGAGGCGGCCCTGGACGGGGGTGTAGGCGATGAAGTGGTAGACGTCGTCGGCGTCGGCGGCGTCGGCGGCGGACCGCTGGGTCTCGTCGACAAAGGGGCTGCTCTTGGCAAACGAGTTGTGCACGTCGCGGATGAGCGCGTCGTTGGAGAGCGCCTCGCCGCGCAGGTCGGGCGGCAGGGCCATGGCAAAGTCGCGGAAGTCGCGCAGGTGCTGGCCAATGTCGACCGCGTCGACCGCGTCGACCGCGTCGACGCCTTCTTCGTCTCCTCCTGCCCCCCCCGCCACCTGGTTCAGCAGCACCGACAGCAGCGCCTGGGTGCCGCAGGCGTTCTGGATGGTCTGGTGGGCGAAAAAGAGGCGCGCGGCGGCGTCGTGGTCGAAGCGGCCGTCGCGCGGCGCGTCGCCGTCGCCGACATAGGGCGCGTTGGTCGGGAACTTGAACAGAAAGATGACCCCGTAGACCGGCTGCAGCTCGGCCAGCGACTCCGCGTCGAGCGACAGCAGCTCCTCAAACTGCACGTCCTTGACGCCGAGGCTCTCGAGCAGATACGTAAAGACGCCCTGGGGGGGGGGGGGCAATGTGTTAGTTTCTTTCTTTCCCATGTGTCCGCGGCTCATTCGAAGAACACCGTCTCTCTCTCTCGCTCTCTCATCTCTGTCATCTCATCTGGAAAGGCTTACCGCATCGGACTCGACTGAAGCAAACGGGCACAAGGGGGAAAAAAAAGAAAAAAAATTCGACGTCAGCTCCTCTCCCAGCTCACAAAAAACTTTCATGCACGAGAGAGACACACACAGAGAGAGTTCCATATGCTCCCCCCCTTCCTTTTCTAGGACAACTCACTCGTATTCCACCCGCCACTCATCGTCGCCACAAAGACGTCAAGACTTTGACGATGGCTCTCTGGGTTTTCAGCAGTTGACGCTCATCCGGTGCAGTTTTGAAGCTTAGAAATGCAACGAAACAATAGAAGCTCGTAAAAATGGGCGGAAAATCATCCGTGTTTGCACACAGACACACACACAAATACACACTCACAGACACAAAAGGTTCGGCGTTGTGCAGGGAAACGGGCCAGTGTCACTCGTCGTCGTCAGTCAGCTCTGTGTGTGCGAGCATCGAGACAGCTCTTCGTATCTCCATCTATCTATCTACTCCGTATGCAGGCAGGGTCACCGCTTTCAGAGAGTAACAGACAGACCCACTTGCGGGGGAAAGAGAGCATAAAAGTGGGGCCCGCTTCAGGGCACAGCAAAATCGCTTTGTAAATTGGGTAAAAGAGCATTCTTCGGTCGATCATTAATCCACAACACCCTTCTCTTTGTCGCCGTCCCGCCAACGACATACAAACGATCATCTTTTCTGAAATTACATAACAGACCTCCCGTTTTCCCCAGATTCCAGTCAAAGCTAAAGGCCCAAGTCCAGTCCTAGATCCTCCGCATCATTTCCCGTCCCTTGTTTGTGTCTTGCACTCACGGGCAGTAGATCTCCAACGCAAAAATCGAAAGAAAAATAAATAAAAATAAACGAAAAATAAAAACCTCCGTTTGCCAAAGCACAAAACAAATTGCCTTCCTGTCTGGTCTGTTGTACGCCTATTGCTGTAGGTGGCTGGCGACCATCGCCTTGGGCGGCGTGGCCAGAGATGACGTCGTGCGGGAGTCCTTCTCTACAGCCGAAACGGATGACGGGCTCCGCATCTCTTGCAATGATGTGGCATTGTGCCCGATCTCCACGTCCCGCGAGAACACGAATTCGTCATCCTCTCCACGAAGGCTTTCCTTGTCCCCCCAGACCGAGCTTCTGGAGAACAGCCGAAAGGCAGCTGGCTTTTTGCCGGCGGGCTTCCATGTCCAGTACTCTTTGAGGTCGTACTCGCGTGGCTCGATTCTGCCTCGAGTGAGGCGGATGACAACCCAAATCAGACTGTTGAGGGTGATATACACAAACAGGCCCCTGTAGGAAAGGAAGATCGTGTCAGTGTATACCAGCCAGGACTCTCCGACAATGTACATGCACTCACGCCATCAAACCGTATGCGACACTGAAGCTGAACGGCATAAACACAATAGTGATGAACGAGGGAATCGCGTCGCCAATGTAGTTCCAGTTGATAAATGCCACTTGCCGGATCATGAGGCAGCCAACCTGTGGTATACACTGTCAGTGTATTTCAACAAAAGTGTGGTTACGAGTTTGCGGATTGTCCCTTTTTACGGTTGACAACATACCAAGACCAGCGTCGCACCAGTCGCCCACGGAGGGATTGATGCAAAAATGGGTGCGAAGAACACAGACACGATAAAACAAAGCCCAGTGACCATGGCTGTGAGACCGGTCCGTCCCCCCTCCGCGATGCCCGCGCCGCTTTCAATAAATGCCGTCGATGGAGAGCACCCAAAGACAGATCCAATGGAGATGAACATGGCATCCGTGCAGTATGCAAGCGTGGACCGTGGAAAGTCGCCATCGGGTCCGGTCTTGCCACTGAAGCGAGCCATCGAGTACAGGGTCGCAGTGCAATCGATGATGTCGACATAGAGGAACGTGATCAGAGCAATGGCAAAGTGTGCACCATTAGTGCCACTCAGATCCCACTCTTGGACAGCCAGGGTATGCTTGATCGGTGTGAAGGCAATCACCTTTTTGAAAAACTCCCATTTTTCGTTCCCATCATCCGTGTGTGGAAAGAAAGAGATGGACGTGTCCCGTCTGTTATATGGAGAAAATTGTCAGCTCCTTCTAAGAAAGAACAAAAGAACAGGAGAGGACAATTCCTACGGCCAAGAGATCACGGTGGCTATGGCGATGCCGATGATGATGGCAGCCTTGACACGGAAAGCCATGAGCACCGCTGTCAAAATACCCGCCCCAATTCCAACCCACATCTGTTTGAGAAGAAATCAACGTCAGCCCCTGTTTTGGTGTTTTGTACACGCATCCAAAAAAACTGCCATGGCATACCTTCGGGCTTGTCATGACACTGGACGGACACGTCCCATCCGGGCTAAGGAGCTCCTGGGGGCAGCCAGCGATGCTGAGGGGTGTCGAAGTGCCTCCGGAAGAGACGATGCCAATTCCAGTAGAATATGAGAGGCCGCTGAGAGCAAGAAACATGCCGATACCGACTCCGCTGGCCGTCTTGAGTGTTCCCGGTATGATTTTGATGAGCCACTGGCGCATTCCGGTGAGAGCTAGGAACAGAAAGATGAAGCCTTCCACAAAGACAGCCGTAAGTGCGATGCGATATGGAACGGGGCCGCTGCCGTTCGTGCCAACGACTTGGTAGGTGAAGTAGGCATTCAGACCCATGCCAGGTCTGAAACAGTCAGCACTCTTGCACGGTTTGGTTTGATTCGAATGCAATGAGAGAGAGAAACGTACGCCAAGGAGACCGGCATGTTGGTCATAAAACCAAAGGATATGGAAGCCAGGCCTGAGATGACAGCCGTCGCAGTGATGAAGTCTCGATGAAGTTCTGGGGAATCAATGTCAGTATGATGGCCAGTACGCGGTGTCCCAAGCACATTCTTTACCAGTCATGCAAGTGTTGTAGTCTGGGTGTGTACAGGGTCCGGTGCCATCGCTGTCGCAGATGCATGTTCCGCCCGTTTCTTTCAGAATGCTAGCCTAGCGAGATTGTCAGGGCCATGACGATATAGGCGGGTGTTAGAAATGCTTAGCACAGCAGGCACATACATTGACAGCGATAATGTATGCCATCGTCGCAAATGTGGTCAGTCCAGCGCGAATCTCAGTAGCAAAGTTGGCCTGCCGATTTTCGTCGGGCTGGTGGGGAGATCAAAACAACCGTCAGTCAGATCTCCTTAGTTCGTGCTATGACTGCACCCCAGACTGGATATTCTCAAGCATACATGACCACAGCCTCGAAGGCGGAAGATCCGTCCAAACGTCGACTGATTGATGGCTTCATTGGCATTCAGCAAGCAGACTCTCGCGCCGTCGTACCACTGCTTGGCGACACCCCTGCCGGGGAAACTGCCAAGAACCATGTTGATCTTCGACGGGGTGGGCTCGGTATATTGAAAACAAAATAAAGAGTGTCTGGAGGGAAATATTGCTGCTTGGTTGGACTTGATGGGTTGCAGAAACGGTAAAGTTAAACGAGCGCCGACATGTCACTGTGGTGTTTTCCTGAAGAGACACAGCCGTGAGAAGGAGGTGATATACTGCAGTTGACTGGTGGTCTTGTCAGCAGCGGCGGGTGTGCTTCTCAGCTCAGGTCAATGAAGGAGGCAAAAAGATGGCGTTTTTTGCAGAGAGGAGTTAGTTCCTAATAGCTGCAGTAATTTCTGAGTTTGTGTAGTTTTTGAGTTGTGTAGTACCTGATTATGTTCTTATGTTCATCTTGAGCTACGGCAGGTTCAGGAAATAATACACAAGAGGAAGGAACGACCTGCGAGATGCCGGTCCCCTCCGGAAAAGGAAGGAGCAGCGTCAGTAAGTGAGCTGCTGTTGTTTGCTGCCAGTTGCCAGATTTCAAAAGCCAACGTTGTCATACATCAATTCCTCCACCTACCAGTCCTTGTCCACACTTCCCCCATTTTCATACGCTCTATGGCTTTCTCATGATTTGAAATCTCAACAGTCAGATAACAGAGCTCCGTGGCCTCCACATACGTCCTCAAAAGATGTGATCAAGATCCCCACGCGTCGGCGTACCCTTTCTCTGTTATTGGTCGAGCTGAATCACTCTGTACAACGCCTTTGTTCACAATTCCATGACGGTGCATGCAGTGCGCAGGACAATCGGCTGACGGTATAATACGTGTTGCATGGTAGCCACACAATGGCCTCCGGAGACAATGGCCTGTGGTAGCACGTATTAGCAAACCCATTGTAAGTGGCAAGCGGCTGAGTCTGGTCTTCTAGAAATGGTCCCATCAATAGTGCGGCCAGTAAATGCTTAGTCGTCCGGCTATCCAAGTTCCCCCCCTTCCCTGGCAGCTTTCTATTCGAAGTTCCTCATGTCGTGGAACTGGCCCGTAAATCGTACCCGTAATGCAATATTTAAATTCCACCACAGGGCCGACTGCTGTTGTTGTGAGACAGATTATGCAAGTCCGAATACTCTGCATAGAGGGCGCCAACTATTGGCGTACCCTAGAGAATGTCTCGGGAGGCAGAGTTGCGCAGGGAAGACAAGACTGTGGACGGTTGACTAACCAGACTTTTTTCTAATACCAGTCGTTTGCGGAGTTGATCTTGATCCTGTCCTTGTAGCCCCTTGCCTGCCTCCCCTGTGAACTGCAGAAGTTGGTAGTCAACCTGGGACACCAACAGCCCCAACACATTCCCTGCTTTGTGTGGCTCGGTGGACAGATGATATAAATATCGAGACTGAGCTAGCATGCCGTGATCGAGACATGTGCCAGATTGTGATATGCAGTTTGTGGGAGAACCTTCGGAGCTTGTACTGCGCACGACCACGAGCCGTGTAGCACTGGACTCGGCCATGCGTGCATTTTCTTTCTCAAGATGTGGTTGCAAAACGTACTCAACACGGGAAACTTGCCGTCGTCCTTTGAAGGCGGATGGAGTAAAGTTGGGCGGAATTTGCCTTCTCATAGCAGCTCTAAGACGGAATTTCCAGTATGACAGGCCCGAATGCCATGTGCACTCTCGCTGCCACTTGATATCACCTGTGGGAATCGACAGGGTAAGAATATTGGAGGTTTCCGTGTAACATCCTAGGGGACACAGCCAATACGACCAACACAGCCAGCAAAATACGGTGTGGCAAGGCATCCCCAGCAGACCAGAAGAGACTTCCATACCATGAGACAAAGGCGTGTGGCCGGGGACGTCCCCGACGAGCTTCCGCCAATAATCTTGTTCGTATTATCAGACATCGGCACTTCTCCATGGACACGGAGAGAGAATGGGCCTGGCGAGTGTCTGGCAAGTTTCCGATATCACGGGCATGGTGAAGGTGAATTCACCTTGGTCTGGGGGAGACAAAAGACATTCGACAGGTGCCATCCTCGCATCCGGTGACGTAGGCTGTGAAGGGGAGGGTGTAGGGGACCCCGGCAGGAGCACAGATGCCAAACAGGATATGTGCAATGCAAGGGAGGTGGGCGGAGGGCAAGCATAAGAAAGAACGAAATATTGCAAAGGCGGCCACTTTTGCGCGGCTGAATTTCTGCCAATCCTATGACGAGGCGCCTGTTGGGAGAAGATCAAGGAAGGAAGGAGCGATCTGGCTCGTTCCTTCCCCCCCTTTTGTAAACAATCCACTTGTTCCGCCTCGAAAAGGCCAACAGGCGTGTCTTTATTTAGCCTCAACAAACAACATCGCCCTCATCCTAGTCTTTTCTCTCTTCGTCCTCTGACCTGCATGCTTCTCCCGCCTTTTGGTCTCTGTTCTTTGGAATCGTTTAAGACGGCCAACGCCCTTGTAACCACTAGCACTGTACCATCTGTACCATACCTTGGACATCAAATCTCACCTCGTTTTCACATCCACTTCACCTCCTCTTCACGGCAGTTTGACAGCCCCAGATAGCTCGCCAATTTCCTTCTTTCCTTTTGCCTGCGCTTCTTCTTTCTTCTGCAGATTTTCTGCACCACCCTGCATCTCTCCCTTCCTATAACCACAGGTGGCCCTCCCGCCCTCTTCCGCTCCTTGGCCTTGCATTTCCCGACCTATTTTTTGATCCATCATCTTGGCGGCATCTCGTCGAATCTGCGTTGCAATTTCTGGAACAGATAAACAAACACCATTGACTTGGATCTGGTTCTTTTTACACTGATGTCTATTTGGATGCGGCCTCGGCCTCGCGCATCATCGATCTATCCCTCGACTCTTGAGAACGTTACACCTTTTGTTCCTTGCACGCGTCTCAGCGTCGCTTTGGTCATATCTCACGTCCGTCAATGTTGGTATCAGGCCAAATCAAATCTGCTGTGCTCTGTGGATGCTCGCTAACTCTATACAAGCTGGGCCAGGGTTGCCACAGCTCAACTGGGTTCGAGCCCATGGATAGGAGAGGTCTGACGAGCTGACAACACAAGTCCACACCCTAATATCGTACACCTGGATTTCAGAGCAACATGTGCACACTTTGAAACTTGTTTTTTTCGTCCTTCTCTCTTCCATAATTTGAGCATCTTGCGCGTCTTGCGTTTTGGCAAGCCAACGACCAATCATCGATCTTTGGTATCACTTTCCTTTACACACACTTGGCCAACTCTACATCGTGAGCAACGAAGCAAGCCATAAGAACCAGGAGTAACAACAAACCCACAAACACAGCAGTTATGTTTGACGTCGTCTGGGCCGACCCAGAGCGCGAACTGGTCGGCCAGAGAAAGGCGCGGAAAGAAAAGGCGAAGAAGGTAGACGAAGCACGGAGCAGTGCAGCCTGTTCAGCAGCCTCGACAAAGAGTGGATCCTCTGCCCAAAGCCGGGGCCCGCATGGGTTCTTCGAGTCCATCCGGTGGAAGAAAAGAAAGAACAAGCAGAGAGAAGGTTCGGTGACGTCAGGCTCTCGGCTGTCTTCCTGCAGCGAGGCAACGGGGAATCGCACCTCCATTCTCGTGCCTCCCAGTTCAGCATCCAGCACTGGAAAGGACGACAGCACCAAGGGGAGCTTCCTGCGTGAGCACTTCCTAGAGTCGTCCAGCAGCTCGCAAAACCGGTCTTCACAAGACGGTAAGAAGTTCTGGTTGCCTACGGCTTTCCTTTTGTTTCTCCAGATCACGATAACGAGAAACCAACAACTAACAAGATTTGGGGATCCTGCAGACTCTATTCTGTCGAAATGGACAGCACCTGTTTCGCTGGCCACGATGCTTTCTCTCGACGAGGAGGCCGAGCAGGATACAGATTTGAAGGACGAGTCCACAAATGTGGACGCCAAATCTGCTGCTGCTGGCATGAAGCGAAGCTCGGCCCAGTCACAAAATAATACCAAGGGCAACAAAATAGGAACAGCGTCCCATCGTGCATCCGCCAGGATACCTATACGCCCCCATTCGCCCCCATTGACTCCCGTGGCGTCGCCTCGGAAGCTGTACGTTTCGGTGACTATCGTCTTTCCTTTGCCTGAAGTATATCTTGTTAACACCCCTTTCTCAAAACAGATCCCCGCTACATTCGACGCCCGGCCAGTTTACCGGTTCTCGCGATCTTTCAACACAGCCCGAGTCGTTCTACTCGAGTCCCTTCGTGAGTCCCTTCACGAGTACTGGAACACCATCAACAGCCAGCAGCCCTGCCCTGTGGAAGCCACCAGAGGCGTGGGGATGTGGCAGATCTCCTGCGCCAGGCTTGGCTGGTGGTGAATCCACACCGCCGTCATCCTGTGGTGCCGATGACTCCATGCCTCCGGCACAGGACGACGACCCAGTCTCTTTGTCGCTGGATCTTTCCGGCACGCAGCGTGAGATCGTGCAGATGGCAGGGGCAAGCGAGGAGACGTATTTGAAGCGACTGACCGAAGAGTGGCGAGCTGCCCCAGACGCAGCCCTTTACAAGGAGCTCGAAATGGAGAAACAGCGGTGGATGCAGTCTGCATTGCACAACATCAACAGCGCACCAGAGACGGGCCAGTCTGGCGCCCTGGTTGGGAACAAGCGGATTCTAGCCTTTTTTGAAAGCCATGGTGAGTTTGGGAGCTTTTTTGGGGGTTGTAGATCTACACCTTTGCTTGGATTTCCACTCGAAACGTGCAAACATTTCTAACACCAATGGCAGCAACCGTGTCATACATTGCGGCTCTCAATGCCGCCGTCCCGGTGTTCCACATGTCGTCGACGCCGCTGTCCAGCAAGCTATTCCCCAACGTTTCGCCCATGGTCTTTTCCGCTGTGCCGTGCATGTCGTTTCCCGCTGCACCGCAGACATTCTCGGACGTCTATGCACAGTCGCTGCCGGCGCTCGTGTCTGTCAGTGACATTCCCCTCGTGCTGTGCAGCATGCACCGTGCGATGAAGCCCAAGGGTACCCTCCACTTGACACTAGTCGAGCCGCTGCCCCTGCCGGGCACAGTCGGGCCTCATATGCAAGACTGGATGCGATGCCACCTGCTGCCAAGCCTGGAGAGCCAGTTTCGTTGCGCGAATCCGACAAAAGAGTTTCCCGCATGGCTGCAGAGTGCGCAATTCACCATTGGTGACGATGCCACGGTTGCCTGCCGATTCATGGGTGTGCCGAGTTCGGGAGAAAGTACGGCCAATCGTCTGCGGTGCCTCGTGGGCCAGAAGCTGTGGCAGGAGGTCTGGGGGCCCTACGTTACGGCAAGCAAATGGTGGTGGGAGGACGCGGATTGCCTCGATGAGTGCATGAAGTTGGGGACGACGTGGGAGTACCACCTGGTGGATGCGGTCAAGAAGAATCGCCGGGTCACCGGACAGCTGTAAGATAAAGAGAGGATGGCAAGGGCCAAGAACAAGAAAGCCGCAGGAAAAGAGAGGGGGGGAGGATATATGTGAGATGGGCTCGAGAGTTACTTGGAACAAATAGACTCCCTAAAAAAACACCGAAGATTACAGCATAGATTATTCAATGAAGCTCCACATCAAATAAAAAGTTGAATCGAAAAGTTGAATCAAAAATGAGGCAACTCCAACGACAGACAAAGGAGACATCACCAAATAAATGTAGTTATGAATAACCTGATTAATACCGGTCTCCGCTGTTATTGTCATAATAAGCTGGCCTGTGGTGGTCTCTGTTTGGCCGGGGGGGGTTTTTCTTCTTTTAAACTCGAACAAACCACCACCAAATTTGGGAGGCATCACTCTAGATGAACCAGCAATAGCTAAAGATGGGGAGCAAAGTGCACAAGTCGAAGTACGTATCCGGTTTATTTCTGAGAGAAATTTGGAGTGTTCGAATTATATGTGGCGTTCTTCTACCCAACTTGCAAGTCATTTATACACGCCTAGCTGGTCTTTTTTTCTCTTTGCTTCCGTTTTCACACAATACCAGTGAAAATAGTTGTAAGAAGAACAACAAAAAAAGACGGTGACGTTGGCAGCAAAAAAAGTAAGATTGTTGCGAAAAAAAAATTGTAAAACCCAATGCAAAATGGACAGCAAAAGTCAAAGAATTTTTCCTTGGATAAAGAAAAAAAAAAAAAGACTCAAAAAAGACCCAGTTGGAATACAACGGGGGCGCAATAGGTTTCGTGGCATTCTGGCAATTGCTCACTGCGAACAATAAAGCGAGAAAATCCACTGCAAGCACCAACTATGGGAAAGTGCTTCGCTCGTACTGCGGCGTATTTTTTTTCAACGGGTTTCTGACCCCAAACGACGATCAGGCAACGGTGCCATTTTTCTCCCCTTTGCTCCGGAATGAGCTCTGGTGCGACCTGTCCACTTGCACACTGCTACGAGTATCTTACATAGCACTAACTACTACTATGGCCAGGATTCAAAAGTGCTTGTTTTCTTTATTTCGCACTCACGCCATGTTTGAACCCCCTTTTACGGCATGTTCGGACAGATGGAAATCTCCAACCACCATGTACAAGGGGGGGGGGGGTAGTGATAAAGAACGCAACGTTGAGACGGGGGAGGGAGGATGGCGACCAGGGTTGGTTGCGCCATTCAGTGGAGAGAGAGGAGAGAAAGAGACGGGGGGCCAATTTCTATGTACTGGTACAATCATATGTTTGTTAATTGTAATTCGTTGTCCGCGACGAGGCTCGTATACGTGGTACTGCACACTAACAAAGCATATAATTAAAAAAAGCAACAAAGCCAAAACAGGGAACCCATTCCTGCTACCTGCTTGTCCGAAGAGGAGCTTCTTGGGGACGGCTCCTGCCGTTGAGGGGGTACGGGAGGTACAAATCAGGTTGTCTACTAGAGTAGTTGCTTGACATGCACGTTTGGTCCCTTGGAGGACGTCTTTCCTGGGCGATGCCACAACGGTCTGGCTAGGAAAGAAAGATCCGCAAAGAGAAGAAAAAAAGGGGGGCAGGCAAGAGGAGACAGAGCCAAAGGAGCCAAAAGAGAGAGAGAGAGAAAATGCTACTCCCCGCCCGGACGGCAACTTGGCCTTGGTCTGGGGAGGGTGGGATCCAATGCGACTGTGCTGTGTGGTGTCTGCGACGGTGTGGGTTGTATTGTTCAATCAGACCTAGAAGAGGCAAATCACCACTCGCATGTATTAACTACACGTCCACACAGAAAGCTTGTTGGGGTAGGTATAGCGAGTGCGAGCCCACAGACAGGTTTGCATGCATCGAGAGAATACGAGCATTAAGATGATCTCCAGGATTGGAAAGGGGACAGCAGAAGAAATGGGGTATATACAAAATCAAACATGGAACAAAATAGCAAAACAAATGAGCCTCCTCCCTACAGGAAACAACCCGGACCGCTGAAGAACGAGGGCAGCATAGCATAGTCCCCCCCGACAGCAAAGAAACAAAGTAGAAAGCCCGAGAAAAACAAAGATGACGCCTGCTTTGTTCCATACAAATCCGTAGTCGTAACACAGGTTAAAAAAAAAGAAGTAGTTTTGCAAAAAAAATAAAAAATCAATCCCATCCACCCATATTCCAGGGCAACACCCTCTTTTTTAATGTGTCCTTTTCTTTTTCTTTATTGCTTCAACCCCCCCCTTTCCCCCGTCTTCATCGAGCCAGCTCTTGAATGCTCTCGCTCTCGTAGCTCTTCTCCAGCCTGGGCGACCCTCGCGAGTGGTCGCGGCTGCTGCTGCTGTTGCCCCCCATGACCTGGCCCGCAATGTCTTCGCTGCGAAGGCTGCTGCTGTTGCTGTTGCTGCTGCCGCTCGACTTGATCCGGACCGTGCTGCTGCCGCCGCCGCCGCCGCCCATGTGCGCCGCCGACCGGTGTCGGCCCGTGCGGTCGTCCATCATGTACGAGTCGGCCTGCGAGTCGACCTGGCCTAGCCCGACTCCTCCCCCTCCTCCTCCTCCTCCTCCTCCCCCGCCTAGTCCGTGGTGGTGGCCGTGTCCGTTCGTAAAGTGGGCCAGGTGGAGGCTGTGATGGTGATGACGATGCTGCTGCTGCCGGTCGTGCCGCATCTGCAGCCGGCGGCGGCCCCATTCCAGGTGGCTCAGCACCACGTCGTCCCACAGCATCTTGCACGCCTTCCACGAGGTCACCACGTAGATGATGGCGTTCCAGAAGCCCTGCAGCGGCAGCACAAACGCGCTCATGTACTCGAGCGCCACCGACACCGCCTCCACGTGCACCACCGAGAACACCCGGTTCGCGCTCGACGGGATCCACGTCACCAGCATGGCCGTGAAGAAGAGGATCGCACACTTGGTGTACGACCACGCCGCGCTGTTGGCCTCGTACGCCGCGCGCCGGCGGTTGCGCTGGTTGGCCGGGTTGCGCAGCCCGGACCCAGAGGTGGTGGTGGTGGTGGCCATCGTCGTCGTGCCTGCTGTTGCTGCGGCTGTAGCTGTGGCTGCGGCTGTCGAGCCGTCCCTGGCCAATGTGTTGGAGGCGCCCCCCACCGTGGACACAGCAATCCGTCCGCCCTCGGTCTGGTTGCCCTGGATGGGGAGGACCAAGCCGCTGTCGTTGGCCACCAGCGACTGACGGTTGCCCGGCGTGTTGTTGACACTGTTGCTCACCGGGGCGGCGAGGCCGTTGTTGACGATGCTGTCGGGCCGCTTGTTGGACGAGATCGTGACCGAGTACACGGCCTTGGCCGGCGACTGGCTGGCCGCCGACGCGGTCGAGGGCGACTGGATGGGCGGGGCCGTCTTGAGAGAGGCGCCGCGCGCCAGGCTGCTGATGCTGGTGTTGTTGTTGCTGCTGCTGTTTCGCCGTCCACGACTGCTGCTCATGTGGTGTGTCGAGTCCCGGCGTCCGAGCGGGGCCAGGTCGATGACGGGCGGCTGCTGGGTGTTGACGATCTCGGTGGTCACAAACACCTCGGTGGTCTTGCTAAAGGTGGTGTCGTCCACGACGGTCTCGTTGTCCTGGTTGGTGCTGTAGTGGAAGTCGCGCAGCTGCTTGTGCTTCTTGTAGATCTCGCGGCCCGCCCGGATGTAGATGAAAAACGTAATCGAGATCACCACCCACACGGGGCCGTAGAACGTGGCAATCCGCCACACGTCCCAGTTGGAGCTGACCCAGCACCACAGCGTCGCGTTGCCGTACATGCGGCCGCGCTGCGCATCGTCGATGAAGACGTACGTCAGCGCCACAATGAACGGGACGCCGTAGCAGCTCAGGAGGTAGGGGATCTCCATCTTGCGCAGCTTCTGCGCGTCGAACTTGTAGTAGAACGTCAGATACACGTTGACGGCCATGGCCAGCGTCCAGAAGGCGTCAGCCGGCATAAACCTGTACAGACAAACGAAATCAAAGTCAGTCTGTGATGTGTCTCCGTTTGGTGTCACCATCTGGATCTCTTGTTTCTTCTTCTTCTTCTTCTTCACTCACATTTGAATAAGAAACGCCTGGAATTGACAGCCGGCAGAGAGAGTGTCGGCAATGTAGGTCCTCGCCATCAACGTGGCCACGTTGGTCATCAGATTGCCAAACGACGCATAAAAGACCAGCCGGTTGATGGGCTTGTGAAACGACTTGGAAGCACAGAAAGTCCCGATGACGAGGATGCTGCCAAGCAGCGAGAACACCGAGCACACCCGCTCCACGATGCTGAAGCCATTCAGCTGCGAAGCGCTCAAGTCTCTGATGTCCATGTTTTCAAAGCAAGAGCCAGACGAGTTTCTGTAGCACTAAGTCGTCGAGAAGAGTTGTCGACGGTTCACACACAGAGCGGTCTCCCAGACAGACGGATCCCCGGGTCGTATATGTACGAAGCTGTTGTTGGGTTGCCCGTACCTAGGCGACACACAGACCCCGTCTATGTAGAGAAGAAGAAAAAAGCCCTGTCGGTAGTGACCGTCCGGGAAGGAATAGCACAGGGTGTGTGGTAGGCCAGAGATAGATAGGGGGCGGAATATCCGCTCTCTGACTCTGACTCTTTGACTGCCGTGCCAGGGGTAAAAAAAAATCCCAAAAATAAAAATTAAATAATGAGAAAATGCGACAGTGCTGAAGAACGAGCCTCGATATGTAGAGAAAGGAAAAAGGCCGAGATGATGTATATCAGGGGTTGGGAGAGGGCAACGTCAGACTGTGACCGTGCTGATCGTAGCCCGAAGGGATAGGCTTTGGGGAGTTGTCCAAGAAGTCCAAAGAAAAAAAAAAAGAAAAAAAAGGGAAGAAAGGTCTCCTCTTAAGTATCTCCAGTTGATACTAACTCGGACAACGGCAACAGCAAGAAAGCAGAACTGCCAGTTGTGTCGATGTTGACCGAACAAGAAGCAGTCACAGGCAGTGCAGGCGAGACCTCAGCATCTGATGGCAGCAGAGTACAGCTCGAGCTCGTGGGGATGCACAGCATCGTCCTCCTCTTTTTGGTTTGTTTCTGTCGTTTCTGTCGTTTCGTGGCCTTGTTATGATGTTCGCTATGGTACTCTCCTTGGGTGATCCGAGCGAAGTCAGATGCGTCGAGCAAGGACGGTGACGAAGACAAAGGAGTGCAGGTGAGGAATATATGTGATACTCGGAAAGAGAGAATGATACAGGTTCAGAGAATAAAAGCAACGGAGCTTTCCCAGACAAGTAAAAAAGAATGCGCTTGATTTGCTCGTTTAGTCAAAGGGAAAAAAAAACCAGCAAAAAAAATCAATAAAAACACACACAGAAAAGATAGGAAGGAGGAGCACGGCTTCTTTTCCTTTTGCAGTCCCCCCTGGCGCACAGAGGCTGGACGGCCGAAAGGCACACACACACCACACGCCCCAGGCAGATCCTATGCCGGTCTCGCGGTGTTTGGGCAGGCCAGGATGGAGAAACGGCGGAAAGGGTGTGTGGAGAGGCGAATGGTTCAAAAGTGGACGAGGGTTCCATCCAACATCCCAAAACGGTCAGAAGATTTCTGGACAATGAGGACAGAAGCCTGGGCGAAACGAGGGAAAACGTCTTTGGAGGAAATTAAGCCGTCCACACCGAAGAGATTTTTTGTGGTTGCAGGTGCACGGGACGTTGAAGAGGGTGTGTACTTGTAAGAGGATATTGTCTGAGGGTGTCTTGGGTGGCAAGGCGCAGATTGGTGCATAGTGAGATATGTCAGGGACATTCAGGGACATTCAGGGACATTCAGGGGCGGGAACAGCCAGGAACAGGAAGACGTTGGAAGAGAAGAAGAGCAGAACGGGCATATTCATGTCATTTTGCAAGGAGTGAAGTAGGCCTACCAGACAGAAGCCAGAGTGCAGCAACGATGCAAGATACTAGCAGTATGCAGTAAAAAGGCAATCTGTTAGTCAAGGGGGGATATCCAAGAAGAGAAATAAATGGACTAGGACAGGAAGCAGAGAAGATACGGAAAATAAAGAAAATACAAACAGCTACAGGCGGCTAACGGCAAAATACAGAAGCGACGCTGGTATCGATCGGGTCCAGCGAGAACAATAAAACAAGCAAAAGCCAGCCCTGTAATAAGAAAGGAATAGAAAGGAAAGAGAAGTAAGAAAAAAAAGAACAAAAAAACAAAAAAAAAAACAAGGGGGTGTGGAGAGACTCACGGACGGTACTAGGCCATCCTTCAGTGGCAAGCTTGGTGTGCATGTACTTTGTATCAGAATTTTATATACTAATAACATCCTCAACAAGACATCGTGTAGGGTAAGATGCCACCCCACGGGGAGAGGCGGCCATGGAGCGGACAAGATATCCGCACCAAGGCCATTCCTGTGCACAAGAAAGGGTGAGTTGGTTTCGCGATGGACGGTTGCATACTGCAGCCAAATGTGACCAGCGAAGTCGTAGAGAGACAATGATGACACTGAAGACACACATCTTCAAGCCAGGCTGCGGCACCTGTAGGGATCAGTGTCCTGCACGAGCCAACACGATGTGAGAGGATGAGAGGATGCGAGAGGACGCGATTAACGGCAGTGCATGCCGTGTGGAGGATGCGATTTGCAGGAGACTATCAAACCATGCGTCCAAGTACAAAGTACAAAGAACCCTGCAGAGGCTGGGCAGTATCTTAGCATAGCAAGAAAACTCGTACAAGCAGGGGGCGACTAATAATAAGCAACAATGAAATAGCGAGAAAAATATACACACCTTTCCTGATGGACAAACGGAAGCCAGAGAAAATGGGTCAAGGTAGTTCGACCTCACGTGGGAACAAATCAGACAGAGCCACACAACCACAGAACCACAGAACGCAAAACGAGAACCACAAAAAAGACCTCCCTGAGAGTACAAGCGCCATTCTGGGCTGTTCTCGTCGTCTTCCTGCGCGTTCGTGCGGCAGGGATCAGGGATCGGAGGGCCCACTCGGCCTCCGCACCAAGGTGAAACCCCTTGTCAAAGCCATGTGTGTGGCATTGAAACCGACGAGTCCTCATTTGATAGAGAGCAAGGTACGAGTACTCTCGTACTTGGATCGCAGTTGGTGCGTCAGTTGACGAGATATGAACATCACATGGCACCCCAGGTGTCGTTGGAGCCGTTGGCGCCGTTGAGAACAGGAATGGTTTGACGTATTGACTAACTACATGCGTGGAGCGAGCCTGTCACGCCCACCTGTCGGGCAGGCCAGATGGCGTTTGAGACTGTGAGCGAGATGCGTGAGATGCATCGGATGCGTGAGATGTGAGAGAGCGAGAGGGCCTGGGCCTGCGCAAACATGAACGTCGATCAAAACGGAACATCCATCGTCGGGCGTTCCACGGCAACATGCTGCTTGAGCGGGCGGATGGCAAACAACAGCGGTATCATGCCGTGTTCCCTGTCTGTCCGTGGCAGTCCATTCGCAGTCCGTTCCTCTTGTCGGCGGCTTCGAATGCCCATCTGTTCGTCCCTTTCGTACTCTGCCCTCGCTTTTCCCCTGTCCTCGGGCCGAGATCACCAAACGCCATCTTGAAGCCTGCTGTGCACGACAGCATGTTCGCCGCAGCGATCGGCTCTGATAGACCCGTCTTTCTCTCTGCTTCGCGGCTCATTTCCCGCACGCCATCAGTCGTCATCTTGCTACTCTCCCCAATCTCCCTCTGTAGATCTACAGCCTGTAGCCCATTTGTCTCGGGGGATGGTTAAGCCCTGGAGATGCAAGGGGTCTCTATTCTGCGCAGATCGTCAGCGTACAGTGCTTGCAAGAATGCAACGGTCGCTAGAGGGGATCTTACTTAGCCAGGTGCAATGCAAAGGCGGCCATGCACCGGCAGCCTCCTGGCAGCCGCCTGCCGACAGCCGTCCAGCTTGCCAGGACTGCTGCTTGGTGGCTGGCACCCCAAACGGCTAGCAACAAGATGGCGTACTGCTGTACTCGTATCTTGCACTGCTGCCCGGCCCCAAATGACAGGAAATTGGACGGGAATGCGTCTCCTGCTGTGGGCGCTGAACTGGTCTCCTGGATTGGCCTCTGGCTCGGCCTGGGTTGAACTTGCTGGAGACTGCAAGATACGGTGGTAATTGCGGTGCCACTGTAAAGTCGGCTGCCTTGCCCGCACTCCGCCTAGTCTGTTGGCAGACGGCCGCTACAAGGGCTGCCAACACACGCAGCAACTAGCTAGTTAGTGTGGTCCACCCGGTGATTGGCCTGCCCCTGGAGTGCCTCGTGCCTGCCGCATTTTGCGGCGGTTGTCCCCTTCCCCTCGTTCCTTCCCCTCGCTCCTTCCCCCTCGCTGTCAACCCCCATTCGGAAGGCACGACTGGCTCGTCGCCTCGGCATGGATGGGAAAGCCACAGCCGTTTCCGCCACACCCGCTTCCCACGTGTGCATTGCTTTCTTCTTTCTTTTCTTGTCTTTGCTTTTTTTTTTTTTTTGCAATGCGTGGTTGTGTTTCTTCATACACAAGATCAAGAACAATACCGTTGCAGTGCCACTTCTTCCACTTGCCCGCCATCTCCGTATTTCTCTCCGTATTTCCTCCACAGCCCCGTGCTGTCACTGTTGCATGGCGCCTTCCAAACGCGGGGGGGGGTGGCGCCACAACGCAAGCAGGAAGAGAGCGCAGCAGACACATGGCAGGTGCGATGGACAACATACCACCGTAACTTGCGTAGCTCCACAACAACGACCCACCACGCCTTGCCAAGTCGCCTAGGATCATCAATCTCTGCTGTGGCACCCACTTCCGCATATCTACTACTATGGTCCCCATAACTGCGACTATGATGCCCTGTACGAGTACTACGTACAATACCACATCCGCCGTATGCCCAGAATTCAGCCCTCTTCCTATCGTGAGACAGCATACCAATAGCACAGATATGATAACAGCCCCGCCAAGAGAACCGAGAATTCGCTCGGACCTCCCTCTGTCTGTTGACTGCAAATGGTAACTTGCAATGTGAGTTACTACTCGTATGTATCTGACGATCTTGCTGCGACCGTGATTCTCACTTCTCACTTCCCACAGACCTCGACGCTCGCCAGAATCGCCCAGACCTCTCTCTCTCTCTTTCTCATTCTCTCATCGCCAAATTGAGACCAGAAACAATGCAAGACCTCGCTGACCGCTCTGCTCGTCCTGCGAAGGCCAGCCTCTCGGAATTCTTTCCCCTGGTCCCTGTCACAGAATCTGCATGAAAGAGGGAATTGGCCTTGGACTGGGCCAGATATCTGCGCTAGAACGTCCGTGGGCCAGGCCTCACTGTACGGGTACACCGTATTCCAGGGCCGCCCCAGTGTGCGCTCTGACGCTCGACCACCGCACGGCTCGTTTCTGGCTCAACCACAACCAAAACAGGACTGGTGGCACGCACTACCCAGCGCCACTGCTTCCATCGTTTCTTCTGGTTCCATTGTGCGCCGGTCTACTATGTACATACGAGTAATACAACATGTTTTGTCAGATACAAACCAGCATGGGCTGCGTATCGTGGTGTTCGAACTTCCTGGTACTCATTGCGTTCGTGCTATGCAACATCGTTCAGCATATCGGGATCGACAAACCAGACTCCGACAACAGACTACGCGTACATAGTAGACCAGCTGTACACGGAAATGGTCTCCGACCATTGCAAAACCAGCAGACTCTCCATTCGAGAAAAGCGGGTATAACTACGGCCAATACTGAATACAGTAAGATGCCTGGTCCGGCATTTGGCCGCATGCCGGTCGACAAGAGCAGAAAACGGGACAGTCCCAATGCGAGTAGACCAAGTGGGCGCTGGAGAATATTCCAACTTTCAATAATACGGCAACTGACCAATAACAGCGAGTCGCGCATCTTTGGGGCTGGACCGATGGCCTGACGTCGGTTCTTCCATTTCCCTAGAGGCATCCAGATGGCTTGGACAGCTGGGGATGTCTGGAGATGCCTGGAGACGTCTGGAGATGCTTGGAAATGCCCAGAGAGCCCCAGGCCTCGCTTAAAAGCTCGTGGACAAGCTTTCTTCCACCGAGACAAACAATTTCTCCACAAACCATTGCTGGGGAATACAGCCAAGCACCGGTGTGGAGCAACAACACTACTGTACGTGCACACTCAAGCCTAGCTGTCAATGTCGTCTGCCTCCTGCCCAGATGCCCAGACCGCTTGACCGGTGTCCGTGTCGTGGGTCAAGCAATTTGCCACGTAAAGATGACAAACGGGGAGGTACGAGCAGAGTCCACAGCAGTGTAGCCGTCTACACGATAATAGCGCTGCGCCCAGAGCCAGGCCCCCCTGAATCAACGACTGTTCTTGCCACTTCACTTGAAGACATGACATTCCATGACAAGCTCTATGCGCCAGGGACTTGGTTGCTTGGCTCTGCTGTTGAGACAGCTCGCATCCATGATTGTTTCCTCTTTCCTCTTCGTCAACACAACCTGACAGTTTCCCCCCTCGCTTAGAACTCCTCTTTTGAAACTGGCAAAAAATAGCAGCCATCAAAGAGCTTTCGTCTTGCTTCTCCTAGCTTGTCTGTCCATGCATTCAACTGTATCACTCTGGATGGCTCGGATGCGTTCTTCCCAGCCTGGCTGCACGGCACTGACGCAACGTCTCAATTCTTTCAAACCTGCCATCACCAAGTCCTCATGCGTTCTCTCCGTGCTCGGTGTTGTTTTCGCTTTGGTTCTGATTGGTAGGAAGCCCTATCAGTCTGCCATTCTGTCAAACCTAAGCATGGTGTTTGTATGGCAAGTGCACAACTGTAATAGCATGCAATACTACTTTGAAGTGCTACCTACCACCCGCTCGCAGCCTCCACAAGACGGCCTGCCCGTATCTGCCTACATCGTACCTGCCTTGTCCTTGCATATCACTGCCAACGGCCACGGGAGGCATTGTCCTCTACACCACCTCTCCGTTTTGCTGTCGCCGGGAAGTGACGGAACCGAGACAGGCTGTGCCGACTTCGTACCACTGCTCTGGTACGTTTCAACTTCTCCTGACGCTGTCCAAGCTTTATTTAGTTGTGGTCTGAGAAGGATCAAGAGACTCTGAAGGTTTAGCTAAATCTTGTCTCCCTGGTCGTCGCCTCATTATACTGGATACCAGAACTTCGTGCAAGTGATAGTCGCACCAAATTCAACGTTTGTGTTCATGTGTGTCCATAAATACTTGTGGACCATTGTCACAGTACTTGCGGGAGCATTACGAGTAAACATGGGTAGGCACAGTTGGAAAATATGAGCTATCGAGCGTAGACGATTTTCTCTTTGCATAGCATCAGAAACTTGCTGAGAACCTTGCTGAGAACCTTGCTGAAAACCTTTTGCTCAGCATACCGTAGCATCGGTAGCACAAGCCAGTAGAAAAACCCATCCATGGAGAGAGATCAATGCGTACATCAAAAGATGCCATTCGTCGACGACAACACTGGCGCTGACCGTGCCGACACTGTACTATCTTGATTTCCTGCCTGGAAGACATCTTCGACCAGCCCTGTGTTTTTGTATTTTTGCTATTCGGGGGAATAAAGGGGGCTGACTTTGTTGACGTTGTCGTAACCACCTGTCAGCACAGCATCCATCCATCCCATGCAACGCTGCAGAAGCAACTTGACGAGAGCGAAATGACTTGGGAGACAAGGCCAAAAGAAAAAAAAAAACAATGAAGAAAGACTTCACAGATATCCTACCGAAATAAAAAGGCTTGTACAGGGAGAGACAACTGCCGGGCCCCATCACAAGCGTGAGATGAGCTTTGATGCCGATTCTGAAGCATAGTGTGAGGAGAAGAAGAGGAGAAGAAGAAAAATACAGACACGGAGAACTCCAGGTCGCTTGCAACCATCCATCCATGTACGTGAGCCAAGATATCCACGCGTTCAAGTCTCTTGGGGAAGGAGAGGTATGGCTTGGGAATTGCCCTTTTGTTCTTGCCGTTTTTTTTTTGTGAGGGGGGGGGGTCTTTCTTTCTTTCTTCTTTTGGAATCCCATCCTCATCACCATGCATATGCAGAACGAGCTTGGACAATGTTCACGGTGGCGCATCCGAAACGAACTGCACGGGGACGCAAGCGGAGAAGAAGAGGGAGCGAGCGCACGTTAGGGCTGTGCGGGTTCCCCGCGCTCAACCAGGTTGAGCCTGAACAAAAAGCAAAAAGACAAAAAGTCGAGCGAGGCTCGAGAAGAAGGGGGAACAAGCTGTCTGCGAAACTGGCGAGAACTGGTTGCGGGCATCGTTCTTGACTAGAACACGGACCCTCCCACTTTTGTTGTCACCGGGTCCGAGGCAATGGTGGGAGTTCAGTTTTCCTCTCTTGTGTATCCTTTTCTTTCTGTCTGCTGTGTCGTTGCCCAAGAATAGCAGTCTATCAAAAGACCCTCCTCCCAATATTCCAAGAACGCATGTCTCATATACTTTGTGTGTGCTGAGGACAAAAAAAAACATCTATGCCTTCTTTTGAAGAAAAAAAGAAAAAGAAAAAGAAACCCGTAAAACCGTAAAATAAGAGAAAGCGCAAGACACAGTACAAATATACGTAAACGAAAAAAAAATACACATAAAAGCTTCCAGACATATCTAAATAGAGAAATAACGCCCAAGTCGTAACAAATTTTGTTGTGTACCGCCCAAAATAAACCACACACACAAATATATGCAAGTGACAAAAAAAGAAATCCAAAAAAACCATCAAGGGGAAGAAACGGTCGAGACAAGAACCAATCCGTCTTCTTCACCGCCGCCTCCGCCGCCGCAGCTCAATCCAGTGCTCCCCGTCAAGTTCGTCCTCGTTTGACGGCGTTTGTTGTTGTTGTTGCTGCTGCTGCTGTTTCTGCTGCGGCTGGGCGGCAGCCTCGTCAAATGACTTCTCAATGCCGTTGTTGCCCAGCAAAAAGTCGGCAAAGTACTTGACAGCGCTAAACATCTCCTCGCCCGTTGGCACAATCTCTGAGCTCGGCAGCAGGAAACCGTAGCTGCCCGTGTCGCGGAGCTTGATCTGGTAGCTGTACTTGGCCTTGAGTTCGTGGAAGAAATAGTCAATGGCGGAGCCGCCGCCAGACTCGATGCGGACCGTCGATGTTCTGGATGGTGGAACATCCTTCTTGGACGGATGGGCATCCTTCTTTTCGTCCGCCTCCTTGTCCTCCTTGTCCTCCTTGTCCTTCTCCTCACCCCCCTCCTCGGAACGGGTACCGTAGTGGTCGCGGTAGCCCATGACACCCTCGCACGCCGACGAAATGCTGTACATCTCGCCCGTCGTCAAGCGGATGGCCTTGGCGATGCCGGCCGCCAGCTCCTCCAGGTTCTCCAGGTTGGGCGGGTCCGCCGCGCACGAGTACGAGAAGGGAAACATGATCTGCTGCGAGTACGAGTGCAGGTCCAGGTAGCCGACAAACTCGACGCCGTTCTGCTCCGTCTCGTTGCGGGCCCACGCCGACAGCGCGCGTGCCTCGATCGCCTGGAACGCCGTCTCGCCGCCGTACGTCTCCGAGCACGGCTCGACGCGCGCGTTGCTGTCCCACTCGAAGCCAAACGCGTGGTCCAGATCCAGCCCGCGGCAGTACCGGAAGTTGGTGCCCTGCCGCGTCTTGCGCCACAGCCGGTCGGTGTGCCAGGTGTACTCGTAGCCGTCCGGGTTGACCACGGGCACAAAGACCAGGTCGAAGTGGTCCAGCAGCTTCGTGATCATGCGCGTCTTGCCATAGCCCGCAATCAGCGACCAGGCCACGTAGTTGACCGTGCTCGTCGAGATCCATTCGCGCGCGTGCAAGCCTCCCGTGATCAAGATCGTCTTCTTCCGCTCCGGCTGGACCGGACCGGGCTCGGGGAACCCGCCCGGGGGCGGTGCCACAGGGAGAGACGAAGACGGCTTGCGCTTGTTTCCTTTGTTCTTGCTCTTTTTTTCCTTCTTGCTGGTATGCTGCTGGTTGTTCTTTGACCTTTTGCTCTTCTTTAGCTCGTCCACCTCGTCATCGCCAAGAAACTCGGCCAGATCCTCGAGCTCCTCGAGCTCCTCGTCGTCAAAGTCGCCGTCGTCCTGGGACGCGCCCACCCGCAGGCCGACAATCTCGCGGCCCTCGGCAGACTGGCCGACGCTGATCATGTTCACAAACGGAAACATGACGTCCAGGAGCTTCATCCACTGCACAATGACGGGCAGCGGCTGGTAGTCTTGGAAGAAGATGTTGTCGGTGCCGCCGCTGAGGACCGCCACCCGGCTGGTCTGCGACGTCGGATCCAGCAGGTCGCCCTGCATGGACAGGAGCACACGCGGCGGGCTGCGCGCCGTCGCATCTTGGGGGAACGTGTCCCGCACGGCCCCGGTCAGGTCGGGGATCAGCGTCGAGAAGGCGTGGTGGAGGGACCCGGGGAGCAGCGTGAGCAGCGGCGCCACGTCCTCCTTGTCGAGCCGGATGTCGACGGTGCCGCTGTCGTTGTTGAACGACCAGATGTCGAGGAACAGCCGGTCCGCGGCCTCGGACAGGGCCTGCTCTTCCGCGGCCGACGACACATTGAAGCGGATCACCGTCTGCTTGGCGTACCGCGGCGACGTGGCCGCAGCATACTGCTGGGCGCTCTTGGTCGACGAGGAGGACGGGTGTTTGCCAAAGATCAGCTCAATGGCCGAGTCGCGAATCCAGGTGATCAGCGGGAAGTTGGACTTGGGCGGCGGCGGCAGCGACGGCGCCGCATGCTTGTGCGACACCCGTCCGGAATGGGCCCCCGAAGCGGCTGTGGCGGGCGCGACCAGCAGCAGGACGAGCAGGAAGGCAATCGAGGGCGCCAGGAGGAGGCGGAGGGAAGGCACCCTCATGATGATACGGGCAGCGAGCGTCGTACGGCCACGGCGATCGCTTTTGATTGGAGGGGAAAGGAAATCGATTGAAGGACGTCTTTTGGTTGGCGAAGGCCCCGTCTGGGCTTTTATTTCGGTGCGAAGATCGCCTTGTTGTTTGAGGAGCGATGTCAGAAAAATGATGACATCTGGGGGCAGCGTGGGTGGACAGCTCTTTGTGATTTTTTTTTCACCCTTCTCACGAGAGGAACGGCAATGGCGACTGCCTAGTGACAGGCATAGCGTGCTGGTGGGCACTGTTAATCGCCTATCGAATGTGCTAGTGCTGCAGCATACGTTCCTGTTACCGGATAATCTGCCGGTCCCTGGTTTTAGGAATTCGAAGCACCGCCACATGCCAGCGACATCATCTGTGGCTTTCCCGACTTTCGCACTCACCAATGCCAAGCAGCTTTGCTTTGTGAAGGGATTCCGCGGACAAGACGCCAATCAGGACCCGTTGCATTTTGCCATCGTGCCCCGGCAACCCCCAGACGATGGCCATGAGAAGCCCGGCGTTCACGCTGCGTCTGTTCCAGGCGGGGGTGTCGGCCCGGACGCCTGGTGTCATGCCGAAGAGCCTCTGGCTCGCAAGGAGAACAACACCAGGCCGGGCTGTCGTGGGAAGGCCGTTCTCCTCTTCAGCGCCCTCCGAGGACACCCCAGAGGTGGTTGATCTGGTGTACGACATGCACACGCCGGCCAAGCCTGTGGCCGATGCCCAGACGAAGCCGATTCTCTTTCTCCATGGCCTCTTCGGCTCCAAAAAGAACAACCGGAGCATGAGTAAGTAAGTGCTGACCGCTCCATGGATGAGACAGTGGGCTATACATATCTTTTCTTTCTGTTCTAACATTGATTCAGGGTTCTGGCACGCGACCTAGGACGCTACGTATACACCCTTGTGAGTCCTTGACCAGCCGGCTGGGACGACGCCCCTGGCCATTTTGACGATACCTACGGCCAAGAAGACTCACACGCGGGTTTTTTTTTTGCTTTTTTCCCCCCCCTTTCTTTCCAGGACCTGCGCAACCATGGCGATTCACCGCACACCAAGCGCCATGACTATCCGTCCATGGCCGGGGACATTGCCCATTTCATACGGAAGCTTGGGCTGAAAGACTCGACCATCATCGGCCACTCCATGTATGTTTTTTTTGTTTTTCCTGCCCCTGACTGTATGCCGTGCAGAAGTGAGATGATGTCGTCTGACACTGTTCACAGGGGCGCCAAAGCAGCCATGACCGTCGCCCTGACCACGCCTGACCTCCTCAGCGACGTCATCCCCGTGGACAACGCCCCCGTGGACGCGGCCATTGTCGGCAATTTTGGCGGCTACGTCCGCGCCATGAAGAAGATCGACGCCGCCCACGTCACGCGCCAGGCCGAGGCCGACAAGATCCTGGCCGAGGTCGAGCCGTCGCTGACCATCCGCCAGTTTCTCCTGGGCAACATGCACCACGTCTCGGCGCGCGGCGCACACGGCAGCCACATCCTGCAGTTCCGGAATCCGCTCGACGTCATCGGCAAGGCGCTCGACCATATGGGCGACTTCCCCTTCAAGGACCCCGGCGCCGTACGCTTTGAGAAGCCGGCGCTGTTCGTCCGCGGCACCGACAGCCACTACGTCCCGGACGAGACCATCCCCATCATCGGGCAGTTCTTCCCCAAGTTTGAGCTGGTCGATGTCAAGGCGGGCCACTGGCTGATCTCGGAGAACCCGGAAGCGTTTCGACAAGGTACGTCATACGGCGTCCATTCATTTCAGTCATAACCGAGCAATGCCCGAAAATAGGCTTTCTTTTTTTTTTTTTTGTTGTGTACCGTTCTAACTCGAGTGAATTCTAGCTGTGGTCCGTTTTCTAACATCGAGAGAATGAAAATGGAGAAAAGAAGAAAAGGATATAACCTGCAAAGGGGGGCTGCTAGAGATAGCTAGGACATCTATACACATGCATTGTAACATGTTAGACAAAGAAAAAGAACATCATACACATATGAAATAGACAGATCGAGATACAGAAAGAAACAAAAAAATCATCAGCAACGTGACCACGTATGAAGAAAACATAAACATGATTCTATGACAATGTGACAGGAGACGGGGGAAGGGGTATAAGGATCGTAAAATGGGCATCAAAGTCGTAACAGAGGTTGGGGCCGTTGGGCGTGTTTTGGGACGGGAGGAGAAGAAAGGAAGAGAACAGTTGAAAGGACAAAAAAAAAACACGTGTAGATCGCACGACGAGACTCTAGCAGGAGCACCCCGGCATGCTGGGCAGGTAGCTGGTCACACCGCCAACGGCACCGCTGACCAGGGACACCGTCCCCCCCGTCGCCGGCCGCGCTTGCCGCGCGGCTGCATCGGCCGCGCCGGACGTCACGATGCGGTCCACTAGCGCCACAAACGGCGCCCGCACGTTCTCGCCCGTCCGGGCGCTTGTTTCAAAGAAGAGCACATTTCTGTCCTCACTTCTGTCCTCGCTGCGTTCGCCGTCCTCGCCGCGCTCGTTGCCGGCAGCCGAATACTTCCCGGCCAGCGCCAGACCCTCTTCGCGCGACACGGCCCGGCCCGTCCCGGCTCGGTCGAGCTTGGCCGCTACGAGGCAGTACTGGCACCCCGGACCGCCGCCGGCAAGACCGGACGACGTGGCCGCCGTGTTGGCCTCGGCCTCGGCAAACCAGGTGTCCATCTGGGCGAACGTGGCCCGGTTGGTGAGGTCATAGACAAAGACGATCCCATGGGCGCCGCGGTAGTAGCTGGTGGAGAGTGTCCGGAAGCGTTCCTGGCCAGCCTTGGACGGACGAGTCATACGTGGTTAGTTGTCAGTTGGCCAGTCCGTGGGGGGGGGGTGTGGATACGAGCACAAAGAATGAATACACAAAACGTATGAAGGGAGGACTCACTGTATCCAAGAGCGTGACGCGGTACGTCTTGCCTCGGACAGAGAGGCGTTTGACCTGTGGAAAGCAGCCTTTGTGAGCTTTTGTGCGGGTTGAAAGGTTTCCAAAACAAAACAACTCGTTCACATACACGGTAGTCGATGCCGATGGTGGCAGCGGCATCGTTGAGGTCAAAGTCGTTGTCGCAGTATCGCTTGAGCACTGTTCGGGTTGGTTTGTTGGTGTGAGCACGTGAGGCTCTTAAAAGAATACGTGTAAACGACGACAAGGGACAGAAGACTCCCTAGAATAACAACAACAACGCCACGTACAGGCAGACTTGCCAACATTGGAAGGTCCAATGATAAGAATCTTGAGAGCCTGGTCGGCGTCTTTGGACATTTTGGCGGACAAGTAGACGGGACAGGTAGTTTGAGAAAAAGGCAGAAGATGACACGGGAAGGTGGATGGTATTCTTTTTGTTGAACCAGTAAAAAAGAGGGAGGTTTCAGAAAAAGAAAGTTATAGCTCAACAACAAAACAAACGAGAAAGAAGGTGAGTGTGGGTGGGAAGAGGAGAACACTGCATTACACGTGAAAAGGTATGTTGGGGGGGCAGTAATTGGTGAGGCTTTGGCCTGGGCTTGGGGGGGGTTGCATGAACCACCTGAGATTGTGAGCCGCACCATTGGTTGGATCCACTGTTCACAGCGTGCTATCCTCAACGAGAATCGAATCGAGACAATGTATGGTAGGAGCATCCGAGCTGCCTATCTTTTTTTTTTTTTTGTTGGCAGCAACACACACGTTGTAACAGGAAAACATGACTGTGATTTTTTTTGTTTCAATTACAGGCAAAAAAAAATGAAAGAAAGAGTTGTAGAAAGACAAAGAAAACTCAAAAAAGGAGTTTTTAAAAAACCGATGCCCATGTTTGCTCCGTTTTCCCCTTTTCTTGTCCAACCTTTCGGTCGTTCGTTCTTTTTTGTTTTTGTCCTCTCTTTTCTTCTCTCTTCCTTTTTCTTCGCTCTTTTTTTTCTCTTTTCTTCTTTTCCCCCTCCTTCCATTTCCCTGTATCCACCACCTCCTGTTCTCCCACGGACTTGGTCTGGCGTTTCTTGTTGAACTTTTTTTTTATATTGTTCCCTTTTTTGTGGATGTACTTTCATAGTGTACCAACGCCCGTCGTCCTCAAGTTCCGCCGTGGTTTCTGTTCTCCCTTCATATTCTTCCCAAGAAAACAAAGAAAAAAACAAGAAAAAATATAAAAATATCCCATTTACACCTCCTCGAGAACAACCTCCTTGAACTCCCGCTCAACCTTCTCGCCGGACTCGCCGCCGCCGGACTCGCCGTGCAGGGCCAGAAGAGCACCCAGGTCGAACTTGGGCTGCTTCAGCAGCTTGACCTTGCGGATGTGGACCTGTTGGTCGTGTTAGAAGGGTACGGAAAAATAAAAGAAAAAAAGAGAAAAGATCTCTGCTAAAGAGACGTACGTTCTGCAGGGGGTAGATGCCCTGGGTGGACTTCTCGATCTCGCGGCCAATGACCTCGGGGATCAGCTTAGCCGTCAGCTGCTGCAGGGTGCAGCTGCTGGCCTCGCGCTGGATGATCTCGGTCATCTTTCTCCGGATGGCACGGATCTGGGAAGAGGCGGCGTAGGTCGTCTTCTTGATCTGGTTGGGCCGGCGCTTGGTGAAGGCAATGGCGAACAGGCGCAGCAGGTAGTCGTCGGTGGTCTTGACGGTGACGTTGGCCTCGATCAGAGACTGCCACTTGCGCACCAGCGAGCGCAGCTTGTCCGAGGTGAAGTCCAGACCGTGGAAGTTGGTCAGGCAGTTCTTGCCCTGGACCTCGTCGACCCGGAGCTTGACCTTGCGGAAGGCATGCTCCTCATCCTTCTGCAGATCGGCCAGGGAGACCTCGATGATGCGGCCCTTCAGGGCATCGTTGGCGTTCTTCAGACCGGTCGTCCGGTTGACGAGGGTCTTGCCGACACTGCAAGCAAGGAAGGAAATCGCGTTAGAAACAAGTCACAAAAAATGGCAGATACACACTCTCTCCGTCTTTCTTCCCCGTCGATAATGCAGCAGTGCAATCCCCCTCTTCCTCCAAAAAAATATCGCTGGATGGCTTGTGATTCTTACTCCCGGTGTGCGAAGGTAGTCGGGGCCTAGAGATGGGGTTCGAGTCAGCCTTGTTTGTCCTGTTCGAGTTCCATTTGCTCTCCCCTTTGCAAGTTCTTCCCGTCTCTGTCTCAGCTGGACTAACCTTGACGCTGAACCAGTCCTTGCGGGTGAAGGGGTCGACCGTCTTCTTCTTGAGGCCCTTCTTGCCCTTGGAAAGTCTCTTGTTCCTGTAGGTTGAGTCCTGGTCAGCACATTGGTTGTTCTGCGTCTTGCGAAAGCGTGTCTTGTGTATGTGTGTGTGTGTGTGTGTGTGTGTCGAGAATCTCGCCGCCTTGTGACGAAAACAAGGCTCAACACAAGATTGGGTTTTTTTTTTATCTCGAGGAAAAGAAAGCGTCGCTTTGCGCGTCGGGACGAGGGAAATGGAATTCTGCGTACTTGCCAACCGCCATCTTTGCAGTCTGGTTCTTCTAGACTATGATGGACAATTGCACGGGGTGGTGGATGGTGGGAGTTGAGAGTTGAAAGGATGTGCGAGATGTTGAAAGGAAAAAAAAAATTCAAGGTCGGCAATATGAGGGGACCCGTTTGTGGAATTGCAGATTTTGGGACAGCCAGCGAAAGAAAGTGTGGGCGATTTGTGTGGTCTCTCTAGGGGAGGGCCATTGTGGGTCTACTGAAAATAATGGAGACTGTTCATTGGCTATGATGGCATTAGGGCTTTCCCTTTTTTTTCTTGACACGACAGGGCCAAGCGATAAGAAAATCTGTTAAATACGTATCTGACTGCTTTAGTGCTAGCTCTTGTGAGACCCTCTACGTACATATATTGTCAAAGACGAAACTTCAATTTATTCAAGCAATTTAAATGGAGATTTGATCCTACCCAAGTGGAGCTGTTCCACGAGCTCCAGACTGGACGTCAAACGTCCTCTTGACCTGTGCGCAGTCGTTTGATTACTGAATCCATTGTTCTTCGCTCTTCTCTGGAGTCCCTCAACGCCGTGTTGCCGAGATGTCGTGTGATTTTGCTGACGTGCGTTCCGGTGGTTGTCATTTTTGACACTGCTCTGTAACTACACACTACACTACACTTACTTCCCTGATCAACCTGGCCATCGTCTATGGCAAAGGAGTGTTTGGTTTTCCTTTCTGGATATGATTGATGCATTGCTTTTTTACGTGCTCGTTCGGTACACACAGGACAACCTACCACAGTGTGACCTGGTCGTACGCATGGGTTACTATGGCCACCTATCTCTGTCCGACGTAGATACATAGTATGTGGACGGTCAGCACAGCCAGGACGGCTGTGACAATGTGACGACGTCCTTTTGCATTCGACGAGCTGTCAAGTGTTGCGAGTATGGCATCACGCGCGAGACATCAAGGAGGGAGATTCAACTAGTAGTTACGTGTGTATATTCTCGTGGTATTCATATGCTTCAGTGGTATCATTAAACGCCATAGTGAAAACGCCTTTTGCCTCAACTCCAAGCTCGGAGGTGGGATGCTGGAAAGCAGGATGATGGTGATGCCTGAACCATTACAATTCTCCGCCGCTGCAATCAATTCCATCGAAAGCCGTTCGGCATCCGCTCTCGCCTCACACCGGGAGGAGGACCGCGCCTGGGAGGGGGTTTGCTAGAGGGGTCGCTAGAGGGGTTGCTCGCCATTTCCAGTCTCGTATAGCGCGAGCTTTTCTGTATCCGTGTGTTCCAAAAAGAGGAGCAAAAAAAAGAAAAGAGAAAAAAATCTCAAGAAAAAAAAACAAAGGAAAGCATAGTGAACGCCGCCAGTGTGCATTGCCTATTCGGCACCCATTATCCTGCAACGCTCGCTGAGATGTACAATTTGTTTTGCTGTTGTCGAGATGGTTTGTCTGCTGTGTGTTGTTGTTCATCGGCGTGTTCAGGCCATCTTCTCGTCGTCGTCTTCTTCTCTCTCTGGGTTGTCGGGGTCCCAGGTATCGAAGCTTGGAAAGCTGAAGTAGTGGCCCGAGCCTGTGAGAAGCGTGTAAGCTTTTTGGAACGTCGATTTTTTTGTCTTCATTTTTTTGTCTATTTTCATGCCAGATGATGAGAAAAACTTACGGGAATGTGAAGAGTGCAGGTCATCGATTGACTCGCTGGTGTTGGTCGAGGTCGGCGACGACGCCAGGAGGTCTTCGCTCTCCCTCCGGAAAGGGCGGTTGGTGCCGTCGCTGGTGGTGTTGGTGCCGCTTCTCCGTGGTTGGCTGGGGCTGGTAGCAGCACTTTGGGAGTCCCGTCTCTGGCCGATGCCAAAGACTGGTGAGCTCTGGCCAAAGGAAGGAGCGACTGGAGACGTTGCACAAGAAGAAATGTAGGCGACTTGGTTCAGAATATCGGTGGCGCGGCGGCTGCCGGCACTGCCATTGACGTTGCTGCCGGTGCTCTGGTAGACAGCTGAAGTGGTGACGATGCTCGGTTCAGTGGCGCAAGCACGTAGAAGACGCGGCCGTCTCTGGCCGTTGGGTCTAGAGGAGTCCCGGCGATCCATGGTGTGTTGTTGTTGCTGTTGCTGTTTTGTGTTTGTTATTGTTTTGTGTTTGTTTTTGTTTGTGTTTGCTTTTGTTGTGTTTGTTTTTGTTTTGTTTTGTGATTGTTTTTTGTTTTTGTTTCGTTGTGTGTGTGCTTGATGTGAAAACGATTGGCTTGGTGTGTGGTGTAGTTGATCGGTATGATGTGATGTTGCTGCAGTTCTGAGTCGAGTATCGTGATTGAAGGGTGTTCCAGTTCTTGATTATCAGGTCAGCTAAGACCAGGGATGTATAAGGAGCCAAAGAGGTAAGACAGCAATGGGAGGAAGACAAAGCCAAAGGAGGATAGAAACGAAAGTGGAAAAAAAAAGGAAGAAAAAAAAAGGAAGTAGGTATTATAACAACGCGTATTGTCAAGGGAATAAAGAGATAGAGATGGACTGACTCTTGGATGCACGGGTGGTCCAAGACTGTGGCGATAAAAGGAATAGCGAAAGCGGTTGTTGGCACAAGTGTGTGTTGATGAAGGAGAGGGAGGCAAGCCAGGTAGATGAAGCGCGAAGAAACTTATACAACGAAAATATAAATAGATTACAAGGTCAATATATGTGATGGCTGCACGAAACGCGGATATGGTCGAGGACGAGGAGGGAGTGAAGGAAGGGGGGATGGTTGAAGAAATAGACAAGCTGCCACACTGTCGACGGGGTTGGATGGACCAGCGAATGGTGGGCAGAGCAGAAGAGAACCAAACAAACGAGAATTAAAATAAAATAAAGCGTAAAATGAATAAATCAGAAGATGGTGACTGCGGATATCTGTGCTGACATCCCCGAGAAAGAGGAGACGCTGGCAACAGATTAAAAGAGCACAGAGAACGAAGGAAGGCAAAACCAGGAACCCGCGAGCAATCGGGCGGGATGGCCAGGGGGGGGGTGCAGTGCCATCGCCCACTAACACGAGTACATAACTAGTAGTTAACAGTCAGGAAAATAAAACGACAGCTTATTGCTTTCTTTTTGTTCGGCACTTTTTGTTCGGTTCTTTTTTTTTTCGGCTCTGTTTTTTTTTATCGCCTCTTTTGCAACGGCTCACTTTTACACTGGGACCCCTCCTCCATAGGGCAATCGTATTGCTCTTTCCGGTGGGCACTGCCACTTGGCACGCGATGGTTTGAGGCGACCACTGGGCACCGGCGCTTTCTGGCCACTGAACATCTTACGGTTCCTTGCTGTTCGTTTCTTTTCTCGTCTCCCTCCCCCCTCCCTTTGCCCATGGACCATGGCTGGCTGGGTCTCCACGAGCGGTCGTGTCCCTGGGGCCGGCTTCTCCACAACTTTGCCATGGAGATGTGCGCTCGTGGCCAATGGCTTCTGGAACACGCGGGATGGGAACCTGAGAAAACATGGGCCAGCAAACCCGAGCCAGGCGAGCCACGACCTGGGCTGGCTGAGGGAGGGACCCGGTTTCCCTGCTATTTCTTGGTTACCCTGATCGCCACCCCGTGTTTCCCACCCTTCACAGCTGGCCCGCGGGCTGTGTCCGGTGGGCGCTGAGGACCAGCCGACTCAAGCCACTGGGCTGCTTCTATGGCCGCTTGCTAGGGCACTCCCACTCACGCACCTAGCCAGGCCACGCTGCCCACGCGCGCAAGGTCAAGGGCTTGTTTTTTTTTTTTTTTTTTTTTTGCTGCTCCAACCCCGCCAATCCTTTCGGCTGGGGACGACGCGAGACGACGCACGACGATGCAAGGAGCTTACGATGCGATCCCCTCGCCATACCATAGCTTCGTTGGTGGCTTGGGTGGCCTCCTGCTGGTCTCTGACTGGCTTGCCGGGCTGCTGCTGAGACGATGCTGATTGAGGTCGTGGCTGCTGTGAGCTCTGCGTCTTGTGAGACCCGACCGACGACCGTTCGGTTGGGCAGGCAGCGGGCTGCACAACTGCAGCAAAAGAGGGGGTGTGGGTATCGGTGTAGACCGTCGCTGGTGATTGTGGTGACGGGTGGGTGGGTGTGGCACGATGGCAGGCCACCTCCATCCCACCCACACGTTCTTCTTATATCTTTTCTGACCACAACGACAGCGACCGCGTGTGCCTGCTCTTCTGGGGGGGGGTGACTACTTTGTACATAATAGTTGGGCCTCTGCTGTAGCAGCCGTCCATCCATGTGTCGCCTGTGCGCTACCTTCCTTCTGTCCTTTGTCTTGATGTGTGAAGGCGGAGGAAGAGGAGAGGAGAGGGGGGATGATGGCTGGGGTGTCTTTCGATTCTTATCCCGACATGGCTCTTTTTCTTGTCCATCTCACTCTCCCACCCCTGCGACCCTACGACCCTACGACTCCACCGCGCAATACCGGGAGACAGGATCGGGACGACCGGGGGGAGAGGGGGGCAGTCGGCGGTGAGCATGCTGAAAGGGTCCTGATGAGGGCTTTTTAACCTTTTGGGCTGGTTAACCTTTTGGGTTGGGTATATATACATCCGCGCTTGGGGCCCGAGAGTGGGGTGGACAGTTGTCGGTCATGAGTGTCGGTCCTATGAAAAGCAAGAAGACACTGATAATACGTACGAGTAGCACCCGCGAAGCAAGATTCGAGAGATACGTGCGGGAAAGGGGCACGCAACCCCGAGCGAGCGGATTGTCCAGCAAGGGGCAGTCGAGCGAGATCGGGGGCGTACCCGTCCCAAACCAAGGCCGCAAAAAAAGGAGCAGCAGGAAATGGCGGAAGCACAGAAATGGCGGAAGGGCAGACAGACGCAGGACAGACGCGTGAGCTCGGCTGCACGGTAGCTGTGGGTGAGCTGTTGTACTAGGTAAGCTGCGAGGACGTGGTGCAGGGATGTTGCAGCCAGCCGGCCAGCCAAGCAGAAGCTGCCAGCAATTGCTGCCAGCAATGGCGGCCCTGCCAGACTGGAAATCTCGCTTTCCCATTTGCTCGCCGTTGAGATCCTTTTAAACTTGGTGCGCCTTCAGATCTGCAAGTTGGTCACAGGCACCTTCGACACAGGACAAATGGCTCACTCTGTCTTGTTTCCTGGTCTTGTTTCTTTTCTTTTTTTTTTTGGCCCGACATCGAGATCGAGCGGGACAACTCGGTACTTCGGAGCATTGTTCCTAAGCTTGCAAAGAGGAGAGAGGAGGAAAAAAAAAGTTGGCTAGATTGCTGCTGGCAAACGTATTTTGCCTTTTTTTTTCCCAGATAGCCGTCAATTGTATTCGACTCAAGCAGGCGCGGCCCAGCGTCGTGCTTTCTTGTTTTGGACGTTTTTATTCTGGCGGATTGGCTGCTTGCCTGGCTGTCTGGCGCGATAACGCCCCTGCCTGGACCCTGGTGCAACCCCTCCTGGGCTGCGCCTGGGCTGCTGGTGCGCCGGCGCGCAGAAGCTCCCCCAACAAAACCACTTCTAGAAAGCGAGATACGGAAGGCGCAATGGCCTGGCCTTGCTCGTGATATATAGAGCGTGCCAGCCACCCACCATCCCAGGCCGCTCGGCACGGCGAAGTATCTCAGTATCTCGGCGAGTGCATTCCGGGCCGGGTTTTTTTCCCTTCTTTTTTGGAGCTGGGTTTTTTTTCCTTCGAATGGCACTTGCTGTTGGACAACAACGGCTGTGGACACAGTAGCTGTACGGTGGTACAACAACGGCTGGAGGCACCATCGCCAGCAATCGCCGTCTGCTCTGGACGGGCATGGCAAATCCCGCCTTGTGCATCCACGTGACCCGGGCTTTCGTGGACGAGAATCGCTGCGACTCCGGAGGGCTGCTCAGAACTCCAGTGCGTGGACGGCCAAACACCGCTCGAGAACGGCAGCATGGGGCACTGTCACGCAATGCGCTTTACGTAAGGAAAGTGGCCACCTGTAGAGAGTCGGAAGCGTCGACTTTGCGATGTCAGTGTGGGCGGGCAGCCAATCAGCGCTCCGAATTCGCCGTTAAAACTTTTTTTTCGTGCTCATTGTCCACTTTGGAGGGGTTGACTCACAGGGGGCCAATAAACGGCCCTGCAGGGACCTCTCGTGGCCAAACACTAATAAGAATGCTAGGAGCAGCCAGTTCTCGACGTCAACGTCCACGTCCAGGAACCAGGCACCCTCTCCCAACCAGTGCAGAACCTCACACACACCCAGACACACGACTGTCCTTTCTTTTCCCGCACCCCCAGGACAGAGCCAACCCCTTGGGTCCTTCCTTTCTCCTGCACGGCTAGCCCGGCGATCCTTCCAGCCAGCACAATGACGTCAAGAGCCCAGAACATCGCCGGCCGCACGCCGGTCGACACGGCTGCAGCCTCACTCAACACGCTGAGCGTGTCGACGTCGCCCACGGCCACGTTCCACTCGCCGCCGTCGAGCTACGGCGCGTACGCGGCCTTTGGCGGGCGCGGCGGCAGCAGCGACGGCGCGGCGAACAATGCGAAGCCGCTGAAGCCGTTCAACAGCACGGACATCAAGATCCTGCTGCTGGAGAACGTCAACGAGAGCGGCCGCGACATCCTGACGGCCCAGGGCTACCAGGTGGAGCACCTCAAGACGTCGCTGCCGGAGGACGAGCTGGTGGCCAAGATCCGCGACGTGCACGTCGTCGGCATCCGCTCCAAGACGCGCCTGACCGCCCGGGTGCTGCAGGCGGCCAAGAACCTGCTGGTCATCGGCTGCTTCTGCATCGGCACCAACCAGGTCGACCTGGACTACGCCGCCAAGAACGGCATCGCCGTCTTCAACTCGCCCTTTGCCAACTCGCGCAGCGTGGCCGAGCTGATGATCGGCTGGATCATCACCCTGGCGCGCCAGCTGGGCGACCGCTCCGCCGAGATGCACCGCGGCACCTGGAACAAGGTCAGCAGCCGCTGCTGGGAGATCCGCGGCAAGACGCTGGGCATTGTCGGCTACGGCCACATCGGCTCGCAGCTGTCCGTGCTCGCCGAGGCCATGGGCATGTCCGTCATCTACTACGACATTGTCACCCTCATGGCCATGGGCAAGGCCCGCCAGGTCGGCAGCCTCGCCGAGCTGCTGCGCGAGGCCGACTTTGTCACCCTGCACGTGCCCGCCACCGCCGAGACCCGCTACATGATCGGCGCCGACCAGCTCGCCCAGATGAAGACCGGCGCCTACCTGCTCAACGCCAGCCGCGGCACCGTCGTCGACATCCCCGCCCTCGTCAACGCCCTCCAGGCCGGCAAGCTGGCCGGCGCCGCCCTCGACGTCTATCCCCAGGAGCCCGCTGCCAACGGCGACTACTTCGACGGCCGCCTCAACCCCGGCTGGGGCGACGAGCTGCGCGGCCTCAAGAACGTCCTCCTCACCCCCCACATCGGCGGCAGCACCGAGGAGGCCCAGCGCGCCATCGGCGTCGAGGTCGGCGACGCCCTCGTCCGCTACATCAACCAGGGCATCACCCTCGGCAGCGTCAACCTCCCCGAGGTCAACATGCGCTCCCTCACCCTCGAGGAGCCCAACCACGCCCGCGTCATCTACATCCACCGCAACGTCCCCGGCGTCCTGCGCCGCGTCAACGAGATTCTCGGCAACCACAACGTCGACAAGCAGATCAGCGACAGCAAGGGCGATGTACGTGTTCAATGCCCCACCTTCTTCAACATTGCTCTTGCGAGGCTATGTTGCCCACTAACACACACCTTCTTTTAGATTGCTTACCTGATGGCCGATGTCAGCGACGTCCAGCCGACCGACCTGAAGGAGATCAGCGACAACCTAGACGGTCTCAGCTGTACGTATACATTTTTTTTTCTTTTCCCCTTCCAAATCTGTAATCTTGTGTAGTATACTAACCGAAATGCTATCACAGCCCGCATCTTGACCCGGGTTCTCTACTAGAAATGTGGAACCGGCGACAAGAAGGAACTCGTCATGTGGCCGTGAATAAAAATCATAATAAAGGGATGTGCATTTCTTGGTAATTCAAAAGCAGAATGAAAAAAAAAAGTCCAAAGGGGACAGCATACAATACACAAAAAGCAAGGGTAACCAAAAAGAGAGAACCGTCAAAGCCAAAAAAAAAAAGAAAAAAGAAAGGGATACAGAAAAAATCCATACAAAAAGTAGAAAACAGGGAACAGAAACGGATGAGACGGAAGCAGGCGTTTCTTGATTTCTTTTATATCATATTACTCCTTCTTTTCATTCGCTCGATTTGCATATAGCTAGGCCGGTGTTCAATTTTCAACATAGATGGACATTTGCTCTTTGTACATAGCAGACCTCGTCTTCACGGATCAACTCTGTAGTCGACAGGATGAACTGGGAATCAAAGACAGTTGTCAAGTACCAAGGCCAATTGAACAGAACACGGATAGAGACAATCTCGCCTCACAAATAGAACATATAGAGAGGAGGCAAACAACCCTTGACAGAACATACAGAGAGGGTACAATCTTGTTTAATGAACATTCTGGACAACGATTCTACCGATCCTACCACAAGAACGAGAAAAGAACAAACAAACGAAAGAAAACACACCACGGCGACAACAACACACACGCACGCCACATATATACCACACGAAACACGCAAAGGAGTACACACCAAGAACAAGGACTGTCAACGTCCATACGGACGACTCATTCCGTTCACCGGCACGCAACCTCTACCAGCCTCGTATGCATACGGTGTGGACAGCCACGGCTACTTTTTCGAAGCGAGCCAACAAGACATTTTTTCCCACTCTGCCCAAATCTGACATGCTTCATGGATCGCCGGTCTGGGGTGATGGCTAAGGGAAAGGGAGGGGGGGGGGGGAGAACGGCAAATGTGTGATTCGGCCGTGATGTTACAGTACGGGAGAAAAGCAAGAGAAAGCACCTGGGACCCTAGTTTTCTTTGGCTATACTTTTACACACCCCCGCTCCCCTCAAGCAAACCCATATCCCCGTCTTCCAAAACGCCCCAGAACACGACGACGTAGGAAAAAAAACACCAACTCAGTGGTCGACACTAGAGACAGAAAAAAAAAAGTCAGACATCATTGACTCGAAAACAAGGAGGGTAGCGTGAGAGAGAAAGGCGAGAAAAAGAACAACTAGATATATAAAAAGGGAAAACTCTTTTGCTTACTCTTCCCATGTGCGGCCCTGCACCGCAGCGAGTTCTTCTGTGGTCATCCGATGGCCGGTCGTGAAGTAGCCAGCATTGATCTTGGCATCAATCTCCACACGAGAATCCTCGGGAATCCACTCCGCGGGCAGTTCAACACGTTCGTGAATAGGGATACTGAAATAGTCAGCATCTCAAACAAAAAAAAACAAGAAAAACAATGTGCCCAATATCACCCACCCCTGGCCGACAATGGCGTCGTATTTCATGCTGCGATTTGATTAGCCATGGATGTCTTTTGTAAGCTGGTTCCCCGGGAGAGACAGGCCACTCACTTGCTCATGCTGAGCATCCGGTCAATCTTGGTAATGCCCAGCCAGTGCAAAATGTCGGGCATCAACGCCTGGAAACGCATGTCCTTGACGCCGGCCACATTCTCGGTTCTCTTGAAGTAATCCGAGGCACGATCCTCGCCTCGCTTCCTAGCATTGTACACGACTATTATTTTTTTGCGTTAGTATGCTTCTGCAAGCTGTAAGACCTGGAACACGGAGGAACATTGAGCACGTACGGTACTAGAAGCGCAAAAAAAAGTTAGCCATAGCGTTCCACCACTGGAAAAGCAAAGGAAGTTTACTCACTTTGGTGACTTCGCCGAGGGCGCGACCTTCCTTTCGGAAGTAGATCACGACGCCACTTCCGCCCCGCTGGGCCTCCTTGACGGCCTCTTCGATGCCGTAGATAAGGTACGGTCGGCATGTGCAGATATCGGAGCCGAAGACATCGCTGCCGTTGCACTGCTGAGCGTTAGAAAAGTGCGCTTTCCAAAATACAATCTGGCTGCTCTGCTCACCTCGTCGTGGACTCGAAGCGCAAGCTTGGCATTCGGGTCTGACATCTTGGCCGGATCACCGAAGCAGTAGACGGTAAGGCCACCTTGGAAGTTGGATCTGTTAGCTATTTGCTCTCGAGTTGATCAATCGAGTTGACCAAGACCTGGACTATCCATAATGGCATACCAATCGGAGGCAAAAAGACCTTGATATCACCGCGGGTGATGAGCTGAAAATGATAGGTCAGTCTTCATCTGTTCAAGGCGTTGTGGTTCCGGGCCGTCGCACTCACCTCGGGATAGCTGCCGCCAGTGTGCTCAAATAGAGACCTGCGAAGAACGCCCTCGTCTACACCGAGTTAGAGGGCAAGCACAAGGTTGTCATTTCCGTGAACATTGGCTTACCGATGCCAAATCTTTCGGCCACACCAGGCAAGTACCAAACTGGTTCAACGGCAAATTTGGTCACGGCCAGATCTCCTTTGCTGTTGAGGCAGACCTTGCCATCCGGGACACTGGGGAAAATTGTCAGCATTCTGTACACAATATGAATCGGATGAAGTAGAAGTAGCTCTCACAGTCTGCCGGCCCGAACACTTTCCTCGAACTCGGGAAGCTAGTAACACTTATTAGTCTCGGTGCTTTGCTTGTGGGGAAAATGGCCGTATGAACTAACCGACATGTGGGCTTTGGTGATAGCAATTGTCGGCCGGATATCCACTGCGCAGCTGTCAGTCTGGCTGTGCGTCTTGTAAGCAAAGACCAGTGGAAGCCCATAACACACCATTGCCTTTATCGATGAGGTCCTTGTAGAGAGTCGGCGCCAGATGGCCCCACGGGTCCATGGCCACGATCTTCTTCTTATCGCCCCATTGCGGGAATGGACCAATGTTGGCGGCAGGCTCCGTGTTCGTAAAGTCGGGTCGGTGGTCGGAACTGAGTTCCTGGCTGGCAAGCGCCAGAGCATAGTAGATCGAGTACGAGCCGCCGTGGGCTGGAAGGAAAAGGGTTGGTTAGTTGCATGGTCTGGCTATACACTGCGCGGGCGGCAGACTGTCGTACCTCCAATGGCTATGAAGCGGTTTTGTCAGTAAAAGAACACAGATTGCGACAAGAGAAGCACGGAAGACCCACCATTGCGCCGGCGAATAGTTGAAGCTGATCGTGACACAACAATAGGGCCACGCTCCTGAGGGTCCGCAGCACCCCAGTTCATCGGCAGCGGATTGATACCAATCTGCCTAGGATAGGTCCTGGATGATGTTAGCAATAAGCCTTGGTTATAACGATGCAAATTAAGAAAAGAAGGGGGGGGGACAGAAAAAAAGGGGAAGAGCGATGATAGAAACAGCGAAAACGACCCAAACAACGCAGACAACGCAGACAGACAACGCAGACAACACAGACAACGGACAAAGCAGACGACAGACGACACAAACAACAGACGAAGAAGACGACAGACGACACAAACAACAGACGACGCAGACGACAGACGACAAAAACACAGACAACAGACACAAACAACGCCAACAACGCAAAGGACAAACGACGCAAACGACACATACGACGGCGACGATAAACATACGTAAGGATGATCCGCGACGTGAACGCCGACTTAGGACTTGTTACTACAGAAGTCGTGTCAAGATCAACCGGAGCGTCTTTCTGGGGTTCAGACGGCTCCTCGGCTACGGCGGGCGACGACGAGGCCGCCAAGGGAGAGGCGGCCAGCGCAGAGGGACCGAGAACAGATGCAGCGGCCTTTTCCAGAGCCGGCGAGGATACGCCATTCTGGCCGGCGGACTGGACAATGCTCAGGAGCTGGGCCTGGGACTTTTCAATGTGCTTAAGCAGATCGACCACATAGGACATATCGACAGGGCCGGAAGAGGCCGGCGATTCAGCGGCTGTAGCCATGATGGGGGGGAGACGACGGGAATGGGGGTGGATTTGCGGCTAAGGAGAGTGGCAGAGGAGATGGGGGAAGATGGGAAGAGCCAAAAGAACGGTGAGGAGAAATAAAGAGAGAGAGAGAAAAGAACGAGACAAAAAGGGAGACAGCAGATAGAAGAGCCAGAAGAAATAAGTAAGGACTCAGGGCAGCAAGCGAAAACTACGTCAGATCATTGGCTGGTCGTAAAGAAAGCTGTTCATAGGCCGCAGGGTCCCACGTTGTTCGAGTCCGATAGAGGAGAGGCCAGGAGAGATAACAGCGCGCGGCAAGCTGCGTGATGATGCGGTGAATGAAAACCGAGAAACGGAAGAGGCAAAGACAGGAGACGACAGGAGAGAGACAGCAGAGTAAGACCAGTCAGTGTCTTGGAATCATTTCCGTCGCACAACAGGAAGGAGCCCCTCCCTTTTATGTCCCGCCGTGCGCTCCTTCCTCGTCGGCGTCGCCAGGGACGGCCGGTCGCAGTTGCCCACCACATGACGTATTTTACTGTGAGCTTCTCCTCGCCAACAGTCATCATGTAAGTCAATTGAGGGGGGCCTAGAAAGGGGTCCAAAAAGGCCTATCAGGCAGAATGGGGGCCCCCCTTCGGAGCGCCGCTATCAGTCACGGGGTCTCTTGTCAGCAGTGGGGTAGACGCCTCTCAGCACGGTATTTTTGCTGCGCTTCACCGCCTGAAAGTGGACCCGCCAACGCCATTCGCTAGACGAATCCCAGCGCAAGCGCAAGCCCATGTACGGAGACGCAAGCGGCTTGCCTTTTCTCACCTTTCCGTTTACAACCCTCCCTCTCCTGTAGCCGCCGCCGAACGCGTCCGCTCGGTGTCACTCTTTTCTCACAACCAGTCTTGGCAAGCGCACCGGCTCCCTGGCAAGCTTAACAAGCATCGCTCCCACAGCTGCTCCGCTGGTCTACACCTGAGCTCTTCTCTTGTTTTTCGCATTTGTTCGCAGTCATGGGGAAGCGCAAGAAGAGCTCGCGCAAGCCCATGGGGCCCAAGAAGGTAAGAGACCATGCAACGCCTTTGTTTGTCTTGCCGGTCTTTGTACCCCATTACTCTAACACTGCTTGCTACAGTCGGACCCGCTGCCGTCGACGTTCACTTGTCTGTTCTGCAACCACGAGAAGTCTGTTTCTGTCAAGCTGGACAAAAAGGTCGGCATTGGCTACCTCGAGTGCAAGGTCTGCGGACAGAAGTTCCAGTGCGGCATCAACTGTGCGTAAATACTCGCCGCGGCTACTTCTGATAATGTGGCGGAAATGTGGAAAGAAAAAAAGAAATCCACAACCAAAAACCCCAAGCTGACTCTCATTGGAACAGACCTTTCCGCTGCCGTTGATGTATACGGAGAGTGGGTTGACGCAGCTGGTAAGTCACCATACGAAAACGGTTTGCGCTTTCCTCCCCCCTCAGCCGAACTAACAATTACAGATGCTGTCGCAAAGACCGAAGGCGAGGATACCTACGAAAGGGTCGGCCACGCGGACTCGGACCGATACGCTTCCAGCCGTGGCGAGCGCACACGACATGCCGACGACGACGACGGCGGGGACCGACGCTACGAGGGCCGTGGCATTGTGGCAGACGACGAGTATGATTGAATGGGGCCTGACAAGACATAGCCAGGAGCATGGACTTTTCACACATGAACCGGCAAGATGGAGCGGCAGGCCAGAACAACACAACATGTCCAGAAGGATGATGCCTTTTGTTATTCCATCTGGACCCTCCAATCCAGCAAGACACCGGTGCAAGGCTATGAAACGATGCGTTGATACACCTCGTTGTGTTCTTACGATACAAACAATGCAGTAACAGGCACGAGGGGAGGCGAGAGACCTGCCAGCCCGTCCTATGAAGCAACGAACAACATGAATGAAGCAGTGGGAATCTAGGGCAAGCAAGGGGGCTGCTGTGGCTGTTCCTGGGATACGGGACAGAAAGCACCTTGCTATGCACCCCACAGGTGTTTGGGGGGGGAAGGAGGAGGCAACTGCCGTTGCAATGGGAAAGAACATGTACTATTATTTAAATCGTGTAGTAACGATCGCCAAAGTCGCCCAGTCCCGGAATAATGTAGCTGTGAGGTCAGCACGCGGAAGTGACGAGGAACGGATAGAGAGAAGACGGGGCAAACAAACAACAACAAAGCAGACAACAAAGCAAACAACAACACCACCGACAACAAAACGGGCGATTCACTTACTTCTTCTGGTCCAGACCGGCATCGATGAACCCTGTCACCACCTGCAGCTTGGGGAACTTCTTGGCGAACTTGCTGATGCCCTCCGGGCTGGCAATCAGATTGAGGAACAGGATGCGCTCCTCGGGCACGCCGCGCGACTTGAGCACCTCGACAGCCATGGTGGCCGAGCCGCCGGTGGCAAACATAGGGTCCAGCAGCATGACCCAGCGGTCAGCAATGTCCTCGGGCAGCTTATCGTAGAACAGCTTGGGCAGAGAGGTCTCCTCGTCGCGCTGGATCAGGATCTTGCCGATGCGCACCGACCGGCAGCAGTCGCGCAGCCCCTGCTCCATGGCCTCGCCGGCCCGCATGATGGACACGCCGCAGATCTTGCCCTGGAATTGCAGGCCAGCATAAGAGTTGCCAGTGGGCGTGGTCACCGAGCGCTCGACGGTGGGCAGGTGGTTGAGGCCCTCCTCGACCAGCAGGCGGATGATGCGGTTGGAGTAGAAGATGAAATCACCCCGGTCCGTGTTCTTATCCCGGATGATGCTGCGGGAGGGGGGAGGGGGGTAAGAAAAGGCTGTGTCAGTCGTCTCTAGAAACACAAACACGCACACACATACACATACACACAACCTCTCTCTCTCTCTATTTTCAAAACAAAGCCAAAAAGGAACAGCCCGCCAGGGAACTCACGAGAGAAGTGCAATGAGTTGCGGCGTCTGGGCAAGCACCGTGACGGTGTCGAAGTCGACCGGCGTCGAGAGCGTGGCCGACGGCCGCTCATCGGCCGACTTGAAGGTCGGGCCAACGCATTGGGTCGTGACCACCTCCTTGGACGCCATGGCGTAGTTGTAGGGCGCTGAGGGGGGGGGGGGGGGGGGGGGGGGGGGGGAATGGGGATGCTGCGAGTTGAGAACAGAGCGGGGAGTTGAAAACTCGGACGGATAACGGAGGCTGATAACGCAGACCAGAAACTTCGGACCAAAAACTCAAGGGCCGAAAACTCAGACCGAAGACACTAGTTGACCAGCAAGTGAGACAGATCTCTATCGACCCGAATGTATTTCTCTCTCTAGTCGGACAGTCCGTCGAGTGGGGACTTGTTTCGCAATTCCAAGGTCTCGGGGCTGGTCAAGAGGCCGGGCAGCAGCAGATCAACAGTTCTTCTGGCAACGTCCGGGGCAAGGATTGGGCAGCAGTGGTGGATTATATAGCTGAGAGTCGTGGAGTCGCATGACCTGAAGCCTTGTTCGCCCAAGTGGATTGGAGATAACTAGGGCGACTGTCCTCTGATTTACCTAAGAAAACCCTACTGCGTAATGGCTTCTTTATCGTAGCAGGAGCGATACGCCTGCGCCTGTTTTCCTCTGGTTGGCTCGCGGGGTTATCCCCGACGACAGGAGGACGACTCGACTACATAGCAACTACACTTTACTCGTATTGCACTGTGTCTTGGTGCTCAAGGGCTTCCATCTCGCCCACAACAGCCTTCCGCCATCTTGGCATCCCCACGGCTGCTCCCACCAGACTAGTTGGAAAGACTCGTGGCCGAGTAATGCAGTGTTGTAATCGCTTCAGCGAGATAGGACCGGTGTTGCAGCAGGATGGGGACCCTCGCTCACTCGGGGTGTTCGTCAGAGACAGAAAGCCGTGCTTCCAGGGCCAGGGTCCTCTGCCTGCTGCTTGTTTCAGCTGGCTGGCCCCAAAAAGCACTCGCCATCTCAGGGGGACAGTGCGAGCGCTGCCACGGGCGGCTATTTTCTTTCTACCCCATTCCCCGCCATGGTCTCCCTGTCAGACGGCCGCATGGTTCGCTGGCCGTCCGCTGTCAGACCAGTGCGAGCCCAGTGCGCCACCCGTGCCAACTTTGTTTCTCGCCATGGTGGGAAGGCGAGTCCGCTTTGTAAACAAATCACAGCAGAGACAGCACGAACCTCCCTTCCATTTTTATGCATGTTGCGGCTGCGCACAGCAATTGCTCGGTCGCTCTTTCTCCGGTTTTTCGTCCGCGACGAGCCTTTGTTGTGTCGCTGCTTCCGTTCTGGGTTGTCTGCGCCGGCGCCTTCCGTTTGATGCTGTCCACATACACCTCTTCTCTATCTTTGACTTTGCCGCCGCGATATTCTTTCCCCTCTCCACAGCCGCCTCTTTGCCAACTCGTATCTTACTTCGCCCTCTCCCCTTCATCTCCACCTCAACGACGCCGACATCAACAACACAACAACGGCACAGCGACGGCACGCTCACCTAGACCCGCTTGTGTCACCCACGACCCTTTGCTCCTTTGCTGCCGTCACCGACAAACGCTCGCCGGCCGCCGCCAGGCTATCTCCGACTCACCTCACCATCCATAACATCCAAGGCTTAACCAAAGAACCACACCCCACCGGCGTCGACATCGCTTCTCTGCCTGCCTCTCCTGCGACTCCTTCCTACGCGCCCAGTCTCACCTCGCAGTCAGCGGCGTGCGCTTGGGCGCATCAGTCCCGTCAGAATGATGTCCGCCTTGAGCGAGACGGGCCAAGCGCCCAAGAAGAAGCTGCCGACGTACGGCAAGGCCGTCGCCAAATCCAGGGCACAGAACGCTTCGACCACCAAAACAACGCGTGAATCGCCCCAGTCGCCGCAGCCGCCTGCCAGCACTCCGGCCAAGGACATCTACGACTACGACTTTGTCGACGACGATCCCGCGCCGCGTGTCACCAAGCCCGAAGCACGCCCCAGGCCGAAGCCACTGCCCAGCGCGCGAGGAACGCCAAAGGCTGCAGGCACGGCGTCCTTGTCTGCCATGGCCGCCTCACTGGCTCTGAAGAACGCGCCCAGTTCGCAGCGAGCGCCGCCGCGCGCCGCCGGAGAGCCCACCCGCGGCCTCAAACGGAAACCGTCCCATTTCGAGACGACGGCGACGAATCGGACAGCGACGACAACATCAACATCGACCCCCGCCGCGTCCAGCATCAGGACGACCACCGCCGGTAACAGCAAGGAACAGCAGCGGTCGCTGGCCACTGCGGAGCGTGCCACTGCCCTGGCGCCTGCAGCACCGCTGTTCAAGAATAGTACCAGGCCGACCGCGAAGACCAGCGTCCCGAGCTCGTCCCTGTCGGGCTCTCCTCTGCGCTCACGCGTGAACAGGACTCCGCCTAGGTCCGTTACGAAGACGCCCACTGGCGCGACCCGCGCACCCTCCGTCTCTCCGGGCAAGGGCCGATCACCAGCTGCGGCCGCCGCACTCGCGAACAGCCGAAAGACCCCTCTTGCCCGACCAACGCACCAGGTGCCTTTCCGGCCGGTCGGCAGCCAATCCACACCGCCACAGCCATCACAAAAACGGCCAGAGTCTACAAAATCAACACAGAGAAAGCGGCGGCGTCTGATTGATGCTCTCGTGGCGCAGAAGGAGGAGGAGGAGGAGTCCGAAGAGGAAGAGGACACCCCACGAGGCAATGAGCCTGGGGGAGGAGATGCAGAGAACAGCAGCCAAAGCGACACGGTTTCGTCAAAGCGAAAATACCCACCGAGCTCGCCTGCCAGCGACGGCCGCGGAGCATTCATGGATCTGGACAGTCTTGCCACGCTCTCCCCCGGACGGGTCTCCCTCGCGCCATCGACGCCCGCAACCGTATCCCGCCGTGTGACGACCCGGCGACCGGGAGTCAAGTTTACCTACAACTTGGAGAGAACGATGCTGGCCGAAGATCCCGTGGTTCTGGGAGGCTCGTCTGGTGGTGGCTCGGATCTCTCCTTGCTACAGAGTCTCCTGCCGGAGCCCGAATCGCAGGCGAGCGCATTCGATTTCGACGACGACGCTGGCGGTTCACAAGGCGCAATCCAGAGCATCCACGAGCTCCGCCAGGCTGGCGCCAACAGCCGGTATGCCGACGAGCTGGTGGATATCTTGGATCGCATTGGCAAGCCCAGCGCGGGCAAGCCCTCGTCCACGAGGCGTTCTGCCTTGCTGGAGATGGTGCAGAAACTTCAGGAAAGGTCGTTCCTACGACACTTCCGCGACCAGGGCTCCGAGGTGCAGCTGTTCCGCGACATTGGCAAAGAGGCCGACCCGGTTTCTGGATTTGCACTCAACTGCATTGTGGTCACGCTCTTGACCAATGGAGCGACATCGAATCGCCTGTTCCGAGAGCTACGACAGCAAAAGGTGGTTGACCTCTTTGCCGTTCTCTTGCAAACCGACACGGATATTGTCACATTGTCGAAGGACCGGAAGAGCAATGTCTCCAACTTTGGACGCCAAGTGCTGGCCACCATCAAGGAGACCATGAAGAAGCTGGCCATCTGGAAGCCAGCGCCAGCCGCACCCACACAACTGTCGCCACGGACCATGGGCCTGAAGGCTCTGCACATGTATGCGCAGCAGATGCAAGCGGCGACAGGCGATGACGAGAGTGTCCTGTCCAAGGCGCTCACGAAGCAGCTTTTCGACATTGTGCAGTCCGAGCTGCCATCTGCCTATGACGAAGTGGACGAATCTTCGCCGTCAGAGTCTCTGCTGGCTACTGGGCTTTCGAGCGATGCCGAGAGCGTGGACTTGCATCTGGCCTTGTCGCTTCTTGAGATGCACTCGGTGGCCGCCATGCAGTCGGACATTGGCGCAGAGTGGAATCGGCGCTACATACCGATTATTGCGGACGCCCTGGAGTCTTCGCTGAAGGAGCACCAGAAGAACAAGCGCCGGCTCAACGACCTGGAGCTACTGGTACTCAAGCTGGCGCTCAACACAGCCAACAACAACCCAGAAGCTGCTCGTTATTATGTAGACAAGGGCTTGCTTAAGAGGCTGGCCGAGCTGGGTTGCGCATCGCTGGAGGCGGTTGTGCATTCCGTCAAAACCGGCGAGAACTTTGCTTCGGAAGCTTTGGAAGAGCTTCTGTTGATGCTTGGCGTGATGATCAACTTTTCGGAGAACGATGCCACTGCTGGCGAGACGCTGGTGGAGGGAAGCGGACCGCCGTTGTTTGACCAGCTTGGCAAGTTCTTTCTGGACGGCGCCGCAGTTACTGCAGATGTGAGTATCCTTCTCTGTACACGCCTACCTACCTACCTACATTTGTACGTACGGCCTTTTGCTAACATTTTTTTTTTTCCTTTACAGGCCGACTCGGAGGAAAAGTCACAGCTAAATGTGGCGTTCGCCTACCTTTCTATTCTTCTCGGTTACTTGTGCCTTCATGACCCGATTTACAGGGCGTTCAAGAAACTGTCCCCCAGCGGCAACTTGCGGCCCCTGCTAGACTCCATCAACCAGTTCATCGCTTTCCACGACCAGCTTGGGAAGACGAACGAGGCAGACAACAGTGCAGAAATGAGCCACTTCACGGCTCGGCTGCGCGCTCTGGCCCATGAGCTGGAAGTACGGGCCTATGAATAAAGAAGAAGTAGAAGATAACGAGCAGGCTTACATCTGATTGAGAGAGAATGTGGACACGATGCCAACGACATAGGCGATGCAAGCGGCCCGAGTACGAGAGGGAAGAAGGTCCTTGTACGAGAGAGTGTGGCTTGTGTTTGTTACAATGTTTTTTATACCATTTACTTTTTTATAACTGTTTCATAAGGGAAAGGGGAAACGGCTAGAAAATATATATGCTGCTATTTGTTTTTGTTTTTGCGCTGTTGATCCTGTGTAGGGGGGGTTTAGAATTTGGAATGGAGAAAAAAGAACAACCGAGAAAACATTCATGACCCAAGAAAAAGAAAGAAAGAAAGAACTGTTTGCCGATGTTTCATGCTTGATGCGTCGTCATGTTTGTCCCGGCTCAAACCCTGAACTCTTCCACCTTGTATACCTGGAAGGATGGCTCTTCATATGGATGCGCTCTGGTTTGTTAGAGATGGACAGAATTTGTGGAGACGGGGAAAAGAGGCGAATGGCAAAGAACACGAGAAAGAAGAAGAGAGGTTGCGAGGGGAAAAAAAAGGAGGGCTACAGAGAGATGGAGACTCACATCCGGAGAGCCTTGATGGCGTCGCGCACCGTGTCCTCGCCATAGCACGGCGTCTCCACGCGCACCTCGGGCACGTACGCGACCTTGCCCGGCGAGCCCACGTGGGGGTGTGCACCGGCGAGCGGCCGGAACTGGCCTGTGCCGGCAGTGGTCCAGCAGCAGTCGCCGTAGTGGCTTTCGGGGTCGGAGCGGCCGGCGCCGGCAGCAAAGACGGCGGCCTTGCAGGCGGCGAGGTGGGATTCGGGGACGTGGAAGACGAGGCGAAACACGGTGGTGGAGGCCGCCATGGCGGAAGGGGTAAGGGTGGGACAGAGTGTTCAGACAGAGTGTTCAAGGAGTCAAGCAGTCGAAATATGGTATAGTTAGCCAGTGAAGGTCGAGCGATGGTGAATTGAAAAAAAGAAAAAAGATACCCCAACTGATCTATGTTTTGGGGGCGGCGATGTGGGGGTGGGAACGAACTGGCATCTAGACCGGTTAGGCCAATCCTTCCCCAATGGCATTTTGCCAAGCCAGATCCTGCACAACATGGCAAGCCGACACACTTAAAAGACAGAGAAAATGAAGGCTGTTCCCGACCACTAGGGTGGGGTGCCCCTCCCCATGGGAGGATGAGGCTACAAAAAGAATGGCATGGCAAGATGGGTAGTTGGTTATTGTGAAGAGAAAAAAAAAAGAAGAGAAAAAGAGAAGGCCAAACAGACAGCAAATCGTCAATGTTTCAAAGAAAGTGCCGCTTTTCTCCTTTGTCCAGCCGACGATGCGAGGATGTATATACGCATTTCCGTTTGTATACGCTCGATGGTCTTCCAAGGAGCTGATGAGACGCTCCCGAGATCCATTGCCGGCTGCCCCATTGCAGACACCCGCGGGCATTCTGATAAGCCACAAACATTATGGGCCGACACTAACCTGTGAGTGCATGAATGAGCGCCTTGGTTGTTTTGCCCTCTCCTGCTCTGCTGTGCTCTTGCTTGTCTTTCTATCGTAGCTTGTTTGTTGGAAAAGCCCCTCTCCCTTCCCCTTCCTCTATCGTCCCGACGCTTTCTTCAGTATGAAACCGGGCTGGGAAGCCAGCAGGTCGGATAGTTTCACGGCAGCTTCTCAACATGCCAAGGCGTGTTATTTAGTTTGGTCCGACAAAGGACGGTCGGACGGTAAGATGGTGCCGTTCAAATGGTGCCTCACCACAATTCCTGGACTTTCCGAGCATGGACCGTCGGCGATCTCGACGCTGTCAACGACATGTTACCCCAGAGGCTGTCTTCATGACTAGGAACACACTCCTCGCTCTACGCACGTGCCTACTTTACTGTCGGAGCCATCCGGGAGATCCATCACCAACCGCGCCCGGTGCAGACAGCGGTCCCTGGGCCGGCACCGCCTCGAGCTGTCACCGGCTTATACGGCATTTCCGAGTCAGCCCTCTCACAGCACCACGATGGGTTCTCTCGTACATAAGCCGCACGCATGCCACCATGGTGGCCACGTCACGCACAGGTCAGAACGACAGCGACAAAACCGGTCGTCAACGCAGCCGTTAACGCGGTCATCATCGTGCTCTCGAGTCCGGCCACGACAAACGCCGACTCTGTCGAGGCCGCCCAGACCCAATTCCGCAACACAGACGTCCCCGCTGTATGCCATTGGTGTTGCAGACGATAAGCTCTCTCATGCACCAGCCTAGCACCGGGCTGTGCTGCCCCGCAATCTATTTTGTTTCGGCCGTGCGCTGCTGTTGGGTCAGGCGGCAATGTTGCCAACTAATCCGCTGGTCTGGGACTTTGCTCTCTGACGTAGAGCTGTTTTGTGACAAAAAGTGGACAGGCCGGATGCTAGGTTGGTGCCGTTGGCAGCACGTATTCCTCCTAGGTGCTGAGAGCTGTGGACTCGGCGACGGAGAACGCCAGTTTGCGTGCGAGAAAGACGGGGGGAACCGAGGAGCGACGCCTCCGCTCTATCGCATCGGCGAGCATCCATTTGGTCTGGTGGAAAACAGTCTTAGCCTCTCCAATTGTGCTGACTCTATGCTGAGGGAGAAAGTGTAAATACTCTTCTCCAAGACCCATATCTCTCTCTCTCTCTCTCTCTACTGTCGTCACGCTTGCGTGACGACATAAGTAGATATCGGCTGGGCGTGTGTATCGATAAGAGCTGCTAGGCGGAGGTGCAGCGCGCCTGGAGGAAGCGAGGAAGCTGTCTGTTTTCGGCCCCCCCGAGCTGGCACGAACTAGTTAGTGAGATATGACCATGTACAGGCAACAGTTTGATAGGCGGTACTCATCCCTCCCGAGTTGGTTTCGGGCTGCAGGGCGGCGTGCATATGGCAGCTTTCACGTGCCAGAGCGGCACCGCCTGGCCGGTCTAGGTTAGCTGGGCAGCAGTAGCAGGCGAGATGGGGTCTAGGCTCCGGCTTTTGCTGACTACGCCGCCCAGTGGCCCTGGGAGCTCACAGCGCTTGGTCCGCCTGGGTGCACATGCAGATGCGGCCGCCGGAAAGAGTGGCCAGCCGGAAAGAGCGACCCAAGACAGAGGCCACTGGAACCCAAAAAACCCCACCAATCTGCACGCACAAGACCCCATTGTCTAAGCCGCCGCCGTCGTGCAACGGAAGGATCGAACAAAGACCCAAAGAAATGGCACCTCTACCCATTGATGTGTGTGTCGTGACTTCCACATTCGGAGAGTGCTAGTCAAGGCACAATGCGCATGCACAAAATGGCAGAGCAGAGAGGCCATTCGCCTAGCTCTATTCCATTACCCAAATGCCACTGTCGTGGTTTACATGACCGGATCCAGGGCATGCGACCAGAACGGCAGGAGCGACCGACAGGGCAGAACACACAAACAAGACTTGGCCTGCCCTTGCCTCCCCACGGCTGCCTCCTTTTGGAAGTCCACCTTTTGGCTCGACCGACTGTTCTTATTTGCTGATAGTTTGCCAGCTGCTGATAGTTGCTGGTAGTTGCTGGTAGTTGCTGGTAGTTGCTGGCTTTTTTTACCCCCATTCACTGCGGCCGCTCCCTTGCGTTCTGACCGATCTCACACAGACTTAATACTTGACCGGCTTGCCTGGCTTCACCACCTTTTTCCCTTGCAGTCTCCCTTCTTGCTCTCCTCGTCTCTCCGTCCTCGCGCTTTCCTGTCTCGCCTCGGTCGCCCATTCGCTCGGGCCGTTCTATTTTCTTCGCTCTCCCGTTCCATCTTCTTCTTGTCTTTGGCCTTCCCAGCTCGGCTGTTGCTCTGTCTTGCCCACCTTTTTTCCTCCCTCTTCTTTTTACTTTCCTCCTTTTTTTTTCTTCTTCTCCTTCTTCTCCCACTCTCTTCGTCTCTTTCACAAGCCGGGCTGTCTCGTCTCTTTGGAACCGATCTGCACTTTCTTGTTTTTCGACCTGTCGACTTCTTCCAGTGATTCCCAAACGTTTTTTTTTATTCTTCCGAAAGCACGCACCAACGCCCCCAGACAGACGTCACTCCTACGCACACACGCGCGTGCACCTCCACCGGCCGCCCAGCCCACGCTGTGTCTCGCCCACACACCACCACACATCCTTCTCACCTCTCACCTCAGAAACTGCCCCTCACCGCAAAGCCCAGACTTCAAACCGCCTCCCACGAACGCCCGCCCCCGAATACACTACCACTACCCACAACAACCGCACCAGCGACAGTCAACCCCCACGTCCCATCTTAAATGCCCTCGCCATCTAAGCAACGCAAAGTCGCCATTGTTGGCAGTCGCTCAGTCGGTGCGTTTCCTCCGGTGATCGTCTGACACCAATGTTCCTGACGATCTTGCGATTTGTGATCTGGCGAGCTTCTGCTTTGCTGTCCTGTCATCTCGCTTTCACTTTCTGTCCTCGGTCTCTCTGCTTTCTGTCTTTTCCCTCTAACCATCCTTAGGCAAATCCTCGTTAGCCGTTCGCTATGTCGACGGCCACTTTATCGAGAGCTACTACCCGACCATTGAGAACACCTTTAGCAAGCAGATCAAGTATAAGGGCCAGGACTTTGCCACTGAGATAGTCGACACCGCCGGCCAAGATGAGTACAGCATTCTGAACAGCAAGCACTTCATCGGCATCCATGGCTACATGCTTGTCTACTCCGTCAGCTCCAAGCCGTCCTACGAGATGGTCCAGGTGATCCGGGATAAGATCCTGAATCACCTTGGCGTCGACTGGGTACCCCTCGTCATTGTCGGCAACAAGAGCGACCTCCGACCCGAGCAGCGCCAGGTCACCGTCGAGGACGGCCGCAAACTCGCGGAGAAGTTTGACTGCGCCTGGACCGAAGCCAGCGCCCGCTACGATACCAACGTGGCCAAGGCCTTTGAGCTGCTGATCGGCCAGATCGAGAAGTCGCAGAATCCTGGTGAGCCCCAGGATGGAGGGAAGTGCTTGATGATGTGAGGAAGGAAATTGTCAATGACGCAGCACATTTATATGGCAATACTCTGGGCTGCACTCCCGACTGTTACTTTCGACAAATTCTCTCGGCAGTTCTCCCGGCCGCGCTCTGGCAAGACTTGGGCAACTCGAAACTGTTCTTCTCCCAAAACAATTCTCCCGCCAGCCGCTACCAGTCGCCAATAATACTCCTACCAGCATTGCCGACTACCGGCTACACCCGCCGCGAGGTATTGCAATCGCCTAGCATACATTCGTATACGCTTGGAAATGGAACGAACGCACCGGAGTGAGAGTAATGGAGGAGGGTTCTACATATAATGTCACCACATATGGACAGGGGGGTGGCTATGATCCGTTTCTTGCTTTTTTTCGATTTTTTTTCTTTTCCACTTTTGTTCGCTATTGTTCCCTATAACTACTACACTGCGATTCACTTCGCGATGCGCTGCTCTGTGCGCTGCTTGATATGCGTTTCTGTCTATGGACTCTTTTTTTATAATTCTTCCTTGCAATGACCACGTCTTCACACGTGTTTTTCACGGATCGTTTTATATGGGATTGGATCTGTCTTGCTCTGCACCTTACATTGGAGGTCTCAACACCCTTTGGCTGGTTCTTTGTTCCTTTGTTCCCCCTTTTTTTTTTTTTTTTTGGCTGCGCTGATGCTGCTTGGAACCCCTTAGATGATAGATTACCAGATCTCGTCCAGCTGCACCAGGCGCCAAATTGCTTCTTTTGCGCATGCTTCACATGCGCTTCTGCTTCTACCAATCGCCTTCTAGCTTCTGAGCAGCTCGTATTGCGCGGTGAGATGAATCCTTTTCTTCCATCTGCCGACAGCTCTCGTACATCTGCATGTCTTGCGATGACAAAGAAGCTTGCGTGCTTTCGTCTTGTTGTGTGGCCGCACACCAGCTGCTACAGCAAGCTGTTGCGAATGCCTTATCTTGCTGGGCGTTGTGTTTCAGAGACCGGCGACTGACATCAGTGTCTTGGACTCGGTGTATGTGTCTCGCGTGTTTTTGTGCTGGCTTTATCGTTTATCAGACAGGCCCTGGTCTGTCCACCAATCTAACTACCCCACCATTTCGCTGGCTGTCCGCTCTGCATATTATTATACGCCCTCCCTAAGGAGGTCTGGCCTGCCCCTCTTTCCTTCTCTGTCCCGCTAAATGCTAAATTCTCGAGAAGGAAGGAGTTGAAATAATCAAGAAGGGAGAACACGCCGTAAATTTAAGTTGTTGTCTGGCTGACTTGTTTGCTTCGCCTCTCGCGTGTGTGTGTCTCGCCGGAGTGACTCTTACCAGATCCCAGTCACGTCGCCCTGCAAATTTTCAGCAAACCGGAGCGCGTCTCGCTTCCCAGTTCAACTTTTCCAAGCCTGTACGTCGTCTGACTCGAATTGAGCTTGCGCCCAGCTTCTTCTGCCAGCCACTTCGTGCCCCTTTGAACCTCTTTTGAGCCTCTTCGGAACCTCTCTAACAACCCGAACAAAAAATCAGAACCGAAGCAACAGTTCACGATGCTCGACGTCCTCGACTTCATCACCGAGCGCGGTGGCAACCCGGAGCTGATCCGGGAGAGCCAGCGGGTGAGCACACCCTGCAGTTGATCGTCTTCAGCTTCCTGGTGACTCTTTACACACGTATACGATCCACGTCTGACAAGCTTTTTTCCCCCCCAGAAACGCTTTGCCCCCGTCGAGGTGGTCGACCAGGTCATTGACCTGTGGCAGGACCACCGCAAGACTCTATACGCAGCTACCCAGTACGTTCTGTGAACTCTGCCCTGTCTGTCATTACACAATAGCCTCGAGCTAACACACGAACAACAGGATCAAGGCCAGCATGAACGATATCCGTACGTGAAAAACCAGGCAGAACAGAGTTGGGGATGAGGGAGGATCCTAGACGACAGCGACAGACAGGAACGAGGAACGAGGAATGAAGAAATTATCCCCTCTGCATGCGCACTCCAACTAACGGCTACTGCTGCTTTCCTTGTGTGTTAGAAAAACAAATCGGTCTCAAGAAGCGCAACAAGGAGAACGCCGACGACCTGCTCACCCAGAAGGGCGAGCTCGAGAAGCAGCAGAAGGAGAAGCTCGAGGAAGCTGCCGAGAAGGAGAAGCTGCTGAACAAGACCCTCAACTCTATCGGCAACGTCATCCACCCCTCCGTCCCCGTCTCTCAGACCGAGGACGACAACCCGACCCTGCGCACCTGGGTTCCCGAGGACCGCGAGGTCGAGGTCGGCAAGGAGGACCGCAGCACTCTGCTGTCGCACCACGAGCTGCTGCTGCGCATTGATGGCTACAACCCAGAGGCTGGCGTGTACGTTTGCATATCGTCTTTTGTGTATTGACGTGCCTGTGTTCTAACTTGATACAGAAAGGTTGTCGGCCACCGTGGCTACTTCCTCAAGAACTGGGGTGTCTTCCTGAACCAGGCCATTATCAACTGTTCGTCGACCTGCCATGACCCCCTCCTCCGCGTACACCCAACTGACTCCCCTCAGATGGCCTCGAGTTCCTCACGCAAAAACACGGCTACACTGCCCTCCAGGCGCCGTTCATGATGTCCAAGGATGTCATGGCCCAGACTGCCCAGCTTGAGGACTTTGAGTAAGTCTGCTGGGGGAATGCAAGCGTGTGAAGAGTACAGCATACTGATCCCGTACGCAGCGAGCAACTGTACAAGGTCACAGACGGTGACTCTGAAAAGTATCTGATTGGTATGTTTCCTTGCCACGATATGTACACATTATTGTTGCTATGAGTACTGACAACCTTTTGTTTCCCGCAGCGAGTGAGTCACCCGGACAGGCCCAGCTCCCGATAGCCCAACAAGGAGACTAACATGCCAAAGCGTCCGAACAACCAATCTCGGCCTACCACGCCCAGCAATGGCTGCAGCCTGCTGACATGTAAGGCCGCCTTTTGTTGTGTCCCATCAAAAGCAAAACCACCCAGCCTGCTGACAGATGTACATAGGCCTCTCAAATATGCCGGCTACAGCACATGCTTGTAAGTCCCTTCTAGCCCAGACCTTTTCCTAACAGCCTACATGGGCTGCTCTGGCTGACCTGGCTACCTAGCCGCCGTGAAGCAGGTTCCCACGGCAAGGATGCCTGGGGCACTTTCCGTGTTCACCAGTTCGAGAAGATCGAGCAGTTTGTTCTGTGTGGTATGTTTGTACTCCCAATGCTTTGGTCCTCGCTCTGGTACTTGTCTAGCGTGCTTACACCTGCGCAGACCCAGAGAAGAGCTACGAAATGTTCGACGACATGATCGCCAACTCGGAAGAATTCTGCAAGTCGCTCGGCCTGCCATACCGCGTTATTGCTATTGTTTCCGGCGCGTTCAACAATGCTGCTAGCAAGAAATACGATCTCGAGTACGCACAAATCTCACCAGATAATGGACATGCTGTTCGCCCTAACAGTCGCTGACTCTTCTCTTTAGGGCTTGGTTCCCATACCAGGCAGAATACAAGGAGCTCGTGTCCTGCTCCAACTGCACTGACTGTTCGTATCTCCCTATCGTCTCAATAATGCGCATCGCTCGCAAAGCCACAAAGCTGACAGCTGTTACAGACCAGTCGCGGGCGCTGGATATCCGCTATGGAACCAAGACCCAAACTGATGGTACGTCCTTTGTAATGTGGTGCCTGCTTCTGAATGAATTCATTGACTAATTCTCCGAACAGTCAAGAAGAAATACGTCCACTGGTAGGCGACCCTCGGGCTTTCCGCGCTGCGCACCGATACTGACTCATCATTGCTAACAATAACAGCCTCAACTCGACCCTGACAGCCACCAGCCGTACCATGTGTAAGTTCAGCCAAGGCAATTTGTCGAGCAAAGGAGTAAGAGACAACTTGCTAAGAGAGTAAATAGGCGCCATCCTTGAGAACTTCCAGACACCAGAAGGCATCCGCATCCCGGAGCCGCTTCGCAAGTACCTGCCTGGGTAAGTGCAGACAAGAGAGACGTCGACGGGCCACATCTGCAAAGACATTGTCCACTCACTAACACTGCATCAGAGCTCCGGACTTCCTGCCCTTCACCAAGGAACTGCCCAAGGACTCGACGTCCCAGAAGGCCAAGCCCAAGGCTGCCAAGCCCAAGGCGCCGGCACCAGCCAAGCCCGCCACCACCGAGGCTGTCGATAAGGCCGCCGACAAGCTCAAGGACGTCAAGGTGTAAACGGGAGCAGCATGTAGGGATGTAGAAGAACAAAATGAAATACACGAGAAGGAACTCCTGGCCGAGAACATAGGCAGCAACACACCGCCGATGAGGAACGTGGCGCCCTATCGCACAGAGTTGGGGGTTCTTTATAACTATATACGAAAATAAGGTCTAAAAAAAACTGCGATATACAGCACGAAAAAGACAAAGTCTGGGAAGCCTCTGTGTAACAAGTTTTTATTGTGGAATTGATTCATGAATACGCGGTATGGCCTTGCGTGACTGTGCATCGTAGCACAATTGCTAGGGGGGTGGGAACGCGTGTTTGAGGCATTGCCGATTGGGAAAGAAAGCGACGGGGGAAAGTGCAATTCTGTAAGAAAGGAGTGGAGATGGATGAGAGGAAGAAACAGGGAGACTAATAACGCATTGAAAATTGAAAATTGAAAATTGGTGCCGCATATGGAAAAGCCGCTGGTTCGCCGCCTCGCTGTAACTGTTTGGGTCCCAGTGAGCGAGCGGTGGCAGGAGCGATCCTCGCGTTCCTTCCTTGCTTTGGAGCGAGCGGGCAAAGCCACAACAAAGCAGGTTGTCGTCCGTTTGTGCGCCTCGCCTATTAATGCTAACTTCGCCAACAACGAGAACTGTCTCCTTCCACCATTCTTCTCCTCATTGCCGCATCCTATGTCTCGCCATCTACCGCTCCTTCACCCCGCTCCTAATTGACTGCTTCCGCATGCAGACCTCAACCCCCGAACCTAATCAAACAAGCCGGCGGGATCTTTCGTTTTCCAGCATTCTCCTATTCTTACAGCGTATTCTTTACAAGCATCTTTCATCCTTTGCGACCCCTATCGACCCTGCCACCCGGCTCTGCAAGGCATTCCTAATCAAACCTTGCGGGGCTCTCATTCTTCTTCCCCTCTCCTAGCTCTTGCCAGCAGTCTTGCGCAGGACCGTTCTTGTGTTTGCCTGCTGGTGCACAACACCGGCGCTTTCTTCTCCGTTTTCTGTTTGGGGCGGTCCGCCGTTGTAAAACGACCGTCATATGAAGGACTGGGTGGCGACACTGCCCTAAGAAGCAGCTGAAAGGCGACGGAGCGGTGGCGGTTTGGACTAGTCAAAGAGAACGTGGCGGAAGCACTCAATCCAACGCGACGCTGACGCTACTTTCTTGGGGCTGAGCCCCTCTGCGGTTCACTCCCCCCCGAACGGGCGAGCTCTCACTTGTGAGTGGAACAAACACCCTTAAAAAACAATACAAAGAGACAAAGAGACAAAGACACACATGCCCTTTTCCCCTTCCTAGTCCCAACGCGACAAGAAACAGCAATGACACGGCTATGGGCGACGGGCTAACGTCGTGTCGGCCACAGCACATGGGGGAGGCGGCGCGTTTGCAGGGCAAGTCGCCCTCCACGGCGCAGGATAATGCCATTGGCTACAGTGATACCACCGTGGGGACGCAGGAGCTCGGCTCAAGCAGCCGGAGCAGCAGCAGCAGCAGCAGCAGCAGCAGCGATCCCACCCGCGAGGAAGCTGCTGGAGTGAAGCCGAAAAGAGTCGTCCGAATAGCTGCCGACAATGCGACCTTTTCTGGGGCCGCCGGCCGTGGAACTTCTCTCAACAGCAATAGTGACAGCGACGAGGGTGAAGACGACAACGACAACGACAGCGAGTCGTTGCTGGCTGCGTGCCAGGTGCCTGGATGTGGCGAAATCTTAAGCCTGAGGGAGATTGACTATCACGAAGACATGCACCGGGCGCACCTCCCGCTGGCCCAGCAGGAGGTCCGGGCCAACGACGCCGACGAGGCCGATGAGCCCGACCAGGCAAACGAGTCGCTTTGTGAGAAGGCAAACGACGGAAAACGCGGGGCGACACGTAGTGAACGCATCGCTGGTACCAGCAGCTCTACCAGGCGAACAAAAAGCAGGGGCAAGGCAGACAATCGGCTCCGGCACAGCAGCAGCAGCAACAAAGAAATGGCGGCAAGCAGACGCAGCACGACACACAGTGAGCGTCTTGAATTCGGGACCTATGTCGACAGGGAGGAAGTGCTTATAGCCCGATCGCGCTCGATGCCTTCGTCGCCAGATATGCAGGACCACCACAAGCATACTCGCTTCTCTGCCGATCTCAGCCACACCGCCTCCAGAACACGATCTGCCGCTGATCTCATCTCGCCTATGCGCCATGCCAGTATCAACGAGGAGTCGGACAGCCGCCGTGAGCCGCACGGCACCTACGACCAACAGCAGCAGCAGCAGCAGCAGCAGCAGGCCAGATACCGCAGCCGGTCCAGACACACCCAGTCAAGACGCAGCCAGTCCAGGCGCAGCCAGTCCAGACACAGCCAGACAAGACGGGGCATGCGTCACAGTTTCTCAGACGACCAGGCCAGAAGCAGCAGCGTGCACGACCGTGACAGTGTCCGTGACAACCACCGTGACCGGCGTCGAGAACAGCGAGAGCGCTCACGCCAGCAGCACGACCGGCCCCACAGCCGCAACTACGACGTCGAGCGTGAACGTGACCGTGGACGTGACCGTGACAGTGAACAGGACCGAGGCCGAGACCAAGGCCGAGGCCGAGGCCGGACGTCCGGAGGAACAACTGTGACGCAGGCCAGGGCGTCATCGTCCCACCGATCCAGTCGGCTGTGGTGGGCCCTACTCTCTGGACTGCATCCCGAGCCAAGGAGACTGGTCGCAATTGTGCCACGGGCGGACAAGGCGGCCAACAAGGGGGGGAGGAGCCACGACTGGAGTGAGAGGCCGGGCCAGCACGCGCGGCCACCTGCTCTCGACGACAATACCACGCCCAGCAGTCCAGCGGCGGCGCTACAAACGGGGAAGCACCCGGCCAAGAAACAGCACCAGCGTCTGGGCAAGGACGAGTTGGGTAAGTACGCACACGAGGACCGGATGCCAGACGGGCTGGTGATCTACCTCAACAATGAATGGGGCATCGACCGCGCGGGCATCATTCCTGCCATGAGACAGCTGCTGGAGCTGAGCCCGACGACGCGCTACGCCTACCTCTGCGACCCGTGTGTGCACCACGTATCGCGGCTGCCGAAGGAGGGCGGCTTCTGCGGGTACCGCAACATCCAGACGATGAGCTCGTACATTATCGGGGCCCGTTTCAGCGGACACAAGGCCCTCGGCGACCGCTTGCCGAGCATCTTTGACATCCAGAACCTGATTGAGAACGCGTGGGACATGGGCATCAACGCGGGCGGGCGGATCGAGACGGGCGGGATCCGGTTGACGCGCAAGTACATTGGCACGCCGGAAGCGCTGGCCCTGTTCCAGAGCATCAAGGTCCCTTGCAGCGTGCAAGCCTTCAACCACCGCAAGTTTGGGCGGGCGACGGAGATGCTGGTGCACGACGTGGAGCAGTACTTTTGCATGGGCCAGTCCGAGGGCGAGCGCAAAGTGCGGTGCACGACGCTGCCGCCGATCTACCTGCAGCACCCGGGCCACTCGTTGACGATTGTGGGCGTCGAGAAGACCAAGACGGGCGACACGAATCTCCTGGTGTTTGACCCCATGTTTAAGAACGGGCCGCCCATCACGCAGCTGGTGGATGGGCGCCGCATTGAGCCGCGGACGGCCGACAAGCTGCTTAAGATGTACCGTCGCGGGCCTAGATATCTCAACCGATTTAGGGCATTCGAGATTCTAAAGTAAGTTGAGAGAGAGGGGCAGAGAGAGAGACGGAGACACACAGAGAGAGAGCGAGACTAATCTTTCACTCTGCAGACTCACACCCAGGGCCAAAGACATTGCAGATCACGCAAAAGACGCCGCTACAGCGAGCCAAACAACGAGTTCGAACAAATGACATCATTTTCGACGGACAAGGCGCTTTGGTGATCATTTTTTACGTTAGCATCTATTTTCTTGATAGTGCTTTCTTAAGTGTATTTTTGTTTGGTCCTGTGTGTTTTCTTCAGCACACCGCCATCTACGGAGTTTTTCTTTGGGGAGGGAAATGCACTCTCACACACAGCGCGCTGCACATGAGATAGCACAAGAAACAGAGCGGGTAAGGGAGGCGAACCTTTTTTTAAGGTTGGTAGCGAGCAAAGCGGATTGCAACTCCCCTTGGCCATAGCATTGAGCGATTGTTTTTGTTTTTGTCTCTTTTTTTTTTTTCGAATTCCAACTCCCATTTTCTATTTGCTTTTCAAAGAAAAGTGTTTCGTAATGGTCCATTGCCCCATGCGGTACTGCCGGTGTCGGTATATTCTATCTTTCTTATTTCTTCTCTTCCTCCTCCTTGGCTGGCTCTTCTGAGAAGTCAGCCGTGGCGAGATACTCCTTGAGCTTCTGCAGGGCCTTGCCGCGGTGGGAAATCTTGTTCTTCTCTGCCTTGTCCATCTCGGCATACCTGTTTCCATTGTCAGCAAGAGGAGAGAGAGAATAAACAACGGCCGTCTGGGTGAATACCTACGTCTTTCCTTCGTACTCGAAGATCGGGTCCCATCCTGGGAATGTTAGCAACCAGAGATTTTGCCATACAAAGAAAAAAAAAAGAAAAGAAGAAAAAAAGAAGAAAAAAAGAGATGAGTAAAACTTACCAAAGGTGGGTGGTCCGCGGGCGGGCACAATCTTGCCCTGCGAGAGTTGACGCATGTCAGCATACAATGTCTCTGTCTCTCTGTCCCGTCTTCTTTTCCCCTACCTCGGTGATGCCCTGGAACAGGATCGGCTTGTGGCCGGGACCCTGGCACAGCGCAAACGTGCACACGGCCTGGGCCGACTTGTCTTCGTAGGCGGCCAGCAGGTTGTTGAGGCCCTCGTGGCCGATGGACTGCAAGAACCATTTTCTGGGGTTTGGTGGAGACGGAGTCAGACAGAAGGCGATGCTTCACGAATGGGTTTCGGTCCAAACAATAAAAAGAAAAAAAGAAAAGAAAGAAGAAAAACTTTACATGTAGGCTCCGGGCAGGCCGTTGAGGGCATGGAAGCACAGGCAGGTGTCCTCGACGAGAACAGGGCCCTTGACCTGGATTTTTGTGCGTGCAGCCTTGTCAGAGATGGGTCACAAGAGACAAAAAAAGGAAAAGGGGGGGGGGATCGCATTCTTATGAACGCACAATCTCGACAGCCCGGCGGCACTTGTCGTAGGTGACCTCCTCCTTGGTGCTGGCCTGGATCTCCTCGAGGTCAATCTTTTGGCTCTTGACCGTGATGGGTGGGTGGGCCGAGGCGGGGCCGGCGGCCGTCTCCAGGATGGCCTTGACCTCGAGGAGCTTGTTGGCGTTGCCGGTGATGAAGTTGAGGACGACTGGTTTGGAAGCCATTGTTTGTGGGGGGGGTTGTGAAGGCTGTAGTGGTAGGACAAGGACAAAAGGCAGAGGTTGAAAGTGTTAAGACCAAGAAAAGAGACGGGGCGTCGCTGATAACAGAAAATGGATGGGAGCTGTAGGCGGGGCTTTCCGCCTAACACGTTTGGCCCAGCCTACAACCCTGCCCAGCCTTACAGACGGCCTTTGTGACTTGAGCAAGACAGCATTTTGGAGTGAAGAACAATAATATGAGTAGTTTGAAACAGGAAAAGAAAGCAGATATCTATTAGGCCTATATACAAACTTTTTGAAAAAAAAAAAAACACCATAATACCATTACATTTGCAAATAAAGAACAAGAACAAGAACAATAAAAAAAACTCCAGTGGTCTATTTTCCCCCCCCAGCCGTGCATTCACCTTTTTTGGTTAAACCCTTCTATATTTACTGGGAGTGTCTACTTCTCTTCCTCGTCTTGTGAGTCCTTCTCACCGGCATTGTCTTTCCGCCACTGCTCGACCCAGGCGACGATGCGGTCAATGTTGGACTCCATGTCCTCGACAGAGTTGCTCTCGAGGGGGATGACGATCTGGGGATCGTACGCATCCTGGGCCTCTGTGAGAAGGACCTGCATGATTTCTGCGTCGATGTTTTCCTGGAGTTTTGTTTCTGGGTAATTTCTGGGCGTGTGAGACGAGCGACGAAAGAAAGAAAACGAGCGAGGAGAGGAAAGAAAGAAACCGAGCGAAGCGAGGAAAGAAAGAAACCGAGCGAAGCGAGGAAAGAAAGAAAACGAGCGAAGCGAGGAAAGAAAGAAAACGAGCGAAGCGAGGAAAGAAAGAAAACGAGCGAAGCGAGGAAAGAAAGAGAAAACGAGCGAAGCGAGGAAAGAAAAGAACCTACCTTTGGATCAGACGGTCGTAGAGAGAGGTGGTGTCGGCGGTCAGGACGACGACGAGGTCGACCCAGCTGGCCGGGAAGAGGTCGCAGGCGTGCCAGTCGATGAGGTGGCCGCCCGGGCTGGGGACGTGCTCGTCGTCCTCGAGGGCGTCGAGCAGGCGGTCCTCGTCGACGAGCCAGCTCTGGTACTGGTCGTCGAAGCCGTCGTGGACGGGGGGGGTGTGGTCGCGGACAATGTCGTTGACGGCGAGGTGGCGGAGGCCGGTGCGGGCGGCGATGGCCTCGCAGTGGGTGGTCTTGCCCGTGCCGGGGGTGCCGGTGACGACAATGTTGGGCTGGGTGCGGTGGTGGGTTGTCATTGTGTGAGGGGGGGAGTGTGTGAGGGTGTGAGGGTGTGTTTTTTGTGTTTTGGGATCGACAAAAAAGACAAAAGAGATCGTCCCGTCAGACTTGGACACGGTCCCGCGAGTGTCGCTCTTCCGGGTCCTCCAGTACACTGCCCGTCCTGCAGTCCAAGTGTCCACGTGCTGTATGTGCAGCTCGATGGGCCACGACTTTTTTTTTTTGTTTTGTTTCGGGTTGCGGTTGTTGTGGTCAAGGGGCAAAATGGCAACGCATGGCCGTTGCTAGACTTTTACACTTTTGGGGCGGGCTCTTGCTCGAGAGGCTAAACTTTTTCTACCACTTTTCAAGCGGATCACGTGCCGGTGCCTCCGAACCACAAGAGCCTTCTTCCCAGCGAAGCGTGATCAGCGTCTCTTGCGAACCGGAGTCTCTCCTTTTCTTTCTTTTTTTCAACCGTTTGATTATTGCTATTTTGTCTTTGCCCTTGCATATTGCTGCCGACAGCACGGCGGACACCAAAAGCGTATTCGTGTGGCTGATCCATGCATCCATGCATCCATGCGGCGGATGCTGGATTCTGTGTGTTTCCCGTGCAAGAGTCGTACTTTTCCTGGTGTCTCTTTGCCTGTCGTCGGTCTGGTTTCCCTCGAAACATGTCCGCTCTCCTCTTTTCAGGGCGTCCGTGTTTCGCCACCTCGTCTTTCCTGGCAGTCCGTGTTTTGTCCCCTCCTGGTCGGTCGTCATCTCTTCTTCCCCTTCCCTTTCGCCGCGCCCGCCGCGTCCTCCTTGGCCTGGGCCTCCTCCTCGGCCAGCACGGCCTCGACGTCGCGCTCGCGCTGCCACACGCGCACGGCCTCGATGACGCGCGTCAGCGTCTCGCCGCCGGCCAGGACGTCCGGCAGGTTGTGGACGTCGAGGCCGCAGCGGTGGTCGGTGACGCGGTCCTGGCTGTAGTTGTACGTCCGGATCTTGTCGGCGCGCGTCACCTGCGACTTGTGCAGCACCGCGTCGCGCATCCGCCGCGCGTCCTCCTCGCGCTGCTCGCGCCGCTTCTGCGCCAGGCGCGCCCGCAGAATCTTCCACGCGTTGTCCCGGTTCGTGTGCTGCGACCGCGAGTCCTGCATCGACACCACCGTGCCCGTCGGCACGTGCGTCAGCCGGATCGCCGACTCCGTCTTGTTGACGTGCTGCCCGCCCGCGCCCCGCGCCCGCATCGTCTCCGTCCGCACGTCCCCCGGCTCCACGTAAAAGTCGCTCTCGGGGTCCTCCCCGTCGGTGGACGCCGTCTCGGCGCTCTCGCTGCCAAACGACGGAAGAACCCACACGGCGGCCGCGCTGGTGTGGGTGCGGCCGTTCTTTTCCGTGGCCGGGATCCGCTGCACCCGGTGGATGCCCGCCTCGCCCCGGAACAGGTCGTAGGCGCCGGCGTCCTGCACCTCCAGCACGGCCTCCTGCAGCGCGCTCTCGCCGTCCGCGCCCGTCGCGTCGCCCGCGCCGTCCGACAGCTCGTACTTGACCATGCGCGCGCGCAGCCCCCGCCGCGCGCAGAACGCCTGGTACATCTTGACCAGCGAGTCCGTAAAAAACCGGCCCTCCAGCCCGCCCGGGCCCGGCCGCAGCTCCAGCAGACACGGCATCGGCCCAAACGGATGCGCCGGCGTCAGCGCCTCCGACAGCCGCTGGGCCAGCTCGTCCATCCGTGTCTCCGTCGCCGCCAGCTCGTCCCGTGCCAGCTGCCGCATCTCCGGGTCCTCGTCGGGGGCGGCCGCCAGGCCGCGCAGCTCCTCGGCGCTCCGCTGGGCCGCATCCCACTCGGCGAGCGCCCTGGCCACGCCCTGGATCTCGCCGGCTCGCTTGGCCGACTTGGCGTCGTACCCGGTCTCGAGGGTCTGCTGCAGCTGGGTGTGCTCGGCCGCCATGCGGCGAGCGCGTTCGAGGAGAACAGGGGCGACTGTGTGGGGGGGGAGGCCAAAAAAAAAAGAAAAGAAAAGAGAGAAAAGTCAATTTTCTGGGAACCTGTCATTGCATAGAAAGAATACCCTCCGGGAGGAAAAAACCCAAAAACCAAAAACTCACCTGTACTAGCATGACGGCGAAATGGGAACGCTGTCCGGCGCGCCAGCACCGTTCTTGCACATTGCCTGCAAACCCATGGCGCGGCAAACATAGTCGCACGACGGGGTGTAGCGTTCTGGCCTCTCTTGTGTAGTCGAAAGGGGGGGGGGGGGGGCTCTGTGGGAAAAGCTGTTGGAAAGCACGTCTGGAAAGCTCCAAAAAAGGATTGGCATGCAGGGAACGTCAAGCAACTTTTTAGCGGCTGGAGACGGCACGTGACAGTTGTTCTGCATGCATCCTGCAAACCGGGACAAAAAAAAGAGCGTTCCCAGGTGGAAGCAAGAGTCAATTGTACACAATCAGAAGACTGCTGAGTTCTCCGTCTCGTCTCTGTCGCATGTCTACATCGAAGCCTTGCATGGATGCCGGGGAAAGCTGGGCAAGCCCGGAGACGACGAGGCGTCCTGTGGTGGGCAGTCCGGTGTAAGTCAGCCTAGGCGGTTGCTCACGCAGGGCGAGCTGGGCTTCAACGACTTGCTCTACGGACAAATCGAGCTTCAATAGATGCCTTTGAGCGACTTTCCGGGGAGGGCGCCCCAACTCCGAAGCGGCCTTGTCGGGAGCTTCCTTCGACGAGCGGCATGACACGGTTTCCGCGGCAGGACCCTTCGCGCGGCACCGATGCACAGCAGGGGGCGCACGTTGGCATTTGTAATGGAAATGCAACTGACTGGCGGGGAAGAGAGCTAGCAGAAATAGCACCAAGACGCGTCCCCGAGGCGAGTTGTGCCCACAGACCAGCGTGCGGCGTGTTCTGTAGCGACAAAGCAGAGGAAGAGACCGAGATGGAATCATGGCTGCATGCAGAAGCTGGGCTATCTGTGCTGGACGGAGACTGGGCCTGTCGTTGAGGGAAGCGCGCTGCCAACGGCAAAGTCGTCCAGCGTGACCACAGGCGGAATAGGAAAGCCACGTTAAGTAGAACAAACTGCCATTTCCCCCGGAAGACCGCCACATGGTGTAATTGCCCCTCATCCTATCGCAGTGGCCGGGTAACTCCGCTGTCGGGCCAAGAGCCTCCAACAGACTCGTAGTGGTCCCTGCTAACACAACTTGGGCCCGCCGGCAGGCCACAAGAATCTCTCCGGGTCGGGGATCCCTCCTGAACCACCGGTGGGGTTGTTGCTGTTTGTTGTATCTCACCTGCCTAGCAGCTGCTATCACTAGTTAGTTCGCTGCCTCACCACAACAAAAGCCTTTAAAAAAAAAAGGAAAGCGAGCCGAGTGTATCCTTCCGCTTGGACTGGACTTCTTGTATTGTGGGCGTTGTCTTTCCCATCTCCCGGGGAGGTATTGTGATAAGAGAGCCGTGAAGATCCAACAGCCTTCGTGTGGAACACCCCCCCCCCGCCCAAACTTGGGACATCGTCAACCGAAGGACAGAGAGCCTTCCTCTCCCAGAGATACACACACCTGCACACACAACCACCACCACCACCACCGCCATGCCGCTCCCGACCTCGTCCGTCTTCCCGCCGCCGGCGGATGTCTTCGCCAAGTTTGCCAGCCGCCGCAGCGTCGTGCACAGCACCAAGGGCATCGTGTCCTGCTCGCAGCCCCTGGCGGCCAAGTGCGGCATCGACATCCTGACCGCCGGAGGCAATGCAGCTGTGAGTGGAGGCGACGCCGAGAGGGCGGAGAGCCATGCGCTTGCTGACCACAAAAAATAAAATAAACAGGATGCTGCCGTGGCCGTGGGTAAGAATGCCGCTCTCCGATCGTGCTATCGTGGTCCCCCC
>PCDI01000011.1:287502-323088 GCA_002778195.1 Raffaelea ambrosiae
TTCCCTGTCTTCTAACTTAACCACCACCCAGCCGCCGGCCTCAACATGACCGAGCCCTGCTCGACCGGCATCGGCGGCGACGTCTTTTGTCTGTTCTACGACGCCCAGACCCGCAAGGTGTCCGCCCTCAACGGCTCTGGCCGCGCCGGCATCCAGTGCACCCTCGAGCGGATCCGCGCCGACCTGGGCCTGCCCGCCGACGGCGCCGGCGGCCAGATCCCCATGGACAGCGTCCACGCCGCCACCGTGCCCGGCGCCGCCGCCGGCTGGGTCGACACGGTCGAGCGCTTCGGCAGCGGCAAGCTGACCATGGAGCAGATCCTGGCGCCCGCCATTGCCCTGGGCGAGCAGGGCTACCCCGTGTCGGAGCTGACGGCGTATTTTGTGAGTCGGGTTTTTTTTTTTTTTTTTTCGTTCCTTCCTTTTCCACCGTCTGCTCACCCGCCGCCAGTGGCAACGCTCGGAAGCGAGCCTGCGCAAGGCCTCGCCCAACTTTGCCGAGTGGCTCAAAACGGACCCGGCCGCGCCGGCCGGCGACGGCGTCCGCGCCCCGCGGGCCGGCGAGATCATGAAGAACCCCACCCTCGCCCAGACCTTCCGCACCCTCGCCGCCGAGGGCAAGAAGGGCTTCTACACCGGCCGCATCGCCGAGGCCATCGTCCAGGTCGTGCAGGACCTCGGCGGCCACCTCGCGCTGAGCGACCTGGCCCACCACCTCGAGGCCGGCGGCTCCGAGCCGGTCCACCCGATCTCGCTCAAGTTCGGCGACGCCGTCGAGGTCTGGGAGCACCCGCCCAACGGCCAGGGCATCGTCGCCCTCATGGCCCTGGGCATCCTGCAGGAGCTGCACAAGGCCGGCCAGGCGCTGCCGCCCGCCTGGGGCCCCGACGACTTCAACACCGCGCCCTACCTGCACGCCATCATCGAGGCCCTGCGTCTGGCCTTTGCCGACGCCAGCTGGTACGTCACCGACCCCAACGAGCGCGACGTGCCCGTCGCCGGCATGCTCGCGCCCGCCTACCTGGCCGCCCGCGCCGCGCTCTTCGACCCCGCCAAGGCCGCCGCCCGCACGCCCTACGGCCAGCCCGGCGGGCCGCCGTTTGTGTCGCCCGCCTGGCAGAGCAGCGACACGGTCTACTTTGCCGTGTCGGACAGCCGCGGCAACGCCATCTCGTTTATCAACTCCAACTACGGCGGCTTCGGCACCGGCATCATCCCGCGCGGCTGCGGCTTCACGCTGCAGAACCGCGGCGCCAACTTCAGCCTGGACCCGCGCCACCCCAACGTGCTGGCGCCGCGCAAGCGGCCCTACCACACCATCATCCCGGGGCTCATCACCAACCAGGCCGACCAGTCGCTGTACGCCGTCTTCGGCGTCATGGGCGGCTTCATGCAGCCCCAGGGCCACGTCCAGACCCTGCTCGGCCAGGTCGTCGCCGGCCTCAGCCCCCAGCAGGCGCTGGACGCGCCGCGCATCTGCATCGGCGCCGGCATGCCCGACGAGCACGGCGAGGTCGCGTCCTCTGCCGTCTACGTCGAGGAGGGCATGCCCCCGGCCACCATTGCCGGCCTCCGCGCGCTCGGCCACGACGTCCACGTCGTCACCGGCAAGGACCGCGCCATGTTCGGCCGCGGCCAGATCATCCGCTACACCGTCGACCCCGTCGACACCGACACCTTTGTGTGGTCCGCCGGCAGCGACCCCCGCGGCGACGGAGCAGCGTATCCTCTGTAGGGAAAGAGGACGGATGTGCGACAGTTCGTCTTTTGTGGTGGAACGAGCTGTTCTTTTTCTTTTCTTTTGTCCCCCCTTTTTTCATCACTGTGTGTTCCAATGAAAGTCGATGTGCGCGGTATGGATTGGTTTTCTTACACAAATAGTCACGTGTCACGCAAATAAGTCGGCAAAGACACAGTGAAGAATCAATATTGTATTAGGAAAGAAAGCAAGCAGTCTTCTCGAACAAGAACGGAAAGACCAACTCGCCCGTTTGGGCTAGTGTACAGTGGCCAGAAGAGCAAAACACAACAACGCCTGCACCATGCCTACGTCCCCCCAGATTACTGCCTCCCCCCAACGGGTTGTCATTGCCTGTGTCTTCCCTCCCAAGTTCTCACCAACTCCCGGTGCTGCTCCGAGAAATCCAGCCAAATTGGAAAACCAATGCAAATCAAAACAAATCAAAACAAAACTGCTCCAGTTCCTGTCCCCGTACCGGTCCCAATAGATGGTGTGTTTTTTGTTCTCGCCTGTCCTGGATGGTTATGCATCTATGCTGTCGTGTATGCTTTCTGGTCTTGAGGGTATCATGTGAGGAGCAAAGGCACCCCGTTGTGTGTGTGCAGGTTTGTGTCGAAACAAAACTCCAGAAAAAACAAAAAGGCGAACAAGTTGGAAAAAAGAGACGAAATGTGAGGGGTGGCGAGAAGCAAACCGCCGACAAAAGAAAAAAAATAAAGAAAAGAAAAAAAAGAAAAGAAACGAAACAAACAAATAACGGCCCGGATGTGGCGTCATTTTTACAGTTCGCGATAGTCGCTGGGACGCACTCTCTTTGGCTTGTTGAAGTGGCGGTGCGGGTTGACCGGCTTTCGGAAGTAGGCATCGTCATCTGGCCCGTTGCCGTTGCCGTTGCCGTTGCCGTTGCTGTTGTTGGCTTGGAAGTTGTTGTACTGGTTGCTGTTGTTGTGGTTGCGGTTGTGGTTCATGTAGCCCCCATTGCCGCCGTAGCCTCCGCCATGGTTGCCGTTCATGTTGTTGTTGTGGTTGTTGTTGTTGGCGCCGTTGCCGTTCCAGCCCTGTTGGAAGCCGTTGCCACCACCATAGCCACCACCGTTCCCGTTCATTCCCATCATGGGGTTCATCATGTTCATGTTGCCCATTCCCATGTTGCCCATGTTGCCCATGTTGCCCATGTTGGGCATATTGGGCATATTGGGCATATTGGGCATGTTTGGCATGCTCCCCATGGCACCCATGTTGCCCATATTACCCATGCCGTAGTTCATCATGGGCATACCGCCAAAGGGCATCATGCCCATGCCCATGCCCATATTGCCCATGTTGCCCATGTTGCCCATATTCACGCCGTTCATACCACCCATGCCGTTCATGCCGTTCATTCCACCCATGCCCATCCCATTCATGCCGGCCATATTGCCCATGCCAAAGGCATTCATGTCGCCCATGCCGTCCATGCCCGGCATGCCGCCGCCCATCATATTGGTGTTCTGGTTCGGCGTCTGCTGCATGGCCTTGGGCGCTTTCGGGATTTTCGGGTTGTCGCCCTCTGTTTCAGCCGGCCGCTTCTTTCCGTTTGCGCCTTGGTCGCCGGCTCCGTTGTCTGTGAATCCGTTCTGAGACGATCCCGCTGGCGACTTGGCAGCAGAAGCTGCGCCTGCAGGCTTTGTGACGGATGGGGATGGCGCCGATGCTGCTTCTGTGCCCGGCGACTTCTTCGGATTGGTGCCCTCGGCCGCCTTCTTTGCCTCTGACGTGGCCGACGCCGTGCCTGGCGAGCCCGCATTGGCGCCCGCTGCTGCCGCTGCTGCCGCTGCTGTTGCTGCTGCTGCCTCTTCGGCGGCCTCCTCCTGGGCCTTCTTCTGGTTGGCTTCCTTATCCTTCTGGTACTCCTCGATCTTGTGCTCTGCCTCTTCGTCGGCCTTCAGGTCGTCAATCAGAACACATTCTGACTGGCAGCCTGGGCAGACGAAGTCGCTCTCGATGAGAGCATTGGTTATGCAGTCGTTGCAGTACGTCTTTCCACAACACGGAGTCTTCATTGGATCTATAAACAGCTTCTTGTCGATCGGGCATTCCAGCCCCCGCTCTTGGAGCTCCTTATCCGCGAGTGCGGCCACTTCCTGCGCTGCTGCGCCCACCTTAGTCTTGGCCTGGAACTTCTCCCACGCCGCCTTGTCAGGCTCGGCAATAACAAAGTCGCCGTCGGCGTTTACCATGATGCCAGACGGCGCCTTGGCATCTTCGTCGGCTGCCTGTGCCAGAACTGCCGCTTTGTCCACCGTTTTCAGGAATGACCGCGGGATACCCGTTGTTCGCTTGACGCGTGGCCGGTTGTCGAACTCTGGATTGTCGTTGGTCGGGCACAGCTGGATCCAGTGGCCCTTTTCACCACACCGATAGCAGATATAGCCGTTTGGCGGGTCATGGTCGGGCACATTGGCTGGCCGCCGGGAGCCGGGTTTGAAGATGGGTGTTTGGCTGGAGTGTTTGGTCAGTACATCGTATCCGGACGCGAGATCAGCTTGCTTTGGGCCAAATGAACTTACTGTGACATCTCCTCTTGCTGGGCATTCCATTGCTCAGACTGGGCAGCAAACATGGCTGCAATCTTCTCCTCCTCGGTCATGGCGTTGTTCATCTGCTCAATGGCATTGGACGTGGCCTTGGCCGTTGCCTTGGCCGTCTGCTCTCTCCGGGATGCATTCTTTGCATTCACCGGCATCTTTCCGGACACGTATCTGGCAGCCCGACCGGCGCCAGGCTTCATCGGCGGCAGACGCCGGGCAATAACCGTCGTTGACCGCGGGATGATAGTCGTGTCATCGTCGTATTCTAAGAAATAGCGTTAGTACGCTCGCACTTCCGTGGAGGGACATACATGTTGTTGCTTGGCTGCACATACCTTCTTTGCCGTCTTCCGCGTAAATGGCCAGGTCGAAGTCGGTGCCGTCGCCGAGGCCGCTCTTGAGGATGATGTCGCGCTTCAGCTCAAAGACGGAGATACCCGTGCCGTCGAACTCCACGCGAGTGGGTTCCTTTTGGGACTTGAACTTGAAGTAGACTGAGGACGCCATGGTGGGCGACTGTTGTTTGTTGTTGTTTTTTGGTTGTTGTTCTTGTTGTTCTTGTTCTTGCTGTTGTATGTGGGAGAGTGTAATGTGTGGCAGATGAGACGGGGGAAACCTGCTAGTTGTCCTATACAGCTGCTGTCTACCAGCACGAAGTAAACGTGGAAGAACTTGTACAAGACACCGACGGGTAGTATTGACGGACAAGACACGCAGTTAAGGAGGTTCCTGGGTGTTGCTGAAAGCGTTCTTTGCACCAAGAAAAGGAATGAATAAACGGGATATTGACACTGATAGTAAATATGGTGATGTCCCCAGGTGCAGTCTTTCTCCTCGCTGGATTCTTTTCTTCTTTCTTTTTGCGCCGTCTTCTTCAGTTTCGTCTCTTTCTGGTGGGATCTTTAATGTCCTCTTGTATTCTTCAGTCTCTTTCTTTTTTTTCTTTCTTGTCTTTTTTTTTTTCTGCTTCTCTTTTTGTTTTCGTGTCTTCCTTTTGGACGCGAGCTTCCCCTTGTTGCTTCAACTTGCGAGAGGTAATGGAATATGGTCAATCAATTTCTGGTTGATACTCATGAAACACAAAAGGAACAAAAAAAAAATCAACTCCGGAATGAGTACAAAGGCCCAGCGCGCGAAACACTGAGTCGGTATCTTAAAAATAGGAATAGAAAACAAGGAAACGAAAAGAAACGAAAGCGAAAAAAAAAATCACAAGGAAGAGAAGAGGATATGTTGTTGCTCCTCCACAATAGCAGCCTTTTGGTCTCTCTCAAGCACCAGGTTTGTTTTCTCCCTATTGAGCGAACACCCCTACTTTTTGTCTGTGTTAGAACGTGGACAGTCCGAGTCCGGCCTGCTATCGGGGAGCAGGAGTACGCGTGCGCGCAGTACGGGGAAAGGAAGAAACACGCGCGACGACAGGGAGGTCAGATCGCGGCACGGTCGCGGGCGTTTGTCGGTCGTTCTAGCCAAGTGAGGGAGTCAAAGCAGGCAGGCGTCGAGAAGTCTTTGCGGAGTAAATCTCGCGAAACAGCGCGCGCGACGCGGAAAAGGAAAGGGCAAAGGAGTGAATAGAGAAATGAAGGAAGGGAGGGATGAGGAGGAGTATGGCACGTGTAGATGAGGGGGCTGCGTGTTCGGGGTGACGATGGTGTTTGAACGAAAGGGGGGAAAACAGGAAAAGGAGAGGCGGCAGAAGTGTGGTGAAGGCGACAGAAGGAGGAAGTGATTTGAAAGCCTAGGCGGCAAGCGGGGACGCAGAGGGAAAAAAACGTGTCGACTTGGCCGGCTAAACCAAATGTATGATGCACGTGATGCTCACTGGGCAGTTGATGATTCATCAATATAGTACTACTATGTGGCCAGTAAGCGAGGGGTCGGAGTTCCGGTGCTTGGTGCTGGTAGCGAGTCTTTGTTTGGGGCTCTGTCCGCACGGTGTCCGTGTCCATTTTGTCCATTCCCCGCATCACGTGCCAGACAATACTCGCGTTTTCTGGCACTGCTTTGTGCCCAGGTTTCTACTCGTAACTAGTGCTCTCAGTTCTGCCCGCTCTGCCCATTTTGCCTGTGACCGCCCAGAGACAGGCCCGAACAGGATTAGCGGCCGGCTCATCCAAGCAGTGCAGAGGCATTCGTCACAGCAGGTGCTGATTGGCTGGAAGTGGCCGTTCGGCTTTTGGAGGCAGGCCGGACGGAGCGGAGAAAACGAGAAAAGAGAGAGGGCAGGAGGTCCCCTCTTTTTTGATTTTTTTGATTTTTTTTTATATTTTGATTTTTTGGGGGGCTCTTGTTTCTATTATTCTTACGCTCTGCTATTCGGCCTCCTCTGACGGGCCAATCGTTCGACGGCTTTCTCTCTCGGCCTGGACGGGATCGTGTGCTTTTTTTTTTTGGGCAACCCTGAGCCTACTGCGTACAAAGACCCGCGAGCCTGCCCTCTTCCCGCAAAGTCTCGCCGTTCTGGCGTCATTCTCTCTCTTCCTCTGGCCCCCTTGCCGTGCACAGCAGCAAAACACATCCCACCAGCGGCGAAAAACAGCTGATTCCGGCCCTGTGCTCCCCTCCCCCCATTGCAGTCCGAGCCCAGCTTATCCCCATCCCGCATCTGGTGCACCTTTGCCTGCATTTGCCAGCGGCCGCTGTGGTGCCACTGATCCATCCATTGGCCTGCCCCGTTTTCCATCCCGCGCCCCTGTTTTCGTTTGTCCTTGTTAATTCTGCTCTTCTCTTTGGCCTGGCTGTTGTTGCATGGCTGCCGAGTATTAGCTCGTCCAAAAAGGCAGTCCTGCACGTTGTCAGTTTTCGTGTCCTGCCTGTTCTCCCTCTTCTCTTCTTTTTTCTCTTCCTCTCTCCCTCTTCTTCTTCTCTTTTTCTTGGGCAGCTCGCCTTGTCCTGCTTGCCGTTTTTTTCCAATTGTCACGATACTTGCCTGCATATCATCATCTCCACGATCTGGTCAATTATTTCCGAGTCGTCCCATTTGCTCAGACTCCAAAACTAGCGTCCTCTCCATCTTTTTTCTTCTCTTTGCATCTGGACCCTGTGTCTTTTTCTTCCTCCTCTCTCCTCTTTTCACACTCCTCCTCGACGACAACAACGACAGCCACCACCACCACCACCACCCAACATGGTCCTCACGCACACGACCAACCACACCTACTCCCACCCCTTCCCTACCGTCACGCTCGCCTTCTTCCTCCGCTACTGCTCGCCCCAGCTCAATCCCTTCGCCCAGCATGTGCTCAGCACCGACACCATCTCCAGCCATGTCGACCAGGACACCGGCCGCCTGCACACGACCCGCATCCACCTGAAGAAGTCTCGCATGCCCAAGGCCGTCCTCAAGCTGTTGCCCACCAGCATGACCGGCGGCGTCGCCGACAAAGCCTCCTACATCCTCGAGACCAGCGTCATCGACATCCGCGAGGGCTGGATGCGCACCGAGAGCCGCAACCTCAACTTCACCGGCATCCTCTCCGTCGTCGAGCAGCAGGTCTACACGGCCCTGCCCATGTCGCCCGAGCAGCAGATGCAGCTGCAGCTTCCGCCCCAGGGCCCGGAGGACCTCGAGTGGTCGCAGCAGCCGCCGCCACCGCCGCCGTCCTCGCAAATTCGTGAGCAACTCCGGGAACAGCAGCAGCAGAAACTACAGCGGGAGTCCATGCAGCAGCAGCAGCAACAGCAGGCAGCAGACGCCGCAGCCACCACAGGTGTCGAGACCACCGTCGTGTTCCGCTCGCGGCTCGGCGAGAAGATCCGCGAGCGCATCGGCCAGGGCCAGCAGCGGTACCAGCAGCAGATCCAGCAGCTCAAGGACCTGCAAGCACAGAGACAGCAGCAGCAACCGCCACAACAGCAACAGCAACAACCCGTCGATTTCACAACGGCCGACGACACGTACTCGTCGGGCTGGTTCAGCTCGGGCTGGATCAGCGGCATCGGTGCCAAGGGTATCCAGCGCACCATTGAGGCCATTGCATCGACCAAGACGCAAGACCAGCTGGGCAAGAGCCGCGAGGGCATGCGCATGATCCTGGAGCGGCTGCGGCAGACCGGCATCATGGGTGTGCTGGAGCTGCGGAGGCGCGCTATCGAGGGCAACCTGGAGGCTATGGAGATTGCCTGAGTTCTGATGGCAACGAGCAAACATTGGGCTTGAACAAGACGAAAATTCAAAAAAAAAAGAAGCAAACCAAAGTCTTCTTCGCATGCTCCAGCTTCCAGCCAGCCTCGCGCGAGAGTGTGAGAGCGAAAGGGGGTGACAACGTCGAGCCGTGGGGGGTTGCGGCCAAGAGGACGACGGAAGAAACACGCCTCTACGTGTCGATACAAGCCGCTCCAGCGTATGAAAGAAAGCCTTTGGATGCAGTCTCCGTTCCTGAGACAGCACCATGTTGTCGTCTCGACGACAATGAAAGAGAGCCCCTTCCCGCCGGGGCCACACTGGACCCTGAACAATGGAACACGCACGCACGCACTCAAGCACACGCCTACAACGAACCGCCAAACCAAACACTTGCATCGTTGTGCTATCTGTATAACCAATCTTCAGCATACCCGACTCCATCATTTTATTCGATTTTTGTGTTGCATTTACATATCCTGTTGTACAAAATTCATGAAAAAAGGCGGCGGTAACGGCGAAAGGCGAAAATGCAAAACCCGAGCAAAGAAAAACACAAAAAAAAAACCGCAACAAGCAGAATCAAGCAGAATCTAGGCCCGGTAGGAAAAGCCCGGGGACCAACAACACAGCAACGGCGTTTTATCTTTTTTTTTCTGGTTCCTATATAATTTGGATCTCATGAAGTTCGGTCACACTTCAGTTGTATGTTTGCATGGGGAGGGAAGGGTTTTTTGTGTTGTATGTTTCAAACCAAGGGGGCCCCAAAAGGAGTCTTGCCATTGTTTTTGTTCTACCATTTCGTGTTGCAACGGCGGGATAGCACACACAGCACTGGGGGACTTTTGCCTGTCTGTAACATAGAGAGTACCTGTACGTGTGTGCGTGGGTGTGTGAGTTGTGGAAGGACTGTGTCCGCCTCAAGGAAATCTCCAATCTCTTGCTTCCTTTGCAGCAAGGCTTCTCACTATTGTGTATATATATAAAAATCAAACGATCACACATATGACTGCAGCTGTTTCTGCAACTGTTTCTGTTAGTGATTCTACAAGTGTTTTATACGTGTTTCTGCAAGCTTTCTCACAGAAGTCACGACGTCTCAAGATCGGATACGTTCTTTTTTTAAGAAAAGGGGAAAATGTCATCATTCAAACGCCTAGCCAAGTTGAGAGGGGAGGAAGAAAAAAAAGTAGCCTCCGCCATGTTGCTGCTTTCTTTCTGACCATCAAAGTTTCCCGGCCGTCTTCCCAGAACGCGAAATAAAAAATACCGAAAGAAGGAAATGGGGAAAAGAATACGAAGAAAAAGAAAAAAGCACACGCTGCCATACCGATTATAGTACAGCAAAAAGTTACAAGAGTAATGTGTTTTGTGTGTTTTTGTGTCTCTCCCTTTCTTTTGTCTCCCCTCCTCCCCCTTCTGTCTTTGTTTAGGAGTGACGGCAGTGGTGAAGATGATGATGGCGCTGGGGGTTTGTGGAAGTGATTGCGTCTTTGTGATTCTTTCTAATACACCCGTCAAAATAGATTTCGCTCTTCATAGTTCCATGATGCACACCAGAACGGAACAAAAAAAAAACATAACAAGGCCAAAAAAGCAAAGGTAATAATGATGATGAAACTTGGGTCCAGAAAAAAAACAAGCAAGATGAATGGCGAGTGTGGGATTCTGTATTTGTTCAGTGAAAAAATGCGTGAAGAGTTGGGAGGTGGTGAGCGTGTGCGTTTACGTGAGCTAAGGTGAGGAGTGAAGATGTTTGTTCAATGAGGAAAAAAAAAAAGGAGAACATGGGAGGCGCCAAATCAAGTAGAGTGGAATAAACACCTGGTTCCTCCAGACGACAAAGCAATGGGGATGCAAAAAACAGGGGGGAAAAAAGGTTGAAGGGTGAGAGAAGAAGAATGCCAAAGGAAACGTTCAAGCACAAAAAGGGACAAAACAGCATGCACGAAACATAAACAAGAAAAGCAATCAGGCAATGGACAATGAAAGGAGAAAACCACAAAAACCACAAAAAGAGGCAACCAGAACTACAGCTTGCTGCGCCATCGCATCACCGTTCTCATCATACACACAAAGTCTATCGTCCCCTTTTGATTTTGTCTTGTTTCGCATGTGCATTCGTCCTCGTTCTGTTCTGTCTTCTCCTCAATCTTCTTCTTCCCGGAACGTGCTCGGTATGGCCACGGGGAACGAGTGGTGTCGTTTCTTGGTGGGAACAGGAGTAAAGTACTGGTAGTCCCGACATCGTGCCCGATCCCGTTTCCGGCCGTGACTGCGGCTGCGGTTCACTCGAATACTATCGTCGAATGGGGCCAGCAGGAGCGTCGTAGGTGAGTCGTCTGGACAGGGCAGTGCCGATCGTAGACCTGGCGTCGCTTTCTAAGCGCTGGCCTCGATGGGCTCGGGGGCCTCGTCCAGATCGCCGAGCTCGCCCTGGTCATCGTAGTCGAGCTCCTGCTTCTCCTGCTGCGCAACAGCCTGCGCCGAGACGATCTCTGCTAGCCGCTTGAGTCTGGGTGTTTGCAGCCCTGTGTGACTGTTAGCAGGGGTTGTGATTCAACAACAAGGAAACGAAAACAAAACGGGGAAACGTACAAGATGGCGTGTAGGTCTCAAGCGCAGTGATCACACGCGGCTCAGCAATCTCGTACGGGCCACTGTCGTCCATATCGACAGCCTGCAGCAGCAGAACGTCGCCCTTCTCGTTGACCTTGGAGGCGACAGCCTTCATGATGTCGCCGTTGATGGGCTGTTCGTAGTCCGCCACGAGGTACTGGTTCAGCAGCTTCTGAATCTGGTTGGGCGACAGCCTGTGAAAAGACAAGTCAGCTACTTTGCTCTGGTGAACGTGATACGTACTCCATGGAAGGATATCAAACTTACATCCAGCAGATGTCTTGGATGATCTCGATGTCACTCAGTGTTGCCTTCTTCAGCTGCAGAAGCTTTGTAGCTTGCTGTTTGAGAGAGTTAGTGTCAATCCGAAGGACTTGAGATAGCAGAGACTACAACGGAAAAAAGGGAAAAAAAGAACATACCATCAAGTGCTCCAGCTGGAGAGTGCCCTCGGGCATGTCGTGGCTCTTGCACCACTCCTCGATCCGAGTGATGTTGTAGTTGATCTGCAGACCACGCTTCCACGACAAGAAGTTGCGGCGCATCAGCAGGTCATTGAAGGCAGTGACGCCCACGAGCTTGAGCAGCTCCGTCATGGTCTGTGTGATGATGGTGTTCTCGAGGTAGTAGGCCTTCATGGCGCGGTAGACGCTGTTGAGCAGGCTCAGCAGGTTGTCCATGCTGTAGGCGGGCGAGGTGTTTGTCTGCAGCAGCTTGCCCAGGAACCGGCTGTTCTCGTTGGTGATGAAGCCCGGCAGAGACTGCGACTCGATGATGGCAGGGATGATCATCTTCTGCAGCTTCTTCTTGAGCACCTTCATCCACGTGTGGTAGATGTTAAACTCGAGGCTCTCGAGGTCGTGCTTGACAATCTCCAGCAACCGGTCGTACTCGTAGTTGTCCTCCTTCTGCTGCTCGTACCAGTCCTCAGCCAAGAAGACAAACGAGAGCATCTCGTGCACGTTGGACAGCCAGAAGGCGCCCGGGTTGATGGCATCCTCGCCATCGTGCTGCATCACCTCCTGCTGGATGGACTGCATGACGTTGGCCAGGAACCGCTCCGACTCCTTGACGAAGCCGTTGTTCCACATCTCCGACGTCACCAGGTTGATCAGGTATGAAGGGAAGAGCACCTCCTTATCCGACGGCGCCGGAACCGTGTTGGGTGAGGGGATCTTGAGGTTGCGGATCAGGCCCATCGTCACCTCCTCGTTCAGACCGTCCTCGTCGGCCAGCAGACCCTCGAGCTCGAGCTCGATGTTGTCGACGCCCGGCACCTGGCGACTGGTAATCGCCATGGACACAGGCCGCGGGTTGTAAGCCATGCTGTAGCGGTCCAGCTCGCGCGGGTCGGCACCGGCGCTGCGGCGCTTCGTCGGCTTCTTGGACGCCACGAGGTTGATGAGGCCGTTGGCGACGGGCGGCAAGATGCCGTTGCCGTTGACACCGTTGCCGTTCACGAAGTCGCCGTTGCCGTTCATCATGGGGCCAGCACGGCGGGCCAGCTCCAGGGCCTCCTGCATCTCGGTCAGCTGCTGGCGCAGGTTGTTCTTCTCGGCCTCGCTGCGGGTGACCTCCTGGCGAGCATTCTCGAGGTCGGTGCTGGTGGCACGGAGCGAGTCCTTGAGGTCTTGCTCCTCCTTCTGCATGCGGCGCACGTTGGCGGTGGACTCTTCGAAGTTGCGCTGCAGCTTCTGCATCTCCTCCTCCATCTGCGACAGGCGGGCAGCCGTGATGCCGGCCTGGTTGGCCTCTGTCTGCAGCTCCTTGGTCTTCTGCTCCAGGTCCTTGTGGCGGTTCTGCCACGACTTGATCTGGCCCTGGTAGCTCTCGACCTGGCTCTTGAGCTCCTTGTTCTGGGCGCGGGCAGTGCCCAGCGACTGCGTCAGCTCGACGACCTTGTTCTCCAGCTTGTACGAGATCTGCTTGAGATCGCGCGCCTCCTCGCGCATCGTCTTGTAGCCGCGGCGGGCTTGCCGGCCGCGCCACAAGCTCTGCACCAGAACGGCCTTCTTGCGGTACTGGTGCCACGCGCGCGCGGCACGGCGCGCCCGCCAGACACGCTGGATGAGCACGGCCGCGTTGCCGAGACGCGTCTCCATGATCTCCTTGCGCAGCAGGTAGCCCTTGAAGGCGGCCTGGGCCATGGCGAGATCGGCGCGCGTGCGCAAGTACGCCCGGCGCTGCTTCTGGCCGCGCCAGACGCGCTGGATGGTGGTGGCCGCGCGGCTGGTGCGCAGCTCCATGGCCTGCCGCCGAGCAATGTAGGCACGGGCGAGGGACTGCACATGGACAATGGACTCGCGGGCCTCCAGGTAGCGGCGCCGGTAGTATTTGGCGCGCAGGTTCTTCTGGATGAGCACGGCGCAGTCGTTCAGGCGGTTGGTGCGCAGGTTCTCGAGGAAGGCGAGCATGCCAGCGCGGAAGAAAATCTTGGTCAGACCCAGCTGGTACTTGTCCAGGCCCTGGCCGGAGCTGGTGCCGAGCGCCTTCTTCAGAATGGCATCGGCCATCTGGCGGATCTCCGACGTCCACTGCGACGAGTGCACCAGCATGTAGTAGCGCAGGGCAAACTCCTCGTAGGTCCAGCGGGTCGGGTAGCCAGCGCAGCTAATGCGGACGGTCTCGAGCACACCACAGGCGCGCAGCTGGCTCAGCACCATGGGGCCTTCGAACTTCCAGGCCTCCTTGCCCTCGTTGGGCTTGATGCAGCGAATGTAGTGCACATCGGTGTTGTTGATGGTGTTCATCAGCTCGATCAGCGAAGAGCGGAAGATGCCGCCGAGCGTGGGCTTGCGGTTGACGGCAACGCCGATGCGGCGGCCGGGCGTCGCCTTGACAGCGGTGGTGGACGCGGCCAGGTCCTTCTCGCGCACAGCCGACGCGGCCTCGAGGACTTGGGTCAGGAAGGAGTTGCTGGACGCACGCAGGACGGCCAGGTGCTCGTCGGGCACGGTGTCGCGGTTCTTGTCGATGAAGCCTTCGGACTCGTAGGTGACGTCGATGGCGTAGTGGCAGACGGTAAAGGACGACTTGCCAAAGCGCGGCTTCTTGTAGAAGCGGTTCTTGTCGCCGGAGAAGTTCTGGTGCAGCTTGGTGACGAGCTGCTCGTCGGAGCCCATCGGCAGACGCGACTCTTCGTCGAGCAGGGACAGGATGCCCATCTTGCCCTCGATCAGGTCGATACACGGCTGGTTGTCCGAGAAGTCGATAAAGGTCCAGTCGATCTCCTCGCGCAGATACTCCTCCTGCTCGAGCTTGAAGACGTGCTGGTTGAACTCCTGCTGCAGCTTCTCGTTGGCATAGTTGATGCAGAACTGCTCGAACGAGTTCTTGGCAAAATGCTCGAAACCGTAGATATCGAGAACGCCGATAAACGAGGTCACACGGCTGAGGACGGACTCGGTGGCCAGGCTGTTGTTGATAATGTCGACAAGCCAGTCGAACAGGCTGGAGTAGATGTACTTGGCCACAGAGTCGCGCACGACAAAGGCCTGCGCAGGCGACAGGTTGGAGATGATCTTATCACCGCGGGTGACGAGCTGCTTCTTGACGATCCAGCGGGCAAATTCAGGGGCGTTGATGCCGAGAATGGCGCAGGCACGCTCCAGCGAGGGCTCATTGGGAGCCAGCACGGCCTCGGTGCGGGTCTGGCCGATCTTGATGTTGCCGAGGTGCAGCAGACCAGCCAGGACGCGGAAGATGTCGTTCTGCTGGTCCGTGGTGATGCCGACGGTGGTGAGCGAGTCCTTGGTGGCAACGAACTCGGCCTTGTCGTCGACGCCGTCAATGGTCGGCGTGCTGCCCTGGTTGAGGTACTCGAACTGGTCGACGGGGAGCAGGTCGAGCTCCTCGCGCATCTGGTCGGACACGCCGGCGACAAGCTGGTAGAAGATGTGGTAGTTGCGCTCCTTGACCGGCTGGAAGACGAGACGCGACCGCTCGAGCAGGTAGGTGCGGATCTTGGCGCCAATGATGTTGGTGCCCTTGTCGAACATGATCTCGATGTACTTGCCGAAGCGCGACGAGTTGTCGTTGCGGGTGGTCTTGGCGTTGCCAAAGGCTTCCATGATGGGATTGGTGGCCAGGATCTGCTCCTCCGTCTCGCTCATGGCGTCGGGGCCCTTCTTCGGGCGCGAGCCCGGGTTCGACGGCGACTCGCGCGTGGCGAAGTAGCGCATGATGTACTTGGCGCTCACGGTCTTGCCGGCACCAGACTCGCCGGAGACGACAATGGTCTGGTTCTTGTTGTCGCGGATCATGTCCATGAAGGCCTCCTCGGCAATGGCGAACAGATGTGGGGCCTGCGTAGCCCGCTGCTTGCCTGCATAGACCTGGACCATGCCCGGCACGTAGAGCGAGTCGACACGGGCAAAGGGATTTGTTGCTATTAAAACGATGCCGGAGTATGTGTAGATTTCCTTCTGTGTATAGCGAAGGCGGATGGCCTGCAGGACTGAAGAGTAGGGCGGCGCAGATGTCAGTATCATGTCAGGACACGGAAGATATCAGGGCTGGCCGCAGGTAGCAGCGTCTGGGGCGTGCAGCCACGCCAGCTGCGCGTCAAACACCGCGGGGAGCACTGGGGAGCACCTACCAGCCGGCTCGTTCAGATGCGACAGGTTTGTGAGATCGTCGCTGGCTTCGAGCATCGAGGGATTCATTAGGGGAGGCAGGGATGGATCGGTGCCTTTCTCGAGGGCCGCAACCGTGACGGTGACCTCTTTTGTCTGCATTTTTGGCGATATGCGGTCAGTACGTGCGAATCTCTCTGGGCTTCTTTTGTTCCTCGTCCTCGGCCTGCAGATGCGTGCATGCGCAGGGCCGCAAAGGCTCTCCAGGGGGTCGTGTCCTCTTACCTCGCCATTCTCGAGCTGGAACTCGAGGACGACCTTGTCGCCCTTGGGCGTCTTCTTGATCACCTCGGAGGGCACCCAGCCCTCGGTGGCATCGGGTTGCCAGGCCCGCGTGCCAATGTCATATGTTTCCGCCATGGTCGGTGTGTGTGAGAGAAGCGGCCGGCGGCCGGCGGTGCTGGACAGTCGTGGTGAGGGGATAAGGAAGGCGGGCGTTGACCAGAGCGACTTGGTTTGAAAAGGGGGATTCGGAGGTGGATTTGGGCTGAGCCAAATTCAGGGTGCGGTCTTTCACGAGCCAACAAAAGGCGGCGCGCAGCAGCAGCAGCAGCAGCAGCAGCAGCAGCAGTAGCAGCGACGTCGAATGCAGGCGTGCACAGCAGTTCAAAGAGGCTGTCTCTCGAGAAGAAAGAGGGATGGGGTCCCAAAATGGCGGCGGGCTGGTCGTCGAGGTCGAGGGCGGCAGTTCGACAGGTTTTCGGGGGGCGGTGAGAGAGAAAGGCGACACCGAAGAGACGGTGAAATGAGAGGAGGGAGGAAGGGAGAGGGAGGCGGCGAAGGAGAGATAGCGAAAAATGACGCTACCGACAATAGGGTTCCCCTGAGTGGAAAGACATTAAAAGAAGTACAGCGGCGAGGAAGAAGAAACAAGACAAAAAAAGGAGTGCGGACAGCACAATCAAGGGCCGCACAAAGAGGGAATGAGGGAGAAGGGAAAGCAAAAGGCAAGAAAGAAAAAGAAAAAAAAAGGAGTATGCCGTTGCAGATGCAGTCGAGATGGATGCTGCGGAATGTCGTCGTCTGGAAAGGAGAGAAACGGGACGAGACTGGCGAAAAGGCGAGGCACGAGAAAAAGGAAGCAAAAGTGGCTCCCTGGAACGGCTACTCAAGTCTCTTTTTTTTTTGTCGATGGCGTATCCTAGACTATTGCTCCTGCTTAGATGAGACGCGCAGAGGCGTGTCGTGCCTTCCTTGTATGGACTTGTACTTTTTTTCAGGGGACTCGGGTGCCTGCCGTCATTGGGGGTCCCGGCCTGTCAGGGACTCTACGCTGTTCTGCGGCACCAACACAACTTCTGCGCACGGCTGCCCCCCCCGTCATGACGGCATAAGCCCAATACTGCTTTCTACGATATACTCATCCCTGCTGGTCCTGTATTAGGATACGAGTACGTCGCGATGCCTGGCTTTTTCATCCCCTAAACTACACCGTAATCCTCTATTGATCCTCTGTCCAATACTGTGCCCAATCCAAGCGCACACCAGCCAACGAGAAAGCGTTTCAACCACTGCAACAGTCCGGGGGCTGAATATGCGCACCTCTTGGACAATGGCACGGGTTTTTTTTTTGTGTGTGTGTGCGTGCGTGCGTGCGTGTGTTCTGGAAAAATATTGCACGTTTTTGTGTGTGTCTTGTAGGAATTGTGCATGAACGGTTGCAGCAATGCATGCAGGCAGCGCCGAAAAAATACACCGCAAGAGAAAAAGAGGCCCACTGAAGCCGGGGGGGGGGGCCAGTCAGAGCGCTGCCGCGGCCACCCAGCCAGCGACTGGGCGAGGCAAACTTGCCTGCCCCTGCGTCGCCCCGTTTCCTGCATATCACGGCCCCTGCCCAGTGATAATGTGAGGTCGAGCATTCCGCGCACGCGAACCAGAAAAGGGTTGGGGAATGCCCCCTATCGCGCTAGGCCAGCTACATACATAGTAGGACGTGGCATTACGTATGGGGTAGTTTTTTTTTTTTTTGTTTTTTCTAGAGTAATACCCATAAGATCCATAATTGCCCACATGTATCTGAGGTAGAACTGTGTATCTCGGTCCCATATTATGGAGACACAGTAATAGCCGACCCCTATTTTCTGCCAATGCTATGCTTGACTGCTTCCCGCCACCGCACAACCCCCTTTTTTTCCTACTGGCCTAGGCCTATCCTTGTCTTCCCATCTTCGCATCCGCCCCTGTGGGTTCGGGAACCTTCGTCGCTGCATTGGAAGACGCACTGCCAAACAGAGGGACCGTGATGAGCCCACCGATGGCCAAACATGAAACACAGTGAACCGAAACTTTTTTTTGGTCTGCGACTAACACAACCAGTACAGTGTGCAGGTCCAATGCATTCTATTCGTATCAGTCTGTGTATTATCTTTTATTTTCTCCTTTTCGTCTCGTCCTTCTCCAGCCTTCCGGGACCGTTCTAAAGGATGCAGGGTGTCCACTGAAACAAGCCAATGCACCGAGGCAAGCGGACGACTCCGAGCCTGTAGGCAAGTTCCTGGTCGTTCTTGGTACGATAGACAGGACGAAAAGACAACACGACGAAAAGCGTGGCTTGTGTGTTGTCCATCCCCAGTCAGTGCAATTTCGGGGCCTGTGGAGCAAGTCCATGCATGGCACGCATTTTTTACCTTTTGCCTGCCAGGTACACCGGACTATGTACCGTCTCATATGGGGCTTAAAGCAAGAAGAGCAGCGAGAGCCAACCAGAAGATTGTATTAGTGGAATCAAAATAGAAAGGAAAGTGGGAAAGGGCACAAGGGGGAAAAAGCAAGTATTGGGTAATAGGAGTAGACGAGAACATGCATAGTAGTAGATCCTGAGACATGGAAGACTAATACAGAAAGTGCGGTGAAGTTGGATCTTATGGACAGCGAATACTCGTTGAATGATCGACCGGGGAAACCACTACACCGTAGACTTGTGGCAAGTGGAGTCTATACGTGCATGAGGCAAGAGACGGTGAAGGGAAACGGCTTCCCCATCGTTTTCACGTGTACTCATACATGGTAATGTTTTTTTTTGTATACAGGCATGGTTGTTGTGCATCTTTTCTGGCCTTACATGACACTGACCAAGATGAGTTTACAGGCAGAAATAAAAAGGGTTAGTATGCGCGTCTACGCAGCCGCAGGCAATATGCAAGCCAGTGGCTGGTTAGCTAGCAAGATGTTGCCCGTCTTGCGAATAAGGTATCCCTCCAGGCCAACACCAACAACAATAACTACGCAATGGAACACGACCGAGCTGTCACTTTAAGCCACGCCGGGTAGGCGCTCCGGCTGTTGTCGTTGGGCACGGGCACATACATAGTACATGAGCTGGTGGCTGGCCAACTGGCCAATGCGCCTCTGCAGATGGAGCAGGCTGGCAGTGCAACCTTTCTGGAGCTCATCTGAAGACTTTGAGTACGTCTTGCCTGTCATTCACACGATAACCTCACTTTGTTGCCTTACCTTCGTTGTGACCAGGTGGTAATACATTGTTGACAGAACCGAGAAGGTCAGCCACAGCGAGGCATGATCCAGAGCCGAAAAAAGAAAAAAAGAAAAAAAAAACAAGAAGACTAAGATAGATACTATCTGAATATGAACGTATGATCCCGAATCTCAAAAGTGCATAAAATATCAAGTCCCACTCCTGGCCGTTCCTTCTCATAAACCCCATCTCCACCTTGCCAGTTTTTGTTTGTATTAGGAAATACTCAAAGAAAGAGAGCAAAAGAACAGACCAGAAACAATCAGCAGAGCAAATAAACAACGTTGCTTTTCCCTCAGCTCTATCGTGGGTTGTCGGGTTGCGCCGCGCAACATTGGGTCGCCAGAGTGCACTACAGGTCACGCAAAAATGAGGTTGTCGTGGTGGGTGTACAGCACTAGAACAAGGAAACAAAAAAAAGTCTAGGGATCTTGCTCAAGTGGCTGACAGAGGTCGTGACTGGAGGGGGGCAATCTGCAAGGATGCAGATAGATTTTTCCCCCTTCTTAAAGTCCCCCCTCCTCGTACATCTTACACGAACCTCCAAAATCTAGGCGACCCAAGATGATGATGCTGAAACCCCCCCCCCAAAACCCACGTTGAACCCCCTTTGCAACATGAAGAGACAAGAAACAGAGAGAGAGAGATAGAGAGAGTATGAGTGGCAGGCGAGGAGCCAGGTAAGAGTGTGAGAGAGTAGATTTGTCGAAAAGATAGCAAAAACAATGTCAGGCAGATGAAAGGCACTTTTCTCCCCCATTTAGCTCTGCTTGCACTCAGCAGCCTCCTGTTTCGGCTTCGTCGAATCATCCTACAAGTCTTGTTAGTGGACCTGCATGCGAGAAGGAGGAGCAGAGGTGTGATTTTTTTGGCTTACATCATCCTCGTCAGAGTCGTCCTCGTCGTCATGGTCCTCGCTCAGGTCATCGTCGTCCTCATCCTCATCCTCAAATCCGTCCTCGATGTCATCGTCATCCATCTCCTCAAAGGCCAGAGCCTCGCCGGTGAACCAGTCAATGGCGCGGGGGATCAGCTTCTCCTTGATATCCTCGCCCAGCTGGTAGTCGAGCTCCAGGCGGTCCTCGATATCGGAGCCGGCGTCGTCATCCTCGTCAGTTGGCGGCTTGGGAGGCGAGAAGAAGTTGAAGAAGGAGTCGGTGGGGACGGTCTTCTTGACGATACGGGTTTGTTTTGTGTCTATGGTGGTTAGTTGAGGCTCCACAAGACGAAACGTCTTTTTTTGGTTCCGTTGGTTTCTGTCTGATTTACTTACTCTTGTTGCGCTGCTTCTTCTGCTCGACGCGGACGGTCAGGTCCTTGTCGGCCTTCCAGTTGATCTTGTCACCCTCGGCGTGGTCGTAGATGAAATCGCCGCCGTAGCCGGACTCGTTCTGGTAGAAGTAGGTTTTGGAGATGGTCTTGTTGGTGAAGAATTCGTTCTCGGAGAACTCGAAGATCAGGCGGAAGCCCGGCTTGTCGAGGTACTCCATGCGGATGTCGGTCAGGTTCTTGAGGGCGCCTTCGTCGCGTTCGGTGATCATCTCAGCGAGCGAGATCTGGTTCTTCATGGCCGACAACCAGAACTCGGGAATACCAGAGATGGCAGCAGCCTCAGCGGACTCAGCGGCATCAGGGTCCTTCTCGGCCTTCTCGGCCTTCTCGGCGCCCTCCTCATCGTCCTCGTCCTCCTCGCCTGCAGCGACCTCGTCCTCGGTGGGCTCCTTGGCGCCGTTGACAATGCCGGCACGCTTCTCGTACAGCGGGGTGAACTTGGCAAAGTACTTCTTCTCGAGCTGGAGGACCTCCTCCTGGAACTCGGCCTCGAGCTTGGAGTGCTCCTTCTGGATGCCCTTGAGGCCAGCGACACGGCGCTTTACTTGCGGGGGGAGCGACTCGATGTAGCCCGATGACCGGCCGACCAGGCTGCCGAGCTTGCCCTGGATCATGTGGACAAGACGGGGGTTCTGGGCAAAAAGGGACGCGGCCGTGGCGATGTCGACAGGCTCTGGCCAGGGATGTCAGACGAGAAGCACCACACAAAGACTGAAACAGCAGGCAATAGATTTGGGGGGCACAGCAGGGCACAGCAGGGCACGGGAAAAGGAAAGCGAGGCTGCACAGCGGTTCGTGTCACATACCTTCGGAAATACTGGCAATGCCAGGCTGCTGGGCATGCGAGGAGATAGGAGCGTTCTGGGCGGGGGTGTTCTGCGGCGTCCTGGGAGAAATGGTCAGCAATAGCCCGGCAAACAGAGCTGGACACTACCAAGAGGACGGGAAGAACAGCACGCCAGCTGGCTCGTGGCCGGTGATGCCACGGGGGACGTACGGAGCGACGGGGTCAGGCCGCTTGTTGCGGATGGGCTCGGCCATGGTAGCTGTGGTGGATGACTGCGGTCGAACTGAAGTCGGCTGTGGCAATAGGCGGTGACAGGCGGCTGGGCTGGGCAGCACGGCGTGTGGAATGCAAGGTCCTGGTGGTCTCCGGACGACGGGACACGCTTGCGGCAGTCAATAGATGCAGGCTGTGTCGTGGACGAGGCCGATGCTGGGAGCGATGCAGCAAGCAAGAAAAGGGGAGGGAAAGAATAGAAAAGGACTGCAGGCAGACAAGGCGGTTGGGAGAAGAAGTGAAGTATTGGGGAACTTTCGGGCGGGCGAGGAGTGTGGCGGCGGGGTCGAGAGTGGCCCAGGTAAATTTTTTTGCTGGGCGGTGGGCGGTGTCCACCTTTCTGCCCGCTGGGTGCAGGGCGGGCGCTGACTTGGCTGAGTTTTCTGCTGGCGCTCCTGTTTGGCTGGCCGGGTTCGTTGCCTTTTCTGCCTGGTATTATTATTAACTATGGCTGCCATTTTCGCTAGTTTTTTTTTTTTATTTCCCCGTCCTGCTGGCCGCCACCTCTGTCGCGGCGTTGGGCGCACATGATTGGTGAAAACGGGATATTCTCCGCTTTTTCTTTGTGAGCTGCAATATGTAGACCTCATTGTCTCGGTCTTTAGCGGCCTGGCCGCATTTGTGACGACACCTGAGATTCCTCCATTCCTGCGTGCTGTCCGTCATTCTGCTCCTGCAATGACCCCTGTTCCTGCGTTGTGGCCCGTCAAGGGGCTGACTCTGTGTCAAGCCCAGCTGGCCTCTTGGTTTGCTACCGTCTTTCGCGTTGTCTTCCAGCATGCTCTATCTAATTACGACAGCACTGCTCTGTCTGTCTGGGCATTGTGAGCCCACTGCTGTTTCCTATTACTGAGCAGCTTCCACCTTGGGTTGACAGCCGTCTGCGCAGAAAGACGCCGGACGCGGCGATCGTTCTAGCGTCATGTGAGGAAATGTATCTTACATGGCAGCAACTAACAGGAGTGTGTATGAACCGTGAAGCCTCCGAGATGCTATTGACAGGGTACGCCAAGAATCGATCATTCTGCTATGTAATAGTAGGTCTTGGTATGGTGGTAGTGTATCCTAGCTACAATGTGATTTTTGCTGATGAAAAAATCCAATAAAAATTGCTAGAAAGCTGAATGTGTGTTCAAAGATTGTTAGGCAGAAAAAAAGTCTGTGTTTTTGCTGCCCCCCAAACGCACATACCATTCTCGCCCTGTTCAAATTTGATGGTAAATTCGAACCACGATGGACCATGCCCTGGATGGCTTGAGGCTGGAAATGACCTGTCTTAGTTTCCCGAATTTGGGGACTGTAACAGGATGTATCTCATGTCTCGTGGTTTCGAAGGCCGCGGTTTTGTGTCAGAAGCTGCCGAGCGGCTTAGGCCTAGCTGAAAGCTAAGCCAGCTGGTCGCACCTTCCCCACTGGGCAGCCTCTCTCTCGCTTATCGATAGCAGTGAAACTGGCCATATTTCGACGCAACGTAAAACGAAATCGGAGCTCTTCTTCACACGATCCCACCCGTATGTAGACATCACCACTTCCGCATGTTGGGTGTCTTCGCCGCCAGCCACCATGGATGAAGACAACGGCGGCTCTGCGCCCGGGCCGGGGCTGTACCGCGTACACTCGAACCAGAGCAGCGCCAGTGTCTTTGAAGACGTGGAAATGGCACACGATGAGGTAACTATGTCCTTACGTGCGTAGCACGATTGGGTTAACGGACACTGTTCGCGCGTCTGTTGGCCGGCCAGTAGCGGGCGTTGGGGCATGGTGACCTTTCTTTTGTAATTCCTGAGGCTTAAAAACTAACAGATTTATTAGTTGTACTCGGGGCCGATGGCACAAAGTGTTCCAAGCAGCATCAGCGCCTTTTCGCATCGCAGAGCACGAGCAGACTCAACAGCCAGCTTTGCCTACTACACGGATGACGACGAGGAGCGCGACCGGCTGCAGAGTCCGGACGCAACCGAATACGACGACCGGCAGAGTGACGCCGGGCTTCTTTCTGACGACGAGACCGCCGAGGAGGAGGACTCTACCGACCTCGAGCGCGCGGCCGACGACAACGACTACGTGCTGCACCGGAGACCCTCGACACAGTCGCGCGGGTCGGTGCACAGCGCGCTTTTGCGGCGACGAGATAGCATGACCACCAACGGGAGCGACTACGGCGTCGGCAGCGGCCGCCGCACGAGCCAGAAGACGTACATCGTCAACGAAGACCTGTACATCGTGATATCAGGCTTCCGCACCAGCCGCGCCGGCTTGGCGACTTATGTGGCCCTCTGCGCACTGACGGGCGGCCTGGCCTGGCTGCTTTTCCGATGGCTGCCGCGCTGGTATGTGGCCGTGGTGGGACGGCCGTGTGAGCTGCACACCTGTTCGTGGGTGGTGGTGCAGAACAACTGGGGCGAGATGAGCCTGCTGGACGTCCGCAGCCAGACCTACGAGCGCCCGCTATCCACCGTCTTCGGGGCGCCTGGAAAAATGTACGTGCTGCGCCGCATGAACGTCGACGGGGACGAGGACCCGCTGCTGCGGTATCTGCGCGTGATCAACTACCGATATGTGCGCTTCTTTTACCACCCGTTGCGCGACAAGTTTGTCCTTGCCAACTGGTGGAAGGACCCGGCCTGGACGGACGTCCACGCGATCCGGGCCGGGCTGGACAGCGACGAGAAGGCGGCGCGCGAGCTCGTGTTCGGCTCGAACCTGATCGACATTGAGCAGAAGTCGACGTTCAAGCTGCTGGCCGACGAGGTGTTTCACCCGTTCTACGTCTTCCAGATTGCCAGCCTGGTGCTGTGGTCGCTCGACGAGTACTACTACTATGCGGCGGCCATCTTCCTGATGTCGTTTGGCAGCATCGCGACGACGCTGATCGAGACCAAGGCCACGATGCGCCGTCTGCGCGACATCTCGCGCTTCGAGTGCGACGTGCGCGTGCTGCGCGGCGGCTTCTGGCGCTCCGTCTCGTCCAGCGACCTCGTGCCCGGCGACATCTACGAGATCAGCGACCCCAGCCTGTCGCAGTTTCCCAGCGACAGCCTGCTGCTGACCGGCGACTGCATTGTCAACGAGAGCATGCTGACCGGCGAGTCTGTGCCGGTATCCAAGGTCCCGGCCAGCGACGACATCCTGCAGGCCCTCGACCTGGCCGGCCCCGCCATCCCCTCCGAGATTGCCCGCCATTTCCTCTTCTGCGGCACCAAGATCATCCGCGCACGCCGCCCCCAGGACGAGCGCGACGACGAGGAGGGCGTTGCCCTGGCCATGGTGCTGCGCACCGGCTTCAACACCACCAAGGGCTCGCTGGTGCGTTCCATGCTGTTCCCCAAGCCGTCGGGCTTCAAGTTCTACCGCGACTCCTTCCGCTACATCTCTGTCATGGCCATCATTGCCCTCGTCGGCTTTGTTGTCTCCTTTGTGAACTTTGTCCGTCTGGGCCTCGCTTGGCACCTCATCATTGTGCGCGCCCTCGATCTCATCACCATTGTCGTGCCGCCCGCCCTGCCTGCCACCCTCACCATCGGCACCAACTTTGCCCTCAGCCGTCTGCGCCGTCGGCAGATCTTCTGCATCAGCCCCCAGCGCGTCAACGTCGGCGGCAAGCTGGACATTATGTGCTTCGACAAGACGGGCACGCTGACAGAAGACGGGCTCGATGTGCTGGGCGTGCGTGTCGCCGACCGCGCCATACACAAGTTTGCCGACGTGATGACCACAGCATCCGAGCTGGTGTCCGCGGCAGCCGCGGCGCATACACCGGACGACCCGCGACGGGCGGCCTTGTTCACCATGGCCACCTGCCACTCGCTGCGATCCGTCGACGGCGAGCTGATGGGGGACCCGCTGGATCTCAAGATGTTTGAATTCACGGGCTGGGAATTCGAAGAGGGCACGCAGAGCGGCGGCACGGGCACCAGTGCCGGCGCTGGCGATGCGAACAACAACGCCGACGACGATAATCAGGGCGGCCTGGCACCGTCTGTGGCGCGGCCGCCAGCCGAGGATGTGGCTACTCTCGATACACGCGCCCTGCAGGCCAATGGCCGTAGACGCGGCAACAGGTCTGCTGGTATTGCACAACAGCAACAACAACAGCAGCAGCAGCAGCAGCAGCCGTTTGAGCTTGGTGTGGTCCGGTCCTTCGAGTTTGTCTCGCAGCTGCGGCGCGCGAGCGTCGTCGTCCGCGTGTTCGGACAGCGCAGCGGCGACGTCTACGTCAAGGGCGCGCCGGAGTGCATGCGCGAGATTTGCCGGCCCGAAAGCCTGCCCGCCGACTACGACGAGCAGCTGGCATCCTATACACACAAGGGCTACCGCGTGATCGGCTGCGCGACGAAACACATCCCCAAGCTGAGCTGGGTGCGGGCGCAAAAGATGAAGCGCGAAGACGCCGAGTCGGACCTGGACTTTGTCGGCTTCATCATCTTTGAGAACAAGCTGAAGCCGACCACGACCGCCGTCCTGGACGAACTGCTGGCTTCGAACATCGGCGCCGTCATGGTCACGGGTGACAACATCCTGACCGCCATCAGCGTGGCCCGCGAGTGCAACCTGATCGACAAGACAGCGCACTGCTTCGTGCCCCGGTTTTTGCACGGTAAGGAGGAGTCGAAGAAAAGCAACTGTTGAAACAACTTTTGAATACTGACGCTCTCCTAGGACACGCCCAGGATCCAAACTCGCAGCTCGTTTGGGAGAGCATCGACAACAGTCTCTACCGTCTGAACGAGAACACACTCCTGGTACGTGGGACGAATTCCCTTTGTCTTTGTATTGGATGAGAACTAATAGCTCGTCGTTAGCCTCTACCGGCACCTCCCGAAGGTGACGCCTCGTTGCCGTATGATATTTCGAATCTGCGGAATTACTCTGTTGCCGTCAGCGGTGACGTCTTCCGCTGGATTGTCGACTATGCTCGACCAGAAGTTCTGCAAAGGGTACGTAAAATGCGGTCTGATTCGAGTTTGCTCTTTTCCATATTTCCATGCGTCCGTCTGTACAGCCCGCTAACCCTGCTCTCTCTCTCTCTCCCTCAGATGCTTGTCTGCGGCAAGGTATTTGCACGCATGTCACCCGACGAGAAGCACGAGCTCGTCGAAAAGCTCCAGAGCATCGACTACTGCTGCGGTTTCTGTGGCGACGGTGCCAATGACTGCGGCGCGCTCAAGGCCGCAGATGTAGGCATCTCGCTGTCGGAGGCAGAGGCGTCTGTTGCTGCACCGTTCACGTCACGCGTCTTCGACATCCGCTGCGTGCCCGAAGTCATCCGCGAGGGCCGCGCATCGCTGGTGACGAGCTTCAGCTGCTTCAAGTACATGAGCCTGTACTCGGCCATCCAGTTCACGTCCGTCAGCCTGCTGTATGCGTCAGCCTCGAACCTGGGCGACTTCCAGTTTCTTTACATCGACCTGGCCTTGATCCTGCCGATTGCTGTATTCAGTACGTCTCCCGCTCCGTTGCTTCCCCATTGCTTTCCATTTTCATGTCTCCAACTCCATGCTGACCCCGAAAAAAAAAACAGTGAGCTGGGCTGGTCCATTCCCAGAGCTTTGCCGCAAGCGCCCCACGGCCGACCTCGTTTCGCGCAAAGTCCTTACTCCGCTGCTTGGCCAGATGGCCATCGCTATCGTGATCCAGACGATCGCCTTTGTGGTTGTTCGACGGGAGCCATGGTAAGGAAGAAAACACCGGAAACTTCCCCCCCCCCCCCCAAAAAAAAAACAAATGCATATCAGAAAAAACTAACAAATCCACCCCCCTCTAGGTTCATCCCACCCGTCATCGATCCTGACCACTCCAACTCCAAGAACTCGGAGAACACGGCTCTCTTCCTCGTGTCGTGCTTTGAGTACATCTTGTCCGGCATCGTCCTGAACGCCGGCCCGCCCTTCCGGCAGAGCATGCTGCAGAACTGTACGTCCTTTCCGTCACTCTCTCCTGACTACGCAGTCTTACTAACCCCTGCAGGGCCCTTTGTTGTCACAATCATCGTCACACTTCTCATCACCACACACATGGTGGTTGGTCCCATGCACTGGCTCAAAAAGCTGATGGAGCTGACCAAGATCAGCTGGGACTTCAAGCTGCATGTGCTCGGCCTGGGCGTTGCGTACTTTTCCATTGCGTGGGCGGCCGAGCGGTGGGCGCTGCCCAGTCTGGCGCGCATCATTGGACGGGCCAAGCTGGCCGTGACGAAACGGCCCAAGAAGCGCAAGGAGTACAAGCTGATCCAAGAGCGGATGCTTGTGTAGGTGCAGGGGCTAAGCGTGTGTTTCTATGTTTGGAGGAACCTACTCTTTGCGTTTGGGGGGGGGCTTATTTTCGCGTACATTTTCTTTGTCTATCCTTTTTTGTGTATAGAAATTCGTATGGCATGCATGGTTTGGCGTGACTGGTTAGAGAAACGGGTGGCATGGGACGCAAAAAAAGGAGACAGCGCTTAGACCCTTGCTTTGGATTTTGAACTGTTAATACACATGACTATATATGTACATTTTTATTCCCTTGTTATATTCCCACTTACATGATTTGCCTGCACATCCGAAACGCGAAATCTTGCCGGCACCGGATGCAGGCAGTGTCTGTTCGCAGAGCACGGAGGGGGGGGGAAAATGTACAAAGGGGGATTCCATCTAAGGGGAGGTTTCCGCAGTGCGTCTGATGCATTGAACTTCAAGCACCGTACAGTCAACTCTGACAGCGTCTTGTACAGTCTTTCGTATTTTGTGATTGACAATGAACATTGGTGAGCCCTTCTTTCTCATACTCATTGGATGACAACATCGTGGCATGGGAACACTTGTCTCGTTCTGTATGTCGTCCAAACTGGCTTCACCTTCATTCCCGCTCACTCTTTTCCGTCTCAAGACTGGCTCCTCGACGGTGGCTATCTGCCCCATGCCGTCATCCGCCGCGGCATCCGGCGCCAGCTCGCCCAGCGCCTGCGCGAAGTCGCCTCCCCCGACCGCGCCGCCGCCGTCGCCCGCACCATGGGCTATGTGGCCCAGCTGCGCACGCAGCCGGTGGCCATTGCGACGGACACGGCCAACCGGCAGCACTACGAGGTGGGCACCGGGGTCATGACGGCCACCCTGGGACCGTACATGAAGTACTCGTCCTGTCTGTATCCAGAGGAGGACGCACCCGATGGGGAGGCGGCCGAAGCACTCGCGGGAGACGGCAAAGGCCGATCGTCCGGCCTGCTGTCTTCGCTCCGACCACCGTCGCGCACCACCGAGCTGGCGGAAGCCGAGGTGGCCATGCTCAGCAGCTACATCGACAAGGCCGAGCTGGCGGACGGCATGCGCATTCTGGATCTTGGGTATGCTTGCTTCTCTTCTCTTCTCGCCTCGCTCGTTCTTTTTTTCCTCGCTTCGCTCGTTCATTCCTTTCTTCGCTTCGCTCTTCTTGCTCTACCGGCTCACGATTAAAACACAGCTGCGGATGGGGTTCGTGCTCTCTCTTCTTTGCCGAAAAGTTCCCCCAAGCGCAAATCACGGCCTTTTCCAACTCCCGTACCCAAAAGACCTACATCGACGAGCAGGCCAAGAAGCGCGGCCTCACCAATGTGACTGTCATCACGGGCAATGTCGTCGACTATGAATTCGAGCCTGCCAGTTTCGACCGTGTCGTGTCCATTGAGGTAGGGGGGGGGTGGAAATATGCCAGTTCCCCTTTCTAGTATTGCCCACACTGACGTCCAGCTCTTTGAACACATGAAAAACTACGAGCTGCTCATGGCCAAGATTGCGCGTGCTCTTCGGCCGGGGGGCAAGCTTTTTGTGCACATCTTCAGCCACGCCACCACGCCCTACGACTACGAAGAGGGCTGGATGACCACGCACTTCTTCACCGGCGGCACCATGCCCTCGGCCGATCTGCTGCACTACTTCCAGCGCGACCTCGGCCTCGAGCGGCAGTGGTGGGTCAACGGCCGGCACTATGCACGCACCTGCGAGGACTGGCTGCTGCGCCTGCGGGCGAACAAGGCCGCGCTGTGGCCGGACCTGGTCCAGACGTACGGCAGCGAGGCGGACGCGGCCGTTTGGTTCAACCGGTGGCAGATCTTTTATATGGCGTGCGCGGAGCTGTTCCGGTATGCGGGCGGAGACACCTGGGGCGTGTCGCACTATCTGTTTTCCAAGGCTGCCGAGGCGTCCCAGTGAGGACTGGAGCGATTGGTTTGGATGAGCAGGGCGGGAATTCATGGTCGTATATGGCACCCCGATGCCCATAGGAAAACGGAGAAGGAAATCACACAAGTTGGAAGTTTAAAAAAAAAAAAAAACGTCTTTGTTGAAACAACCCATGTGTATATGTACAAGACGGCGGGAAGCAGGAGAGAGATAAGCTGTAGACAGCGATTCCCCCAGAAGGACACGCCGTCACGTACCCTCTGTCCTGCTGTGTGTGCGTGTTTCTCCCCCCTGATCTCTATGCATCAAAACGTTCGTAATCCTCGTTCCATCCCAGCCGGCCGACGTCCTCGCTCGTCTTCTAGTGCTCCCATGGGTGCTTCCAGCCCATCAGAGCCGGGCCGTCCTTCTTTGCTCTGTACATCAGCTGCGCGGAAAAAAAAAAGTATGTTAGCAAATATCCTGGGCCATCCCATGGTTCTCTTGGATAGGATGCTTCCTTACGAAGAACCACATGCTGGCACCCAGGCCGGTCGCAAAGAACCGGTACACAAACGGCACATGGGGCACCGGCGGCTTGTTGTGGAAATGGTTCATGGCGGAAAGGCGCGGCGGTCTCCGCTTTTGAATTCTCTTCTGAAAACAAAGCAGGCGGGTTAGATCGGTGGACTGGAAGGCCTCTTCCCCTCGCACTCTTGAAATCGCTCCCTCTTTCTCTCTTTCTCTCTGGGATGGAGGAGTGTCAATTGGCTCACTATTTCTGCCGAGTCAAGGGAGCCGCAGAGTCTCGCAGTGCGGTCAGTCGAAGGTCCCGGGAGGGGAAAGGTGGGAGACGGTAATTCGGTTGTCAATGGCGGACCCGTCAGTCTCGTGAGGGTTAAAAGTTCGGGATTGGGAAGTTCGGAGCGGTTCTCACTAGTTAGCAATCGGATGCTCAAGGAACACCAGGATTGTGGCCTAATCGATAAGGCCACGAAATAAGCCATCCGTGATTGGCCTTGAAGCTGCTCTCAATCTGTGTGGGTATTGTGCTTCTGTGTGATTGGTTAAATGACGAGCATGGTTCAGCCACTGCGCGGCCCAGTTTTGAGACAAGGATCAGCCACAGGCCCATTTGCTTGGCGTGGTGTGTGCCACACTTTGCGAAGCATACCACAACCACCACCAACCAGCCTAACCCGTCTTTTGAACGCCAGAACTCGGGAAAAAGAAACCGAACGAACAGACGAACGAGCGGAAGCGACTACCCAGTGGCGCAGAACGACAGACCAGCGGGCGCTCCTAACATCAGCTCGACGACGGTCGCAGGCGATGGATGCTACTGTAACGAAACAACAGTATTAGCGTGCGACCCTTGGCCAGAAATACACCCGTGTCGATCACCTCCTTCGACAGGCGACTTGCAACAAGAAACGAGGCTGAGCGGCAGTTTTGGGGGGGAGGGGAGAAAGTGCTCTACTGCTGCCCTTCGTCGCCCGAAAGCGCTCTGAAAGTGCAAATATTCTCTCACCCCCGATCGACACGTTTCGACAGACTCTCCTTTGTCGGACTCGCACAAACACACACGATGAGCACGCCTCTGCTCGTCGATCCGGCCTCGCCACGGTCGTTTGCTCGCCAGCATATCCGACCGAACGCGACCTACCAAGGATGCTCGAGCATCCGCGACTACGAGCTCCTGGGGAAGCTGGGCGAGGGCACCTTTGGGTGAGGACAGCGCTTTTTTTTTGGTTTTGCTAGCCTAATATACTGACTCGTGATCGTTGCAAAGTGAGGTGCACAAGGCCAGGTGGCGCAAGACCGGAGCCATGGTCGCGATGAAGAAGATCATCATGCACAACGAGAAGGACGGGGTAAGTGTTTCCTTGTTGGATTCTTCGTTTTCGCGTGTGACTTCTTTTAGCTAACATCTGGGCTTTAGTTCCCCATCACGGCCCTTCGCGAGATTAAGCTGCTCAAGCTGCTGTGCCACCCGAACGTTTTGAAGCTGGAAGACATGGCCGTCGAGCATCCGCACAAATCGTGTATGTGATCCTATCATGGGAAACTGATTTGACGCTGGGGCACGTTTGGACACCCCCTTGCTGACGCACTTCCAGCCGATAAGAGGAAACGGCCGATTATGTATATGGTCACCCCGTACATGGACCATGATCTGTCGGGCCTGCTTGACAACCCTTCCGTGCGATTCACCGAACCCCAGATCAAGTGCTACCTTCTGCAGCTGCTCGAGGGTCTGCGGTACCTGCACGACAACCACATCCTGCACCGAGACATGAAAGCCGCCAACTTGCTTATCAACAACCGCGGCATCCTGCAGATTGCCGACTTTGGTCTGGCTCGCCACTACGAGGGCGATGTGCCCATGACGGGTCGCGGAGGAGGCGAGGGGCGGCGGGACTACACTAGTCTTGTGGTGACGCGCTGGTACCGGCCACCAGAGCTCCTTATGCATCTAAAACGCTACACCACCGCTATCGACGTTTGGGGCGTTGGGTAAGATGGTTTTCCCCTCTATTCTCAGAAAATGCCTGTGTTCTTGAATATGCCCGTCGTGCTAACCTCTTATTTCCATATAGCTGCGTGTTTGGTGAGATGCTCGTTGGCAAACCCATTCTTGCTGGTGTCAGCGACACCCACCAGCTGGAGATTATCTGGGACCTGTGCGGTACCCCGACCGAGGACACGATGCCTGGATGGAAGAGACTGCCAGGTGCCGAAGGCCTCTCGCCACAAATTCGGCCCGGCAACCTCGCGACCAGGTTCAGCAAGTAAGTCATCATTTTGTTTTGTTTCCCGATGTCTAGGGAAGCGTAGAGGGGCGAAGAAACGGAGTGCACATGCTAACAAGGGGGCGCGTCGACAAGATTTGGACCTTCTGCCATCTCTCTGCTGCAACAGCTGCTCAGACTGGACTGGCGGACACGAGTGAACGCAATGGATGCATTGCAGCACCCGTACTTCCGCACACCGCCGCTGCCGGCCAACCCAGGCGACATTCCCGTGTTCGAGGACTCGCACGAACTGGACCGCAGGAAGTTCGACGACCGCAAGGCGGCGCTGCCTCCGGCCCCGAAGGGAGGCACGGTCGGGCGGGGCCACATGGAGGGCGCCAACGGACCCAACTCGGGATTCGACGGCGACGGCTACGGACGGAACGGCATGAACGGCAAGAGACGACACCACCAACAGCAGCAGCAGGGATACCCGATGGAGCGCGGCCCCCGAGGACCGCCGGGCGCGAACGGCGGCGACGAGGGCCGTCGGCCTGCTTGGGCCCGCGACCGTCAGCCGCATGGACTGCCGCCCAGGCCGCCACAGCCTGCGGGGATGGACATGATGGGAGGTGGTGGTGGTCGGGACGACATCGGCGGCGGCGGCGGCTACCGGGACCGAGACCGCCTGGCGCCGCCGCCACCCAGAAGTCGCGGGGGTATGGGGGGAGGTATCGGAGGAGGCCGGAGCAGTGATGTGGACACCTACATCCCCGCGTACATGCGAGACCAGGCACGCGACCGGGCACCGATTCGCGATGAACGCCGACGGCACGATGACCGTGATGATGGTGGCCCGCGGTATGCGGGACGTGACCGGTACGATGGGCCGCCGGTGCGCCGAAGTCGCAGTCGGTCGCCGGTGCGGGAGCGGGACCGCGATAGGGACAGGGACAGGGATGTCTACCGCCGATAGGGAAGGAGGAGATAAAAAGCCGGATCGCTTGTTTTTTTGATACCTAAAACCAAACAAAAAATTCAAGTAATAACTACTGATTAGTCTAGCGATGGGGGGTGGGAATCTGCTTTTGCAATTTTGTCGGGCAGAACCAGGCAGGCGTCTCGGCGGGCAAAGGGCAATACTTATTCATGACCAAACAATCAGTCCATTGCAAAGAGCATGGGCAAGTCTCTCTTGATTTTATTCTTTTATTATTATTCTTTTATTTTTTTGCTGCTTCTCACGATGGCTGGGGTGTTTTTTTCCCTCGTATAATTCAATGCAACGTTTGTACAGGAAGGAAGAGACAAAAGGAAGAAACAATATGTACAGCAAAAATGTGCAGGAAAGAAGGATGGAAAGAATACAAGAAATGCAGAATCAAAGAATGCAAAGAGATGAACGAGAGAGAATGCCAAACCAAAATCATGCCCAAGACCAAGACCACATACCGACCCGACCCATAAACCCAGGACCCCAGAGACTCTTTGAAAAGAAATGACCTTCTTTTTCGTTTCGTTGTTTTCGTTTTGTTTTCGTCGCGCGTTTCTTTATGTCGTTCCCGTCGTTCCCTTTTTGTGTTCGTTGTGTTTGGGAAACCATCGGATCAATATCGAAGGTGGGCTTGCAGGAGGCCACCCCCCCAATCACTCTGTCGACGACTCCTCCAGAATGGTCGTCGACTGCAGGCTCTGCTTGGGGCGCAAAAGGGCCGGGCTCGACTTCTGGTCACGCACGGCGGCTGCCATCGTCGCCGCCGAAGAAGAAGACGTACTCAGGGACGGCTTCTTGGGCTTGAACTCCTCGAGCCACTGCCACACGTCGTCCTTGGTGGTGTCCTTGGCGGCGATGCGCGGGCGGCTGTCGGACAACGGAGAGAGTGCGGCCGACCTCCTGTAGCTCCTGCTGCTGCTGCTGCTGCTGTTGTTGTTGTTGTTGTGAGCGGCGTGCTGCAGACGGCGGAAGGTGGTGCTGTGGAACTGGCCGCGGCTGTCGTTCTTTTCGTCTTCATGGCTGATCTGCAAAAGGACAAAGAAGTAGCTGGCGCCGACCTTGATGGCGAGGCCGGTGACGACACCGATGAAGGCCGCGGAGCCGAGCTGGGGGAGGTCAGCAGGTGGAAGCCCGGGGGGGAGGGGCATTTTGTCTTAAAACTCTTGTCCCCTGGCGCGTGCGTTTCTTTTCTCCCTTTCTCATCCCCGCCTTTCTCTCTCTTCTCTTCAACTTACATAGGTATACAGAGGGCGGAACTGCCCCAGGAAGTGGTAGAACTCAATCACAGGCGCCAGGACGTAGGAGAGCGTGTAGAAGATGGGCGAGAGCAGGAACATGGCGGTGTTGTAGATGCGCGAGAGCGGCCAGGCGGCCAGGACGTGGACCAGCCAGACGACCGCGTAGACGAGATAGAGGCCGGCATAGTAGAGCGCCGTGGCCAGCAGAGAGCCGACGGTGGTCAGGACGGTCAGGCTGACACGGCCGACGACGGGCCAGATGTCGCGGGCGGTGGAGGAGGAGGCGCCAGTGGTGGCGGCGGTGGTGCCATTGGCCGAGACGACGGGGATGGCCGACGGGATGACGGGGGCGGAGGCCATTGTCGGGGACGGATGGGGATGGCGAGGCTATGAGGGAGGCGAGGAGGAGGACGATACGAGAGGCATCGAGCGAAGCGAGGATACAAAAAGACCTCGAGCAAAGCGAGGAAACAAGAAAAGGACCTCGGGCGGAGCGAGGAAACAAAAAAAAAAATAAAACCTCGAGCGTAGTGAGGACACCAAAAGCAAAAAAAAGGGAAGCTTTTCGGCGCGGGAGTTGGGAAAGAGAAGGAAAAGGGCCGCGGGCCCTGCACAATGGGAAAAGACTCGCGAGAAAGCGAGCCAGGGAAGACGTCACCGGCAAGGGGCTTGCGACAGCACGACTGGGCTCCAGGGTGCCGAGAGCTGCAGAGCTGGCGAGCTAGCAGCAGTAGTTGGGTACGTTAGGGTGTTCCAAGCTCGCACGGACCAGCCAGCCTGGGTGGTGGAGGGACTGACGGGCGGACGCAGAGCAGCTGAAGGGCCCGCTTTTCGTGGCCACTCAGCGCACCCAGACGAGGCGCCCCTCTGAAAGAAAGGAAACGGGTTCCCGACAGCGGCCACATAGCGACCACCACATCTCTCCTCCACTGACAGCCAGTGCGCCCCCCC
>PCDI01000011.1:323118-617560 GCA_002778195.1 Raffaelea ambrosiae
GGATTTCGCTGCCCTTTCGTCGCCAGAGGACGTCCCGTTACACACGCTGCGCTCGGCCGTTCCCTGGGTCGCTCCTGCCTGTTCTTGCCAATTACTTGATTTATGATTGACTTTTTTAACTTTTTGTTCTGGTTATCACTTTTTCTGGACATCGTCTCCTCCTCGAATTGGCTTCACTCTTTTTGCTTGCCTCGCCTCGCTCGCATTCTCTGCTCCGGTCACGGGGTTCTCTCGTCTCTCTCTCTCTCTTCTCGCTCTCTTCTCTCTCTTTTCTCGTCACACGACTTCCCATCTCCTTGCAGCCGCCAGCGCTCATTGGCGACGGCGCACATTCCCGCAGAGCCGGCCACCGTTCTGCCCAGTCCCCCCTTCTGCCCATACTTGTCGTCCCCACTCCGACACCTGTCTGTGTCCATCGTGCCATCCGGCCCCAGCCAACCATAGGCGCGGCTGTTCTGGGTCCCCCCCCCCCTCCCCCTTCCCCTCCTCTGGCTGCCCTGCACCCTCTCAGCGCTCTCTGTCTACTGTTTTCCCACTTTTCCACTCCCAGCGCACCACGCATTCAGGCGCGCGCCAGCATGGGGAACAACGCCTCCTCTCCCAAGGCGTCGGGATCGGACGGCGGACAAGAGCAGCACCAGCACCAGCACCAGCACCATCACCATCTGAGCCACCAGAGCCACCAGAGCCATCCGAGCAGCCACCTCGAAGGCAGCGCCAGCAGCAGCCGTCCTGTGCAGTATCACCAGCAGCTGCAGCAGCAGCAGCAGCAGCAACTGCAGCAGCACGTCAGTCCGCAGCCCTCGCTGCCCAAGACCACCACCGCGCGCAATCCGGCCCTCGTCCAGAGCACGCGCGTGACCCCCGCCCCGCCCGAGCCGTCCATGGCCCACGCCCAGGGCTCCAACTCGACCGCCTCGTCCGCCGGCCGCCCGTCCTCCTCCATGACGCCGCGCTCCTACAGCTCGGCCGCTGAGGCCGCCGAGGCCGCCGTCGCCAATGCCGGCCATGCCTCGTCGCCCTCGTCGTCGCGCACCAGTGCTGCCGCTCCCGTGGGCGGTGCCCCGGCGGTCGGCGCCCAGGCTGCCGCACAACACGCCCCGGCCAAGCCCACCGATATCAAGCCACGAGCGCTCGACATCCGCAGCACGCCGCCCCGCCCCTCTCCGCCCTCGGGCGCCTACTATCCCAACTACCGCTCCCAGATCACCTCCGAGGCCCTGGCCCAGGCTGTGGGCGGCGGCGCAGGCGCAGCAGGCGCAGGCGGTATCGACACCAGCTCAACCGCCGCCGCCGCCGCCGCCGCCGCCGCCGGAGTCGGAGCCACCCACCAGCTCCCCCTCCACCAGCACAAGCCCCCGAGCAGCACCGCCGGCGGCACCACGACCGACTCCGAGCCGCCGCTGAGCCCCTATGCCGACAGCATGGACGTGGGCATCATGGGCCACAGCAGCATGCAGGACGTGTCCTACCTGACCCGGCCGCCGCGCCTGCCCCTGCCCATCGAGGAGGAGGTCCACACTCCCGGCTCGCCCATCATGGCTTCCCGCAAGGTCAGCGGCGACACCGTCGACGACATCGAGGCCCTGGACCCCGACAGCATGACGCCGCGCTCGTCCACGCTGAGCTCCGGCACCATCGACGAGGACGACATGGAGGAGCTGCGCGTCGACAAGACCCGTCCGACCGTGCCCACGCGGATCGAGTGGAGCGGTGGCGGCGAAAAGGTCTATGTCACCGGCACCATCTTCCAATGGAGCCGCAAGCAGAGACTACACAGAGTGTAAGTGGCGTTCCCCCCAGTAACACAGCGGAGAATTGTCTCCGTTGTTTTTGTTTTTGTTTTTTTTGTTTTTTCGTTTGTTTCTTCTTTTGGAATGAACGTTGCACTTTTTTGGGGGGGGAGCGGTGTACTTAACTGACACCACACACAGCGAGGGACGTCCTGGCGTCTTTGCCACGACCATCAACATTCTGCCCGGCACCCACCATGTCCGCTTCCTAGTCGACGGCCAGATGGAGACCTCGCGCAATCTGCCCACCACGGTCGATTTCGGCAACAACCTGGTGAACTACATCGAGGTGGAGGCTCCGAGCACGCCGCCCAAGCAGCCAGACACATCGCCGTCGGCGCCGTCGTCGCCAGCCGACTCGATCATCCCGCCCGCCCGCACCGACGGCTCAGCAGCACAGCGGCAGCAATCCTCGGAGGAGTACGAGCGGGCCGTGCGGAAGCAGCAGCGGCAGAAGCAAAGGGCCAAGGAGAGGAAGGACCGGGAGCACCGGCTGGCCCAAGAGGCGGCCGCGGCCTCGGCGGCGGCGGCGGCCGCCGCCGCCGCCGCCGAGGCCGTGCGGAACCAGACGCCGCTGACGGCCGAGCAGTCCATGGAGCTGACCAACAAGCTGCCCAAGTGGAAGAACCTGCCCGACCCGAGCGCCTTCTCGCACGACCTGCCGCAGTACCTGGTCGACTATGACCAGCCCGACGAGTCGCCCATCTTCCACCAGGCGGCGGCCGCCACGGAAGTGCTGGCCCAGCCGCCGTCGCTGCCCGGGTTCCTGGGCAAGCCCATTCTCAATGCGGCCACCCTGATCAAGGACGACAACAGCGTCCTGAACATGCCCAACTACACCATTCTGAACCATCTGGCCACGAGCAGCATCAAGAACAATATTCTGGCCGTGTCGGCCACAACGCGGTACAAAGACAAGGTATGCATGTACTGCTGTTTTGCACATTGTCGGCCCTCCATTGTTCTTCTTGTCTAACCTTTCCAGTTTGTGACCATTATCATCTACAAACCAACAGGCGGCGACGATAAGAACTAGGAAATGTGATACCATAGACGAGGGTGGAATGTGAGATAGACAACGTCCTCTTTTTTTCTTTGAGTTTTTTTAGTTTTGGAGCCAAGGTTTGCTTGTCGCTTGATTTTCTTTTCTTTAGGAAGTACCCTTTTTAACGTTTTTTTGGCCGTGTAGCTCTGATAGCGGTTGATAGTCAGCCAGGTAGCAAGGGATTGTTTTGGTTTGATTTTTCACATTTGCGTCGATGTGTCCTGCTGTCTGCTGCCTTGTCTCTCACAGTCGTCTCTCACGGTCGTCTGTTTGTTTTTGTATTCGTAGGGTATCGGATTCGACGTAGAACTCAACTTCATATCAATATACACACAAGCTATGCTATCATCATCTCTTTGGATGCTTTTTTTTTTTTTTTCCCTCTCCTTGCCTTCCTTGTTTTCTTCCTTCTTTTCAGGAAATCTCCCCGACCCCTCCTCAGTCTTGCCGCCATGTCACCAGCACCTCGTCCGTCCGGAACCGCTGCGTGGGCGCACTGTCGCCCAGCGCCGTCGCAAAGCCCGTCTCGTGCGCCAGCAGGCCCGCGTGCGCAATCATGATGCCGTTGTCGATGCAGAACCGCTCGTCCGTCGCGTACACGCTGCCGCCCCGCTCCGCCGCCATCTGGCCCATCATCGCCTGCAGCCGCTCGTTGCACCCCACGCCGCCCACAATCAGCACCTGCCGGCTGCCCACGTGCGCCATCGCCCGCTCCGTGATCTCCACCAGCATCGCAAACACCGTCTCCTGCAGCGAGAAGCAGAGGTCCGCCGGGGTGATCTCGTGGTGGTCTCCCCCGTCGTCGTTGTTGTCGTTGTTGTTGCTGCTGCTCTCCACCTTTACCTTCTTGCCCGCCCGCATCTGCGCCGCCCACTCGTCCGCCCGCGTCAGCACCCCGGAAAACGAACAGTCCATCCCCTTGACGCCGTACGGCAGGTCCAGCAGCAGGGGGGCCCGCCCGCCCGGAAAGGGCCCCTTGGCCAGCTGCTCAATGTTGTACCCGGGCGCCGGGTCGTTGGACAGCCGCAGCGTGCGCGCAAACCGGTCCAGGCAGTTGCCGACGGCCACGTCGAGCGTCTCGCCAAAGATGCGGTACCGCCGGCCCGCATAGGCAATGACCTGCGAGTTGCCGCCCGACACATAGAGCACCACCGGGTGCCGCGCCCCCGTCACCGCCCGCCCCATCTCAATGTGGCCCACGCAGTGATTCACGCCCACGAGCGGCTTGCGCCACAGCAGCGCCAGCGTGCGCGCCGCCACCGCCACCGCATGCAGCGGCGCGCCCATCCCGGGGCCCTTGGTGAAGCACACGCAGTCGATCTGCTGGGCCGGCGCCGTGACGCCGGCCTCGGCCAGCGCGCGCCGGGCCACCGCCACGAACATGGCCCGGTGGTGCTGGGCCGTCTCGCGCGGGAGGAAGCCCGTGCCGGGCGGGCTGACAAAGGTGTCCCGGATGTTGGACAGCACAATCGCGGCCTCGGGCGAGCCGAGCAGGCCCGGGTCGGGCAGGCCGGTGGTCGCGTCGACCGGGTGGGCAATGACGCCGATGCCGAGCTTGTTGGCGGAGCCTTCGCAGCCGACGGCGATGCGGTAGGTCTTGCTCGGGTCGAGCTTGGGGTGCTGGATCGCGAGGGGGGCCATCTTTGGAAAAGAAGGCGGGGGGGGAAGAGGGGGGGGGGCCACGACAAGGTGAGGCAACAACAGAGTGTCTTGTTGTTTGTTCTCTTCACGCTTGAAGACGAATCAAGTAGCCCCAAGTCAGAAATCGGCCCGAGCTTTCAGTACTAAAAATGAAAACAATGTGAAGAAAAAATTGTCTGTCTCTTATTTTTTCAAAGAAAAAAAAAATAAAACCACTCCCAAATTCAGATTTTCGTTTCTCTTTTCTTTTTTTCAGTTTGAAATTTGTCAGACCCGTTTGTTCGTTCAGCATGCGTCTGCCTCCATATGTGAAGCCAAACCGGAGAAGAGCTCCCAGGCCTTGCCTGGCACGCAGATATAATTTTGTATTCAAATAGGACGGGTTGGTTATACTGGTGGAGGCGGGCGAGCCAGTCAGACTCTTGCCATGTCGAGTGACTATTAGTTGCCATTCTTCCTATTGAGCTAGCGGTGGGGCACGGCAGTAAAAGGCAGTTGGCTGGGTTGGGTTGGATGTGTGATTTCCCAGTCTGTGCCCCACAAAAAGGCTGCCAAGGCCGATATGGTCATTCCCCCATCTTACACAACATTTCTCACCTTTTTCTTTTTTTCTTTTTTACCGCTCTCTTACACAACCACTTGCCACACACTCTGTCTCTCTTCCTATTTTGTTTTGTGTGCTTTCTTTCTGTTCTTTTTGGCCTGCTTGCTATGCGCGTCGTCTTGGACCCCTAAGCATCTTCTTGCTCGCGGCGTCCTCACTAGAGGCACCTGTCCTGCTTTCGCACACAAGTCACCTCGGCAAGGAGAAATCCCTCCTCTCCCACCAACCATGGCCGCCTGGTTCGGCCCCATGGCCTCACCGATCAGACCGATCTGACTCTGGAACAAGGACCAGCATGGACCATGCTTGACCGTCGTCCCTGTTCTTCTTGTCCAAGAAAGAGAAGTGATGTTCTTGCGGACAAAAGATCACCAGCCTCTCCTTTTGTCTGCCAGACATCTGCCTCGTCTTTGTAGGTTGAGCGCTTGCGTCTTCTTTTACCTTTTTTTCCTTCACCTGAAACACACTCTGCATCACGTCACCTGTCCCAAGAACGGGCTGTGTGGTCTTAAATATTTTCGGATTTTTTGTTTCCTGTCAAAACCAGAAGAAGTGTTTCTGGCAGCAGGGCTTTTTTTCGGTTTGTTCCCATGCCCAAACCCCATTCCGAGTGTGGTCCTGGTCTTCCCTTTCCGACCACCACATATCCAAGTCCCAACCCGAACCCGCCAAATCTTTCCTCCAAGTCTTTCCTCCCGTATTGATATGTACATGGGAAAATGCAAACCGCTAATACTACATGGAGAGACAAAAACATAAACAAATGATAAAGAGAACAATATGATAACCCAAACCGCAACGCCATGCATCAATGGGGGGAAACCCCGCCATACCGGTTACCAGTCGCCGTCCTAGTACAGGTTTTCTAACGCCCCCAAAATATAAATAAAGAGTCGAGGGGGTCGGGAAGACACGTTCAGCCGAGAACGCCAAGCAACAAACAGGACACGATTCGAGGAGACCCCGAGGAGACCCCGAGGAGAACCTGAGAACCTGAGGAGAAAAGAGTGAAGTGGGGGAGGCGACGATGACCACAATGGCAGAGCAATGTTCTCTCAAGAGGATGCTGTGACTGCTGGAACAGATGGCGCCGATGCTGCAGCTCCTGCAGCTCCTGCTGCCGCTGCTGCCGCTGCGACCGCTGCTACAGCTGCAGGGTGAGCTCGGATCTGACTAGATGACCGAGGTTGTTGGGGAACCCCGTTTGGTCGACCCCCTGCAAGCTCTGGCCGCCGCATGGGATACGGCCAAGAAAGCGGAAGCGTCGACCGGAACTTGAGCGCCTTTGTGCCATACGGGTCGTATGCAATTACATCCGACTCGTCATCGCTGTCGTCATGATCATACTTCCAGCGATCTGTCTCCATGTCCACGTCCATGAACCCGTTGCGCGGCGGCGACAGCTCCCGAGGCGGGCTGGGCAATTTCCTGCGGTCGATCCACAAGCGGTTCAACCGGCCAATGCGCCGACGGAACTGGAGGTTGGGAGGAGCAGCATCGTCCGCCGAGGCCGGTGCGCCGTGGAAGTAGAACACCGGCGGCATTTGTGGCTCATCGATTTCCATGGCCAGTGGCTCGTCTTCATTGGAGCCCTCCGACGCAGGCGGAGTCATCAAATATTGCGTCTTGGCCGTTCGGAAGCTTGGCTGGACGTTCTCGCCTCTGACCGGCGGCAGAGGCTCACAAGTCAAATCCACGTGGTGTTCATTCCAGCGACGATGATTTTCAATCCTCTTCACAACATCGGCACGAAGCTCTTTCTCCTTTTCAGAAATCGACTCAGACAGCAATACGAGTTCCAACTCCGGCTGCCGGCCATCGTTTCGGGCCGGGGCGCGAACCTGAGTGCCGGGTGTGCGCTGTGCAAGAGACAAGTCTGGTGCCTTCTTCTTCTGAGGCTGATAAAGGGGAGAGAGAGAATTGTCAGCATTGCCAATGATCGACGCGCAGGTTTTCGGTATGCAACGATGCTTCCGAGCTTTCGGGGTGTTGAGGGATGTCAGGCTTACCTTCTGGTTGACGAGGTCTTCATCATCCGCCTTGATGCCAAGGCGGACCTTCATCTGCTTGAGCTTGTGTCTCTCCTCATACACAGCACGATCTGTCAGGAGCAAGTCACGCTTCAAAACCTCGCGATCGTAAGCAAGGATGACCAATTGGCGACCCTCCTCCAGCTCGCGCCGCAACTTCTTGAGCTTGTCTGCGCTCTGAACATCACGGGCTCTGGTCTTGCGAGTTTGCCTAACTTCTCTTCTCCTGAAGCACACAAAGGGGTCCATCTCATCGGTCTCCTGGTGTGTCTCGAACTTGAGCGATGGATGAACAGTGCCACCCAGCATCTGTCTCCGCGACTTCCAGTATTCATAGATGTCTTTGGCGTGGTGCATCACTTTGGGCTTCTGCAGCATGGCCAAGCCGGGGACCATGTGGTCATAGGGCGCAATGGTCTTATCCACGGATGCATAAGGGGTGGATATGGACGCCGTTTGCTCAAACACCTCCATGATTCGCTCAAAGTCATCTTCGGACAGCTTGTCCTTCGCGGACCGCTTCTCGTTGTACGACTTCAAGAATTCGTCATCCTCCTCTGTCATATCATACAGGCAAGCTACACACTCCTCGACAGTCTGAGAGAAGCGGATGTAGTTGGCCGGTTGTTGGAACTTGCGCGCGTAGAGCGAGTCCGTGTTGATATCGCTCTCCTTTGGTGGCGGCACAGGAATCTCATTGTCTGTGCTGGCGGCTGCGCCCTGCAGCACGACTTGGAGATGGTATTCCTGAAGAAGGGATAGTGTCAGCCATCAATGCTCTTTCTGTGTGTTTAGTCGACGTGCAGTTGTGACGGAGTCGCATGCAGTTCGCATGTAGTTGGCATGCGGTTGGCATGCAGTTCAACATCGTGAAGTCACGGGATCATATGGGTCACGTGTAGTTCCACGTGATCAGACGACGATGGGTGGGAAAATAAACAAAGTCGATGGAAATCGATGAATTTTTCATCAGTATTGAAAAACTCACATTTTCTTCTGCTTGTTCAACACCAGTCGCGATCTGTGTCTCGGTGGTGAGGGCCTCATATTCGCTGGGGTCGACCTGGTCCTCACGTAAAACCGGGAGGGCTGTTTTGATGTTGAGTTTTTTGTAGCGGACCTTGCGCGTGGCCATGGCTACGGCGGGAAAAAAAATGCGTAAGGGTCGCGACAAAAAGGGGGAAATGGGCACCGAGCCCGCGGAAAATCCGCTTCAAATTGGCTCAGGTAACAAAATGGGCCATGCGACACGGCCTGGTCGACTTTTTTCGATGAAAAGAGTCGCTTTGAGGTGGTTTTTGATGCTTCGGAAAATGGGCCAATTTTCTGCGTCGCTGCTGGCAGATTTGGGGGGGGAGTGTTCCTTACTGTGAAAATTTTTCGTCTCTCTGTGGTGGTGTGTTTGCAGGGTGGACTTTGCGGCCGGCAAAGGGTGCGAGAGATAGGAGGCGGGGATTTTGGGGGGGGGAAGGAGGATCTGTGCTGAGGGAAATTAAGGCGGGAAAGAGAAAAACACCCAACTCGATTTGCTGACGCCCACCTCTCCCGGGCAGTGCAAAACTTTTGAGTGCGCCCCAGGGGCAAACCGCACTCGTCATTACAGGTGTCTGCAGGGACACAGTGTAAGTTGTAGGACCGTATGAGGCCAGTTCGTCTCCCCTTTTAGCGCCTGTCCTCTGCTTATGTTGCTTACTCTCGTTCTTTTTTGCACCGCTGAATTGCGTCGAACGCTTTGCATCAATTGATGGTACATCTTTGCAATTTTGCTAGAAATTCAAAACAAATGCCGATCATCAAGATCCATCTGAATTTTATGTCGAGCATTTTTCCAACCATATATCGTCTGTCGCCATTGTTCAGGCATCAGAAAGCGGCAGAGCGGCCCCAACAGCTGGGCTGCAAGTTGCGACGCGTTTCTGTCCGAGGCACCCTAAATTCCAGCACATAAAACAGTGCGCAAGCATATGACTGAACTGTGGTGTAGTGGCTCGGTGACTAATCGGCGATTAGTTTACGAGTATATGACGACACTTGTCTTTGGTCTTTGTTTTGACGATAGCGCCGTTGCAAACCACTTTCGAAATAGGAAGTTGTGAGAAGTTACCTTGTGAAGTCTAATCTTGTGTCCACTTCACGGTGGTCAACAATGTGTCGCCATTCGGTGCGATCAGCAAGACCGGAAAAGCAGCGAGTAAAAGAAACTTAATAATAATAAATAACAGAAAAAGGGGGGGGCCAAAAAAAAAAGAAAGAAGAAATCGCAAGAAAATCGAGGAAACTACATCGTGAAGCCTATAGAACTGATTTGTGTCTGTCTTCAGCCCGAGGAAGAATAGAAGAATACTTGCTCGACAAGGACGTTTCATCACGTGGTGTGACTAGCCTTTCCTGATTTCGAAAAAGGGGTAAGATTAGATAAGAACGTTGTGACGGTGTAGCACGTGATATTCGCGGGAGCTTCACCACCCCCACTAATGTCTTACCTGGGAAGACATTCCCGCCTCAGCCTTACCAACGAAAACCCGACGACGACCAACCACGACGAACACCCAACACCAGCAGACCGCCTCTGTCCTTTCTTTACGAGTATATTTACGAACCGCAAAGAGGCTCTGCATACAACTTCTTGTCCAGCGGGCGAATCGAAAAGGCGAGCGACACTACAAATACGCGCGCAGGTCGACCAGCGGGCACGGGACGTTGGGACGCCGACCTAACATTTCGCAAGACAAGAGACGGCGAGAGAGAGAGAGAGAGAGAGAGAGAATCCTACGGACGAAGATTATTCACAACTAGACACTAGTCATGGGTAACACGACCAGTGTTGTCCTGGACAGCATTGTCCAGGGTTCAAACTGTGGGTTGCTTCCCCCGAGGGAGTAACGGTGCTCCAGATGAAGGGAACACGGGAGACAGTCTCGGTCGGGGGGGTGGGGAGTGTGCTGTTTCTCAACTGCGCAGAGCTAACAGGTGCACAGTCGATCGAGATGAGGTGGATCGCTTAAAGAAGCGGTTTATGAAGCTCGACAAGGTGTGTATGCGAACGGATGAAAGCGTTGGGCAAAGATGCGGAAAGAGAGAACCCATCGATGTGGACACACGTCGCTTTGCATGCATACACTGCTTGTCTTCTTTGCTGACAATTTCCTTTTTTTCAAGGACAACTCCGGCACGATTGAGCGTGACGAGTTCCTGAGCCTCCCCCAGATCGCCTCCAACCCTCTGGCAACAAGGTGGGTACAGAAAGACACAAGACGCCGCGATGACAAGAGAGATACGCACGCGCGCTCACAAAGGAGGAGAGAGAGAGAGAGAGCGCAAGAAAGAGAAACTGACCATCCCAGAATGATTGCCATCTTCGATGAAGACGGAGGCGGCAATGTCGACTTCCAAGAGTTCGTGTCGGGCCTGAGCGCGTTCTCATCCAAGGGCAACAAGCAGCAGAAGCTGCAGTTTGCGTTCAAGGTGTACGACATTGACCGGGACGGCTTCATCAGCAACGGCGAGCTGTTCATCGTGCTCAAGATGATGGTGGGAAACAACCTCAAGGACCAGCAGCTGCAGCAGATTGTGGACAAGACCATCATGGAGGCGGACCTGGACCAGGACGGCAAGATCAGCTTTGAGGAGTTTACAAAGATGGTGGAGAACACTGACGTTAGCATGAGCATGACTCTTGGTATGTCCCCCCCCCCCGGGGGATCCTTTTTCTTTTTCTTTTTTTTGCGTCCCTATTGCTTTTTTATTTTGTGTCCCAGCACTCTTCCTTTTTCATGTTCTTCTGTAACCCTTTCGCCTTGGCACATAGCTGACTGATTTGTGGCAGACCAATTTTAATACTCTTCTTTCACGTTTGGCGACTTGTCTGAGCGGGAAAAAAAAAAGGGTGGGTTAGGCATGTCACGATTTATGGTGATGCAAGCACAGTACTTTGGGAAGAAAAAAAAGTTCATGGCGCTTAGGATATGGACGGGAGAGGGGATGCACAGCAACACGATCCATGGACAGGCGTGCGGATGTGGATAGTCGTGTTGGCTGTGTGCAGAGAGAGGAGACACGTGAGCATCCCAAAGACATACGGGTTCTATTTCATTTTTCATTTTTTATCTGTTTCATTTTGGCACCATCTCTTTCTCTTTTTCTTTCTTCTTTTTTTTGGGAATGATTCGACAATTAGTACGGTCAACCTCGTTTTGTTTTCTTTTCTGGGAGGCACAAGACACTTTTTTTTTTTTCTTAACTTGATTCACTCTGGGGCAAAGTCGGGTTGCCTATGGTTTTGGTGCCGTGCGGAATGCCTTTGTTCCCACCAGTGACACTCTCTGTTGATCAGTTGCGGTACGCGCTTTCCATGGTCGCCGGTAGACTCTTGCAATCTGGTAACTCGCCACCAGAACAGAATACGTTGCCACTTGTTTGATTGAACCACACCAAAAAATAAAAAAAAACCCCCAAAACCCAAAAAAACTATAAAACCGGAATAGCACTCCAGTACGGAGACACACTTGCCCAAACACTTAGTCCCCTTTGCTAGTCATTGGTCCCTTGGTTTCTTCTGGGTGACGCTTCCAGAGCATCACCCGCAGTCTAGACAGTGTCTTCCGGAGGGAACGCTGGTTTGTGACCTGGGCTGCGACGGCTTGTCATGTAGCTTTGCACCGTAAGCGTGTATATATATGTATGATTGGTACGATCAGAGAGGCCAGTTGCGGAGGCTCAGACCATTGGCCTCGGCTGGGACTTCCTTCGGGGAAGGATGTGCAGTGGCCACATGCAGCCGGCACATTGGAAAACAAAAGAGCTGCTTCGAGTTGGGTTTTTGGCTAACCCGAAAGCGCGAGGAGAGAAGAGTCTCTCCGGCTCAGCCTCGAACTTATTTCTATTTCTGCATCCTTCCCGCAATGTTACGGAGCACACTACTGTAGCTATATTTTATTTTATTTTATATGTATATTTATATATTTTATTTTATTTTTATTCTTAGCTCTTTTCGAACGAGAAGCTTCATTCTTATTCTCTTTCTCGAAGAGCTGATTTGTTAGCTGTGAAGAGATTGTGCATGCTTGCAGTCATTGCCTTCCAATAATCCACGGTCGTGGAAAGACTTGTACGATTCCACAGTATTTCTCTCTCCCCCCCCCCCTCGTCACACAGAGTTGGAACACGAAGATCCAATACATCCCGAAATGGAAATAGAAAAATTGCTCAAAATAAAATCCTTCTGCCAGAAAATCGTATCATTCCTGCGGGCTTTTTTTTTTTTTTTGCTAATGAATGGCACCTTCCCCAGACCGTGAGGGAAACTAAAGGAACTGGCGGGCTTGGTTTGCTATGAACGGTTTCCCGCCATTAGCCTTCTTTTCCTGAATCTTTTTCATTTTTTATCGCTCGTGAGAATCTATCCGCCCCCTGTGGCCATGTAGGCCAGAAGAAGGAGAGAACAACAAAATGACTGCAGTTTTTCGAATGGGAAACAGGCTTTTTTTTTCATGTAAACCAGCTTCATGTGTACTGTTTTTTGCTTTTTTTCTCTCTCAAAAAAAAGGGGGGGGGGGTGTCGGATGAGAAAACGAGGTAGCATCCGGGTTCCCAGATAGGAAACACAACTTCCAATAAACCATTTCTCTCTTCGTTTTCAAATTAAGAAAAATAAGAACCCCCCGGCCACATATGCTTTCTTTAAAAAAAAAGTGATCGAGGCTCTTTGTGCAACAAATGGATCTTGCGTCATTGAGATCAGCAGATCGTTTGCTGGGGATGGCGAGCTCTGCTGTTGGGTCACAAGGGGATCTCGTCTAGACTGCACGGTTGTTGTTCGTGTACTATGTATGTACTCGCGAGGTTCGACAGAGGTACTGTGTAAAAGGAGGCTGCCCTGCATTTGTCTTTTTTTATTTGCACCACACCCTCTTTTTCTGGCCATCTCGAGCCACGTGGTAGCACACTCGGAAGCCGGGGTGTCCGAGAGAGCAAGACCAGATGCCCCTAAAGATGCGGGAGAGGCAATAGTCCCAGAATTGCGTGTGCAGTACGTGTGTCCGTGTGCATGGGTCCTTGGAACAGAGGCCGGTCTGGGGAAAGCTGCAGGACGCACGAGGCAGGGCTACCTACCATGCGTGTAGGAGAAACTGATCCAGGGCAAGGGCCATCTGGTACAAGGCCCACCAAGTAAAAGAATGCACGATGTACATGTACGATGAGGCACATGTTCCTTCCCAAAGGGACACATGCAGTTGGATGCAGTCATACACGGGGGGCATGCAGTCAGACGCATTGGGAAGTCTTTGTCTGCTCTTTATTTTATTTTATATTTTATTTTATTTTTCATTTGCTGCACGTTCAACCGGCCATGGGGGGGGGGGGGAAAGCACCCCCCTGTCCAGCTGAAAGCCGCAAAAGATAAGGCGGGCCAGCAACCCCTCCCAAAAGGCTAAAAGGTTGGGCACATGGCCTTTATGAGGCTCAAATGGGGAATCTCACCACAGATCAAGCCAAGACCCCCTCCCAAGTCAATAAAGCCACATGAAATCAAGACCAAACAGCCTCGCCCGGCAAGCCCAACAGGTGGTGCAACGGGCCACCGTGAGCTAGACCCAGAAAAAGGGCTGTGGTACGCCATCACAAGGCGGCAGGCAACAACTAAACAACGGGGGGAGGGGAGGGGGATGAAGAAGATCCGGCGTAGTGTAAAATAAAATGGGGTCCGGGCTCCAGTCCGCCCCGTCCCGGCAAATCCGGTGGACTGGGACAGCTGATCCGTGCATGCAGCCATGCTGATGTGATATGTGACACAACGTTCTTCGGCTACGGATGCCTGTTCTTAGTTGTTTTTCTACTCGTACTCGTATTACTATGTACTTGCACGACTCTCTTCTCATCTTAGCGCCAGATAATAGAAGCAGAGCGAGCGAGATACCATACGCAGTAAAAGGCCGCTCAGCTGCGGCGGCCACCTGGTGTAACCTGCGAGACATCGTCAAGTAAACCAACTGCAGCCCACTGCAGCCTAACACGAGGCAGCCTTCTTTTCCACTGGCACAGAAGCTCGTGGCAATCACACGACAGCAGCAGGACCCCGTAGAATTGCGTCAGCAAAATATAATCGCTCGCTCCAACAGTACTTCTCCTCATTCTTTCCTTCTTTCGGGTGGTTTCGCGAGTCCCATTCCGAACGCCGGCACCTTTTTCGCCTCCAAGACGGTGTTGCGTACTCCAATAATTTCATTGCTGTCAGGCCCCCCTTTTTTGATTTCGCTTTGTGTTCTCGCCTGTTCTTAGTTTTCCTTCTCGCATCTCTGTCCACATGCTCGTACCCGAAAAGCTTGACAACCCGTGAGGGTCCGTCTCTATAGCCCATCCCATATTGTCCTGATTAGTCCGATATCTGCTCGTGTCAGCTTGTGATGGACACTGTGCGAACAACATGCAGAGCGCCCCAGCTGTCTTCTTCTTCTTTTGGAAACATCTGTCGTGGTCTTGCTTGGCCGTCTTCTTCCGTGCCAAGCCGGCATACAAAGCATCGAAATAGCATGCAAACAAACATCCCGAACACACTGGAGCCTGTCCAATCATACAGCAAAGAACGCAAACCTCCCGTAACAGCTTGCGCCGGTATGCACTTCCCCTAACCATGACAAATCAGACGATGAACACCTTTCATAATAACAGTCCAAGACCAAGGCCAGGAGCCGGCACAAATGACAATATAGAGAGCCCCATAAATCATGAATAGATGGAAAGCGGCGACAGGTCCGGGGCCTTTCCCAAACCAACCAAAACACAGCAAATCTAAGTGAACAAGCAGAGACCCCAGTGAAGAAAAAAAAAATCAAGAAGGGGAAAAATATCAATAGCTCCGTACAAATGAACAGAAAGAGCATGGGTTCGTGAAGAGCGGTAGCGATGCGTGTCATAACCATCACAATACAGCCAGATAGACCCAACCAAAGCATAGCAAAACATGAAACCAAACGCATACGTCAAGGTATAATGACTCGGGAAAAAGGCAGTTCCGAGTGTTCCAACAGTCCAGGCGCCAGGCGGTGTTGTCGTTCGGTGCGCACAATCCCCCCCCTTTTCTAACCCTGCCTGGAGGTAGAGCTTCCTGCTCCAGCGGCCGCATCTTCCTCCAAACCATACAGATCGATGCATTCGGTCAGAACTGCGCTCTTGTCAGCATGAAATTGCTCCGATTGGAAGGAATTGGGCGAATTGGGGTACACTGCAACTCACTCGCCATGATGCGCTCTTCCCATACGCCATAATCGTAGTCCACGAGGCCAAAGCGCTCCACACCATCGCAAAGACGCACCAGCTCCCGAGCCAGTTTCTGCAGGTCATCGAAGGAAATGCGACTCTGAGACCGTTGAAGCTGTCTGTTTGTCCACATAAATTCCTTTTGCTTTTCTAGAAGACCGAGCCAAGCATTGTTGAAGTTCTTCCAGAGTTTGACACGGCCTTCGTAGAGATCTTCGTCATCGACTGTCAGGCCTGTAGTAAAGGAGAGAAAATCCCAATGTTAGTCATCTATACTGCTTGCAGATATCGTGTTGCGCAGTGTGTCCTCTCCAAGGAAAAAAAAAGGGATAAAGAACTAACCTAGAGATTCCACTCTGGACAATAACCAGTCCGAAATATTCAACAACGAGTCTGCCGCCGTAGCGAGCGCTCCGTTTCGTATATTTCGGAACACTTCTTTTAATGTTCCCTGGTAAGATGCGTACGATTCGTCCGTGTCTGCATAATCTCTGGCTTCTGCAGCTGGTGCTGCAACACCTGACGGACCAGGCGTCGAACTGGTCGTTGTTTGTGACGCTAGGCCGGCCGTTCCTACGATGGTGCCAATGTTGCTGGGGTAGCCTGGGACCACCCCGGATCTGGCATCTGCCGGGTTCTGGTGTTGCTGGTGGTGATACACGGCTGACGAAGTGCCGGATGATGCTGCTTGTGCTTGCATGGCAACTGCGGCCGCCGAGTCGTTCGAGAAATAAGGAGCGCCTGTCACGTCGGCAGACATCATCTGCATCCCCGTAGGTTGCCGGGAAGGAAACGGCTGGCCTGTGTCAAAAACAGAGTTGGGGCCTCCGGCTTGTTGGACATTATACATCATGTTCGGGTTGTATGTGCTGGCAAAGCCTTGTGTTTGCCGCGTATCTTGGCCGTAGTCGGACGCTGGCTGAGCGTAGCTCATTGTGTTCTGAGGCACACCGGCTCCTGCTGGAAATGTGCTCCCTGATGGTTCTTGGTAGTATCCGCCGTAGCCTGGAGCGGATCTCTGTCTGTCGCCACTGGAAGATCCCGTCTGTTGCGAGTGACGTTGTCGCTGCGAGGCTTCTCGGCCTTGTTGCTGATATCTGGGATTTGACGTTGGACGCATCGGAGCTTCATTCTGTCCCCTACGGCGGTATTGATCGTCCATTACCCAAGATCAGTCGCCGTTTCGGAGACGTTTTCGGTAGTAAGGGCTTGTGCAATCGCAAGGAGAAGAGCGAGCAGTCGTCTCCAAGTGCCCCTATAAAAGTTTGATAACGAAGAAACCAACTTCTTGTTCTTCTTTCTTCTCTCTCTTTCTCTTCTCCACGGCCCAGTAAATACAATTCCTCTCGAGTCCCTCCTGGCAGAGGAGAACGCAGGGAAGCTCCCAAAACCAAGTTGAAAAAAAGCTGCAGGCTATTACCGCCGAGGCTTTGAGGAACCCTAGATCCTGATGTCAGTCGACCCTGGACAACACAGTCGGGTCTGAAAGCGGAAATGTCGACCATGAGACGTGCCTTGACTGTGCTAATCTGCACGGAAATGCCCCTGAGACAGCTGATCCAAAATTAAGTGGTATCGATAGACGTATTTGAAGGTTGGCTGCACGGGTGGTGGACCGCTTTGTTCTTTTTCCTCTTGAGGCTTTCAGGTGTCCAGCAAAGTTTGCAAGTCCGCGGACTCGCAGTAGATTGTCCAGCAGAGTTTGGAACGCGATCCGAACTTTGGGAGACCTTTGGCGTACTGGGGGAATGGTGCAAGAAAATATCCCCGGTAGGTCGAGAAGGAGAAGTCTTGTGGAAAAATAACGAATACGCAATGACTGCCTGGTGCCGACTCGTTTTGCTTGCGATGGTCACGGTTTCCTCTCTTCAGTCGAGAGCGTTCGATGATGGCAAAGGCCTAGACAGTAGTAAAACAAACCCCTTGTTAGACGATCGCCATGTTCTGGGGAACAAAATATAAGCAAGAAAAGAATAGCAGGATTCACCAGAAGGAAGCGGGCTTTGTGTGCACGAAGGGTATGTTAGCCCCCTAAACAAGAAGAGGGGAAGGATGGGTCTTATACACCGGATAAGGAAAGACAGGAAAGAGGAGAATGGAGAGGGGAGGGGGGGGCATGGATATCTCGTCGAAAGGAGAACGAACGTTGCCCAGCTTGCCAGACAGGGAAAAACAGACGCGAGCCACGCGCTTAGGATGTGGGTAATCGATGCACAAGGGTAGACCACATGGGAATCAGTTGACGCGGCACCAGCCGAGAACAAAAGAAGCGGGCCGGGGAAGAAAAGTAGATATTTTAAAGGTATTTCCACAGAAAGGAACAGGTAAAAGGAAGAGAGGCAAGATGCAAGCCGCGACAAGGGGGCCCCAGAAGGGGGGAGAGAGAGGAGAAAGAAGAAAGGGAAAGCGAGTGGTAGTGTAACACAAGGGACAAGGAAAACTTGGGGGACGGTGGAATGGAATATTGGGCCCAGAGAATGCGGTTCTTGATGTGGGCCAGGGTCGGCCCAAATGCTGCCTGGAGAAAGGAGGACACTTGAATAGAAAGAGAAAAAAAAAAGGAAAGGTGGGTGGGTGGGGAGGGGCGGGAGAGCGACGACGGGAGGGTACTATGGTAGGTAGACAAGCGAGTGGAGGAGAGTTACTTACCTCAGCTGTTGTGGGCATACATAAAAGAAGGAGGGGGGGGGTGTGATGAGAGAAGAACGATGCCAGCTTCCTCGGGATTTCGCCCCCAAAACGTAAGTAGGCGCCGGAGAAAGAGATACTTGTAGATACAGGGGATCTACCAAAAGTACAGAAGCACAAGAGACGCGGCCAAGATGTGCAGGACGTGCAGGACGCACAGGAAATGCAGGTGTCGATGCAGGTGCAGTTGCAGATGCAGATGGAGTGCTACAGACGAAGCAGCCGCAGGCACGAGGCAGCTGAAAGCGAGGTGACGGCCCAGACAGGCTGATCCCGGGCTCGTTCAAGCAAGCTGAGCAAGCCGTGAACGAGAAAGACGAGGCGAGACAAAGAAATGGGCTGGCTGTAGCCTATACGGCGGCATCGATGCAGTAGCCCCAACCCCCGTCCCCTGCTCGAGTTGCTGAAGAGGATGCTATGAGCCAAGGGGAGAGACTATGGGGTGTGCAGAGAGATGTCTTCGGTCTGGCTGGGCGTGCGCTGTGGTGTGTGTCTATGAGAACGAGATGAAGGAGATAGGGGCAGTCTTCGACAGAAAGTATGGGTGTGCAGGCGAGAGTCGGAAGAGAGACACAGAGAATCAAAGAGAAGCAGAGAACGGGCTGGCGAGTAACCCGGAGGGACGAAGAGGGTGTGCACCCCAAGAAACCAGCCAAGTAGATCGTGCGCGAGAGACACGGGCTGCAGGTCGATGTTAGTGGCTGGGAAGGTGCGGCCTCGAGAGCAGTGACGGCGGCGGTTGTTGCGAGGGTTGGCTGGGGTTTTGATGTAAGAGACTGTGTTGTTGTCTACATCCAGCACAGCCAGATATGCGGAGAAGCAGGATGGCAGGATACCAGTTGCCGGCCTGGAGCTGCAGACAAAGAGAAAGGAGATCAAGGATCGTCAGGCCCGGGTGGAACGAGACCAAGCAGGATCCGTCAAGAGTCGCCAAGGGTGGTCAAGAGTGGTTAAGAGTGCTGTTAAGAGTGGCCAGGAGCAGCCAGGCGTGGCCGAGCGTGGTCGAGACGGGCCAAGAATGGCAGGACTGGCCCCAAATGCTGATGGTCTGGCGGGCTGGCGTGCGGAAGCTGCTGTTAGTGGCAGTGGAGGCGACGGTTAATGGCTTGTTGAGAGCAATGGTGCGGTCGATAGTGCGGGACAGATCGAGGCAGTTTGCTGTAAGTGCGCCGGTGTGCAGACGCCCACGAGCCGCCGCGTCCACAAGCGTGCAGAAGCCCACGCACAACGGACGCTTAGACTCAGTCCCGCGCCACGAGACAAAGAACCGGCGAGCGAAAGGGCAACGGGGTTTCACCAAAAAAGGCAAAGACTCGCCCTGCTGAGGTGGTCGTCGCGTGCGGTACCGTCGGCCGTTGTTGTTCGTCAGAGGCCGTGACTGCAGTGCGTCTGCTGTTCGGCGGCGTCTCAGAAGATCGTCGTCGTCTATCGGGGATGGGCGTGAGTGGGCTGGCAGTGGACTGCTCGTCGTCCCCTTGAAGGTCGCATCGGTCCTTTGGGGGGGCTTGGGAGGGTGGTTTTGCCGCGGATCTGCGTCTATTCAACACCCCCCTTTCCCTGGCGCGTGCATTAAGGCTGGGCTTGGGGGCGAGGGTCAACCAGCGAACCAGGCAGAAGAACGGCTCCTCTGCTGCTTGGTTGGTGGACCTGGCCTGCTGTGGTGACAGGAATCCCCTGCCACGACGAGCAGATAGGAGAAAGAAAAAAGGAGGGACAAAGACGTGAAGACGTGAAGCCAGGCAAAAGAAACAGTGATGCCGTCTGTTGCTGCTCCCCCTTGTCCGGCTGCTGGAGACAAAAGATGAGGCACCTTCTGCGGGCGTTGCTCGAGAGACGCTTCGACAATGGTGCCCAACAGGGAACTCCGGCAAGCAGAAGCGGTGTTATAGTGAGGCCGATGTGGCTTGCGTGTTGGTGGCAAAGGGCTCGGCCTGGGGGGGTAGGGGGGAGTAATTAACTTTAAGGCTATGCGAGTGCTGCCTGGCGGTCCACCGCAGTTGGCTGGCTGGTCACGATGGTCGTGCCTGAAGGGAGACGGGGTGTGGGCGGGTGATGATGCCGGCGTCTCTAGAAAAAAAAACGTGGCAGAAATGCCGATGCAGATGGGCCAAAGATTAATAGCAGCGTCTCAAGCCTGGCGTGCAGGCCCGGCTGAAACAGAACAAACGAGCAGAGAGAGAGAAAAAAAAATGAAAAAAAAAATGAACCCAATAAATATAAGCAAGAGCCAGGAAATAGGAAAGGCAGGGCCACGGGAATTCCCACAAAGGGATGACAGGGAGAAAGGGCTTATGGCGGGGGGGGGAGGGTTTAAAAGACAGTCTAGATAGGTAGTGCGCGAAGCTAAGGACAGGCCGGTGACGAAACACAAAGAACAGAAGGTACGAGTAGAAGAAACCCAGGTGTAGAATTTTTGGCTCTTTTATTTATTATTTATTTGCGGTCTCGAGAGCACATGCGAAGCGTGCCTTCCCGGCTTGGTTGCTGACGGGCTAGGATTTTGGCCACTGGTTCCGTGGCAGAGTGGCTACGATGGTCCAGAGGGAAGGAACGATACAGCGTTTAAATCCATATGGGGAAGGAAGCTATAAGTGCACATGAGAGATCTGCGGCTGTGCCTTCCCTGGCGGTCCTTGGTCGTGGTCCCTTGTTCAGGTTCTTTTTTTGGGTCGTCTGGGTCTTCTCGGCCGCCAATATTCTCTGCTAGCCTCTTTGCCTGCTGGGGGCTTTTCCCGTCCATACGGCTGGCGGGGCCTTGTTGGGGCCTTGTTGGGGCCTTGTTGTTGTTCTTGCTGTTGTTATTATTGTTGTTGTTGTCGTTGTTGTTGCTGTTGTTGCTGCTGTTGTTGTTTATGTAGTGTTGTCGTGCGCTTTCTCTTTGTCTTTCTCGTTCTCTTTCTCTTCATGTGCGTTTACGAGTGTGCCTGCCTTGACATTGTCTTACCTCTGCCACTGTCAGTGTCAGCACCATCTGCCCAAGCTCTTGTGTTGCATGCAAGATCCATGAGCTCCATGTAAGATACATGTTACGGGTGGCATGTCTACTCTGCTGATAATGAATGTAAGATACGATACACATGCCAACCTAGCCGGGGTGGGTGTAACACATTTGCCAGAACACAACCGAATTAAAGCGACAGCAAAGAAAAAAGCTCCAAAAAGGACTTGGGACAGACAGTTTGGGGTCGATATCCCGAGTCTCTTGGGCTAGTCGTCTCTGCTTCGACTTGGTACGAGCATCTCCTAGCAGATGTGATCCAGCGAGAGAAAAGGCCTGGTCTCGGGGGCCCCGTCAGCGCGGCCGTCTGCGTCTGAATCCATTTGTGTCCGTGTTCCTGCAGCGAGTTTCCTGGCTTTGTTCTTATCCCTGCTTTGTTGCTGTCTGTTGTACTTTGTTTTCCGTTTGCTCTCAAGATTTTTTCACTTTTTTTTTCTTATTTTCTTGCTAGGGTTTTTTTTTTGTTTGTTTCTTCCCTTTTCGGTCTTATTGCTGTACTTTGTCTAGTCGATAACTCGGCAGGCGGAACAATGCAATAGTAGGAGGCCATTCCCTGGTTCCGTTCCCAGTGGATGGAAGGCTCTACTGTTTTAAGTCTTGTCTGGTTCGGTTCAGATGCCGTTGGGCGAGGGAAGGATGGGGTTGTTACCAGTTTGCCTCAAGAGGGGAAAGGGGGAAGGTTGCCAATGTTTCAGGGCAGCAGCCATTGCTGGATAGGAAGAAACAAGCGGGCCAACAGGAACTGAGTTAGAAGCTGCCGGTGGGCAGAAAGAACCACATGGAACCAAAAGCACCACATGCAGCAGTAGACGCACGAAAAGCCGCGAAAGCCCCAGAGCACAAAACGGTTCAGGGGACGGGCAGTGGCGGACACGAGGGACACGTCCGCATGGCCCTACTGGGTTTACAAGCACGGAAATGAGAGGATACGTGAGGCAAAAGAACACACACAAAAAGAGCCAGGCAAAGAAGGGAAGGAGACCAAGACGGCTGCAGCTCTAGCCTCGAAGAAAAGGGAATAGATATGAAGACAAGCCAAGCATAAAGGAAGACGAAAAAATATATGAACTGACGAATTGAAAAAAAAAAAAAATAGAAAAGGCGCATCCCGCGTCAATAAACACGAACACACCGTACACCACGCTGACACGCCGACAAAGCCGACAACGCCCAGGTGGCAGGCCTACCTACTACTTGTGCAAGAGAGCAATAAAGCACATGCAGAGTGCTCTTTTCAGAACATAGTGACAGGGGTCGGCCATGTTTGCATACTGGGCTTCGCCGCCAGCACGACGATTAGTAGGGAATTCATCATCCTTCCCCTCTGCGGCCACCCCTGCTGACTCTGTCGGGTCTCAGGGCCACCCCGGTTCCAAATGCTGCACAGTAGAAGAATAAAAAAGAGGCAAATCAAGATCGGGACCGAGGAGATTGAACCCGGAGCCAGGGGTAAGGTAGGGGGGCAGGGAACGATAGGGAAAGACAGGAGACATGGTAAAACGGGTCAATGCTCCGTGATTTGTCCACGAAAGAAAACTCTTTGAGCTGTACTCGTAAGGAAATCTAAGTCGCCGACCACTTTCAGTAGGTCGGTTTTACAAGTCGTACACTCGTACTCCTCAGACCAGATACATTGCAAGGCGTAATAGGCACACGAATTGGTCGAGGGTCTCCCACTGTATAGGAGACGGCCTGAAAGAAAGACAAAAAGGACAAGGAATGGACAACAGGCAACAGGCAACAGGCTGCATGCATTAAGAGACATGTTGCTGCATGCCATAGGGGACAGGAACAGTGATGGCTATTTGGCGGCGACCTAGGGTGGCAAAGTCAACGAGGATGCCCGGGACAAGAAATGCATACGAGTGGTACATCAGCGTTTTTGACGGACATGCAGCAATAGGAAGAGACGCGAGGACGAGAGCGGGCCAGGGAAGACAACGATGCTCGTAAGATGTGGCACACTGCAGCAGAGAGAAACAGAGCCTAAGCAGACGTTGGACAGGGACTGGACAGGGACTGGACAGGATGGGGTGGGCAAACAAGCTCTCCATTCCTCTCCCCCCCCATAAGACCCTTGAACCATGCTGATGGAAAGGGGTGGTGGGAAAAAAAAACTTGAGAATGGCACGCACGCATAGCAAAAAAAAAATAGAATAAAAAGGAAGGGGGTTTGTTGAGGAGTAGGAGCCTGGAAAAAAGAAGGTCCACCTTTCAAGGATGAGCGATCTGGACAAGCCCCTGGTCGGCAGGATGGGGAAGGAGCCATAGAACAAAGAAAGAACGGCCGACGTTGTGTATTTGCAGGACGGCATTGCTTGTACTCGATAGTCGAGCCGGCTCTGCGTAGCTGTATGGTGTGTATTTTACGCTTCACTTTTTTTCGCTTCCTTTTTTTCCCTTTCTTTTCTTTTTTTCCCGCTCTCTATCTAAACTGGATCGGTATGTTCGATCGTGCTTTCTTTTTCTACGTATTGGGGGCTTTAACTATTGCGTTCTGTTGTCAATCTTTAGTTTTTTGCTTTATTTTTTTTTTCGCTCTTTCCCTTTCCTGCGGCTTGGCACACAGGTGGGACCCAGGATGCTGGATCACAAACGGTAGTAGGGCCAGATGACCAATCACAGCCAACTACTTAGGGCGCTGTCGATTTACCGAGACGGCGCTTTCATCGGGTACTTGACCGCCTAGCCCTATCTGGGTGACCTGCTGTGCGTTCTCGTCCGCAGAGCTGGGGGAAGAAGGGGGACAGCGCACCCATGCGCTATTGACTTGATAGTGTCTGGCACTAGACAAGAGCAGCACCGGGACGAGCACAAAGAGCGAATCCACCGGCCAAAACCCACCAGAGTGGCCGCCGGGACACCTGTTGTATCCACAATATGTCACCTTCAGGGCCAAGCGGGCGGCGGCCAGTTTGGCCAGTAGGGGTAGTTACATACAAGTACGAGTAGTCTGAACCAGTACTTGTACACCCATGCCATGCGTACTTTTGTATGGCCGCCGCCACTTCTTTTGGTGGCCTTTCTCGTCTATTTCCCCTCCCCTGCTGCTGTCCCGTGCTCTCTGCATCTTGCGTTTGCCTGTCGGCAGGCAAGAACATTAGGAAACGTGCGCCTTTGGAAGTGGTGGGAGCATGCGCACGCCTATCGTAAGATGCAAAGAGACGACGCAGTTTCCATGTTATTAAGGGTTGTCGTTCTCGGAGGGGCGGGTGCGCGTGCGCAACGCCGTCGCAGGCAATGCAGGCACACACGGGTTGGAAGAAGGAAGGAGCGACGCACGGGCGCCGCCACGCCGCCACACCACGGACACATCTTAGTTACATGTAACTACGTAGTTAATAATACACAGCATCTTGAAGATAGATCTTCTGCACACGACCTATGCATCTTGCTGTGCATAACCAATGCACTATGTGTGGGCAGCATCGTGTCGACATGAGATGTCTTGCCCGGCCTGCCAGTCGCCCCTTGGGACCGCACGCCGCACACTGGTCAGACATGCACCGCAATCACGCATAATGCAGCCTGCTGGACACGGAGTCAATGCCTGTCTCCCTGCCTGGCCGTGGCTGCCGACTAACACGCAAAAGAGGTTGCAATGCAGGGAGGGCTCCGTAAAACCATCTCACTTACGAGTAGATACGGTATGCTTTGCTTGCCCGCCCCTGGCAGTAGTGGCCCCTCCATAACACCATACTCGTAGTGCAATGCTACGCTAAATTACGGGGAATTACGGGGTGCATGGGCGTGTAGGATACTTAGGGCACTACAAGAGGTATGCCAGCCAGCAGCTCACTATTCCAGACACAGTATCCCTAGCCGCGGATTTGGAGCCCGGCCATGTGCAAGCAACGTGGTAACACTACGAGTATGTAAGTGAATCTTGCCGAATGACTACATATTAGTATCTACCTTACATACATAGTAGTAACTATTTCACATAGTAAGTACCTACCTACATACAAGCAGCAGCTGCTGAGCAGGAGAGAGACAGGAGACGGATCGGTAATGCCGCTGTTTTCATCCCCCCCCCTTGGTAGGACATTACTGCATGGCCGGCGGCGGTGCTGTCGCGGCGCTCGCTGGGCCTTGACCCGTCTGTGTTTCGTTTTAGCTGGGTCTGTTGGTCTGCTGGGTTTGCTGTGGCTCCTGCAGCCGGGTTGGGCGGCCCTGCATCCCAGCAAAGATAAGATACATCCATCCATACACTAAAATAATGGCAATGCATGTCGGAGTACTTCTGAGAGGGGCCGTGAGGGGAGCCCCGTCAGCACCCCAAATGCAGCTGACATGGTGGACGAGCACTATGAGTACGGTGTACAAGTATCTTATCTCAAGCGCTGACTAGTCTTACTAATATGTAAAAACAGGGTGCTGCCCGCGTTGATGCTTTCTCCCGTGGCCGTTCATCCCATCCTACTATGTATTATCTCCAGATACGCGGCAATACATAATACGACATCTTGCCTCTCTGTTCCCCTGCCTCTTTCTGAGGCTTCTCTTTCTTTTTCCTCTTCTCCCGTCTGCTGGGCCCCAAAGTGAGACATTGGACCCTTCCATTGGGTAGCCCTAGGCCGTAAAGCTCCGAACGGCCGCCACCTAGCTTCCTCCTCCCCCCTCTTCTACCCATGCTCACCCACTCGCATTCGGCAGCCCGTCCGACTCGCCAGTTTCGCTGGGCTACTTAGTCTGGTGGATGAACCCCCCCTGAATTTCTAGAAATGAATACTCGCAGTGCCAGTCTGCCATGTACGAGTACTTACATTGGGTAAGTGTGTGTCCGCATGTGGTTACATAGAATCTTTCGTGTCCTAGAGGACCCTAAACCTGGAACGTCAATCGCCAGAGGAGCCCTTGCTTTTTGCGTCTTATTTGCTTTTTCCAGTTGTCAATCGGTTTCTTATTTGGGGGGCACGGCTGTCTTTTGGTTTCTTTTTCTGCCCTGCCCAGCCGCCCACTTGCCAGCACATACGCATATGTATCTCAGCATGTGGACAAGCACGAGTAACCTTCTTACACACCACCACCTGGCGAAGCGCGCCGTTTTACTTCACGGTCGGACCTTTTCTGTGCCAAACTCGTGTGTTATTCTTAGTTGCGTCTTTTCTTCTTCTGTTCACGATCGTCTCTGCACACCTCCTCGATTGCCTATTTTTGTCTGGTGCGACTAGCCATCTCCTTTGTCGGCGCCCCTGATATTAATGACGATCGCCAAGGCTTCTACCTCCGTACTATTTCTGCTGTTCTTCTTTCTTGTCCTGCTCCTTCGTGTTCCATGCTGGTTCTGCAACACAATGCATTCCTGCCCATCCTGTTTCTATGCGGTCACAGGCCTTTGCGCCACATCTGTCGTGAAACGACAGCCGCATAGAATCGTGCAAGTGAGATCCTGAAGCAAGGCCAGGCGGGGCGGAGGGGAAGAGTCGAGACCTCCTCTTCTTCAGCTGGCCGTGTCCCTCGTCTGCCCACAGCTGGGCTCTGCGTTGCACGGCATGTCCTTTTTTTTGCCAGCCTGACAGGCCATCTCGCTATTGTCGGGCTGGCGGAGGATCGCTGGAATACGAAGCCTTCTGTGCCGCCTGCATCGGCTAGCCGTGTTTTATTGTCTGTGTGCTGTATATGTTAAGATAACTACGTATCCTACCAACTAGTTAGTTACTAACTATTAGGGGTATGTGCGTTCTCGCATACGCATGCATGCCATGTGCACGGGTTCAACACGCAATGCTCGTACTTGGAATGTGGCGGCGTGTCGATAGTCGTGCGCCGGTGACGTCCTTCATATACACACTACATATCGTGGCATGTGGCCGTGTTCAGCGGCCAATCTCAGCCTCATCGAGCACGTCGTATCACCGTCGATCATCGACACCGCACTTTCCACTCTCTGTCAAGCACGAACCTCATGACTCGGCCTGCGCCGTTACACATGCACGACAGCGTTGCACTGATGCTTGCCACCAGCCTCCGATCCCGAGCGAACTGCATTCGTCCCACTTCCCCGTCTGTGTGTGCAGTTTCGTTTATTGCATGCAGAACAAAAACAACGGGAAACAGAGAGCTGGAAACAACTTGTGGGAAACTGCCCACCAGCCACGAATTGCAGCCACAGCGCAAGAAGCAGCAAATTGCTCGAGGAAAGAGCGGTGGGCCTGTGCCGACAAAAAAGGGAACGCCCCGGCCGCTAATGCCTGTTGTCATAGCGGGCTTGCTGTTTCTGTTTCTGTAATGCATATGCCTGCCTGCTCGTGTGGGTAGCTCCTGCATCTTTCGTCCTGCAGTGAACTTTTTTTCGTCACCTCGAACCTCGCTACTGTTTTCCCCTGCACCTCTCTCTCTCTTATTTTTTTTCTTCTGCCATACGAGTACTGCTCTCCTCCGGCTTTGTGTCGGTGCCGACATCACGACCGTCACATCCACTCCCTTCATTCCACCTTCCACAGTCTCCTCCTTCTCAACAATTCTCTGCATGAACGAATCGAAATTCAGGACAGCATTAGGCCGTCACTAGCTTTGCTCAGCGTTCTTTGGTCGGCCCACTCAAAGCCTGTGAGACACATGAAACCATGAAACCCTTCGATCCAACCATACCACCCCCCCTTCTTCTAGAAGCCTGTTGCGCCGTGTCATTGGGCCGCGACCCGCAAACGGCGGACTGTGACCCAGCCTATGGGCAGGGCCATCATCTTCTTAGTCCTTGTCTTCTCGCTTCTTTCGGGGTCTCCTTCGTCTTGTCTTCATTTTTTCTGTTTGTTTCGGCCCTATCGACGCCACCCGTGTAACTACTATGTGCATCCTTTGCCCATACGAACCGGGCATGTTTCTATGCGGTAAGGCAAGCCAGTAACATGGAACGAAAGTCCCGTTGCCACAGAAGTTTGCCACAGACAGTCCGTGCCCTTGTTAAGCTTTGGCCTTTGAAACGTATCAAAGCAGACCAAGGCTGGTTTTTGCCCCCGCTATCATCTGTCGCTTTTCTCTTTAGCATCACAGCTGTAAGATACCCTCGGATAAAGATCTGCTGTCGCTATTTGTCTGCTGTGATCGGTCGCTGTCTTCCGTCCGTCCTGGCGGTAAGCTTCTTCTTCTCTTCTGGGGCAACCCTGACTGCATTCCTCGTCAAGCGGGCTTTTCCGTGTCCTGGCTATTTCTTCCCTGTCTCTGCTGTCTAACTAGATACAGCATTACTGCCAGTCCAGGAGAATGTTAGGGATACAAGTGCGTGGGCGTCTTACAATGCAAGACACACATCCCGTTGCCAAGCAGGCCTTTGGGGTTCCTATGGTCTGCTGTGCCAAAGAAACAGCGGCTCGCCGCCGCTCGCTGTCTGAGCGTTGCGTCACCGAAAGGGTGACAAGGGAAGAAGAAGGGGTTCAATTCGCCCCCCCTTTCCTGGGACCGCCGTCCCCAGTCTGCATGCGATGACCACGGCGAGCAGCGTCGCATTTTTTAACGGTGTTTTCGAGTTGGCTCTGAGCCAGCCCAGAAAAACAACCCGCTGAAAACTTAGTCCACCATATTGCCAGCAGGGTCATGAAGCAGCAAAGACGCTTGGCCGGATGAACTCTCGATTGGTTTTGGTCAGGAAGCGCCGTCGACTTGCCATTTCCCAATGTGGCCGCCAGCATATTCAACGAGGCCTTTTTCTCTCAAAGCCTGTTCCTTGCCAAAGAGCGAAAAAGAGGAAAAGACGAAAAGACGAAAGAAACTGAAAGGCAAAAATGTGCCACCTGGACTCGCTCCAGTGCCAGTGAAGGATTTACTTGCCTTGCACTCTATGTGTATCGCAACGCAGTAACGGGGGGTATATGCCAGCCATGAACAAAATGAGAAATAGCAGACGACCGTATGGACGTGGCACTGGATGGGGATACCGATACGCAACATCAAGCATATCCACATGTTTAAACAAGCGAGCCTGCGGTCCCTAACTCTTTTCGGCGCCCACCTGGCTCATTGGCAAAAGTCCCCTGTTCAGAATGGGAATGTCTCTTTCTTTCTTTGTTACTGTCGCTGGCGACGTCCGACATTATCCCGATCGTGCAGGCCAAGCGTGTTTGATGTGGACTCTCCGTCGATACAGCGACTTTGCCACACCGAGATCATCAACCGGCAATCGAGATACCGCACATCGGATATTGGAATGACAAAAATCAAATCACTGATGCACACGGTGGTACTAGGCCGGGAGAAACTGGACACCAACCAGTCTGCAAACCAGGAATCACCAAACAGTTTGGTTCCTATTTAGCCACACGGCACGGCACAGGCTGCACGTCCGTACGATATCTGCGATATCACTGCCTGGTATATCAGACGCACGTATATGCGGCGGGCATGTAACCCTTATTACTCTCTAACAGGAGGTGCCATGCTTCCCATGATTCTTCAAGGGCTTGCATGTGTCATATAAGACTGCTGGTGACGGGCAATCCCCAAAACTGGATAAGGCTTTGTTTCATGTTTCTGCTTTTCTTCGCCGATGTAATGCTACCGGCATGCGGTGGCAATCAGAAGCGGCACTGCCTCCAATCCTTCGCCTTCCACGGCTGCTGCACGACGGGTTATGCTATGAAACACGCATGTCTTTGCCCGAAGCAGAAAACTGCAGGAAAGGTAGAGAGCACAACCAAATATTTAAGAACAAAGGTTCCCGGTAGATGTCCCGGCACCTAATTAAGATACGGCACTTTGAACGACTGCCCATGAAGGATTGGCCCGAAAGTTGGGATACGACGCCGCTGTGAATAGCCATGCCAGCGAGTCCATATCAGGGCAGCTATAATATATATGACAAGACAGCAGCGGCCAAGGATCTCGCCAGACGCCATCACCAGTCACATATCAGGTCTCGTCGTGGAAAGGAAAGGGTCCCACACACACAGTAGACAGAAATTTGAACTCTTGAATTCTTCCAGTTGTTCTTTCTCCACAATCCCTCTTATGCGGCATCCTTCTAGTATATACGAGTAGATAGGACCCGTGGACCAAGAGAAAGAACCAAAGTGCAGCATGGTATTGAAGGAAAAGTTGAAATGAACCGGCCAAAATCGGAAGGAAAAGCTCAAGGAAATCTCTCGTGATCAGCAGGAGTTCACGACTCATGCAGGCCACACGTAGTTAGTAGGGAACAGGGAAAACCAGAAACCACAGATAGGGTGCCGGCGGATCGGAATGGGGGTGCCGACTACGCGGTCCTTGGATGCGGACGAGACGATCGTTCCCTCTGGAAACACACGAAACAAACCCCAGTCTAACAAGGGGAGGCTGGATGGGACGAGGGACCCTGCGGTTTCTGCTGCAGAATAAACGGCGCTGGGTAGGGGCCCGGCCGAGGGTCCCAAACGGCAGCCCACCCTGTCCAGTCTGATGAGCAGCCCGTCTGCTTCTTTGGGTTTCTGAGGCGTTCTTCGATTCCTTCCTTCCTTCTCTTTGCCTTCTTTTTCTTCAGTGCGGGCTTTTCCCTTTCATTTCCCGCCGCCCCCCCCCCCTCTTTTTTTCTCTCACCAGCCTACAGCAATATCAGACTTGATTTGCTAGATTTGCTTTGATTTGATTCGTTCTGGAGTTTTTCCTTTTCCTTCGTTGTCTCTGCAGATGGTCAGACGCTTAGCTCGGTCCATGCCCATACTTTCTAACCGTAGAATACATAGTTGGATACATATACACACCACAAGCATGCACGCGTGCACACAGACACACAACCACACACCTCCTCGTCCGCTCGTACGCGTACACGCACTACACGCCGTGCCACACACGCCATGCTGAATCTCACCGACACCAGGCATATGCCACACCATAGCTGACCGGCGTGTCATGCAAACCCATGCCCACAGCCCAGCGCCGGCACGGCATGAATATGTCCCCTGTCCGCCGCACCAGCGTCAGCCACCGGCCGCGCAGTGCTTCTATCTCTTGACCCAAGTAGGACTCTTTCTGGCCTTGAGGTGGCCGTGCTTCTTCCGTTCCACCATTCTCGAATCGCGTGAAATACAGCCGGCTGCACAGGGGCGGAGAAAAAGAAGAAGAAAATAAGCGTCAGTCATACATTTGTCATGGAATTCCCGTACTATTTCGGATAGATGGGGAGGGGGGCCCGAACATAGGATGGGGGGGGTGTGGAGGGAATATGCAAGAGCATGCGAAAACAGCTTGTACGGAGAGGCAGGAGACAGAACGAAGACAAAAAGAGTAGCGTCCAGGAAGCGGAGAATGAGAGAATGCCGAGAGAAAGGAGGGAGGAGGGAGGAGGGAAAAGCAACAACAAAGTATCGTGAAGCAAACCGTAAACAACAGGGCAGAAAAAAAAAACCGTACCTTTCCGTAGGGCCGTCTTCAGTGCCGGCTCGTGAGCGACCAGGCCGTTGGCCACTGCCATGGTGAGCGCTTCGGCCTGGCCTGTAGTACCGCCGCCGGAGACCAGCGCCCACACGTTGTACTTGTCCATCCGCTCCGTTGCCCGCAGGGCCCACGTGGCACTCTCGCGGTCATGCACGCGGCCAAACGCCTCGCTGAGGGTCTTGCCGTTGACGAGCACCTCGCCCGTGCCCTCGACGACCCATGCACGGGCCGTCGACGTCTTGCGCCGACCCAGGCCGATGGAGCGGCCGAACCGGTCAATCCGATACTTCTTGTCCGACTTGTCCGACGACTCGATGAACCGCGTGAACCCTTCCAGCACGCCCACCACGCTTGGCGGCCGCAGCGACGGATGGATCTTGTGCAGCTGCTTGACAATCGACATGCACTTGTTGAACTGCGGCCCGGTGACGCGCTCGCCGACTTGCGAGCGGAAATCGCGCAGCTTCACCCAGCTCACCCGCGGCACCTGGTCGGCCGGCGCCTTGGGCAGGTGTCCGTACTTCCGGTACACCTCCTGCAGCTCCAGATATGTGTCGTTGAAGTTGGGCTGCAGCGAGAAGTAGGACGGCGATGCCGGCACTGCCCGGACATGGCCATATAGAACCGGGTAGCCCGATGCCGTCAACTTGGGCCCCTTCCCTTGGGCCGAGGAGTCGGCACCACCTTCTCTCGAGCCACCCATCTTTTCTGGTAGATTCACCGAGGCCAGAAAGTCCTCGGAAGAGAGAATGTTGTTGGACCCCAGCAAGCCAGAGTCTTCAAGGTCATCGAGTCGTGAAGCGTTCCTGCGCGTCTGGGAGATCGCTCTGGAGTTTATGGGGTGGTGTTGGTAGTGGCCCGTGACGGGACTGGCCACCCGCAGCAAGGCAAACTGGCGTTCCAGCTGCCGTAATGGCCGCGCCGAGGCGGCCGTCTGCCCGAGCAAGCTTGACCGCAAGCTCGCCATCGTCGTCTCGGGCAGTTGTGAAAGAGAAGATCTCGCTGATTGGGAAGAGCCAACGGAGAGGGGTTGCAGGCGTTATAACCTGGCCATGAGAGTCTTGGCGAGCGAGAGTGTCGTCGTGCGCTGACCCGTGTTTAGGCCGCCTGTCAGCGTCAGTTCGAAATAGTCGCCAGCGTTCAATGGGCGTCAATGACAAAGAACGTCGTCTTTGTCTCCCTTTCAGGTCGACCGACTTTCGCGTACAGAAGCAAGGCCTCTCCAAATTTTCAATGGCGCTAGGGAACGCAACGCAGATGTGTCACGTGAGAAGGCTTCGTGACCGGACTCCTTCAAAGCCCGTTAAAGTTCTTTGTTCCTGTACCAACCAACCACCAGCCACAATAGAGCCACTTCTGGTGTGTTTTGGGGTGCAATTTGCCCATTGTCTCCCCCACCACCACCACCCCAGCAGCCCCTCTTTTGGCTGCCCTGCCAAAAAAAAAATGGCCGTCAAAACTTTTTTGACACTAGAGAAAAAAACTGTCCTTCTCTCTTTTCCCTTCCTCTTCAACCCCTCCCCAACCTATCACCACCTCTTCCTCCTCCTCCTCCTCCCCCCAGCTACCACCAGCAAAGACCAGCATCTGCATTCGCCATGTCTTTCGGCAAGCTCTACACATACCCGGTAAGTCGTCGTTCTCCTGCTTGGAGCCAAAGTTCTGCCTAGCCGCTTTCTCATCTGATTTCAAAGTACTGGCATCAACTCTATGCCGAAGCACGTCATGACTAACCTCGCGATGTTTTTTCTTGCATTCAGGGCAACCCCCGGTCCGCGGGCATTCGTGCTGTCGCCAAGGCCAACAACCTCGACCTCGAGGTCGTTGAGACCGTACCGGCTGAGGCTCCCGCCGACTTCCTGAAGGTCAACCCCCTGAAGAAGGTCCCGGCCTTTGTTGGCTCTGATGGCTTCGTTCTGACCGAGTCGATCGCCATTGCTATCTACGGTACGTGCTGATACTCGATGTGCTGACACCGATCCCGAAGTCACGGCACCTCCGCTCGCGTGTGTTTGCTTTTTGCTTTTTGCTTGTTGCTTGTTGCTTGTTGCTTGTTGCTTGTTGCCCAGCGTGGGCAGGGAATTCCCCTACCGCAAATGATGATATAGACATTCTATTACAGTTATCCCTGGCTGAACTTACTGTGTTGACTTACTCTAACATCTGATTCTTTTATTGCATTATCTGCTTTGTTTCTTCTTGCATCTTTCATTTCCCCCCGGGCAGCCATGCCGAGGGCGAGTCTGTTTTGGGACCAGCACGCTAATCCATTTCTATCTGCGTGTTACAGTGACGTCTCAGAACGAGAAGACTACCCTTCTGGGTAAGACCAAGCAGGAGTGAGTTTTTTTGCGATACTGCTCCCTGTCATAATTTTTTTTCCTTTTCTTAATTTTGGCTGGAATATTGTCTCTGACTGTTTTTCCTTCTTTTCCCTTGCTGCAGCTATGCCTCGATCCTCAAGTGGATGTCCTTCTTCAACCAGGAGGTTCTGCCGAAGATGGGCGGCTGGTTCCGGCCCCTGATCGGCAAGGACCCCTACAACAAGAAGGCTGTGGAGGAGGCCAAGAAGACTGCCCTGGCTACTCTGTCCGTCGCTGAGGAGCACCTTTTGCACAACACCTTCCTGGTCGGTGAGCGCATCACCCTGGCCGACCTGTACTCTGCTGGCATTGTCGGCCGCGGCTTCGACTTCGTCTTCGACAAGGAGTGGCGCCAGAACTACCCCAACCTGACCCGTTGGTTCGAGACCATCTACAACCAGCCCACCTACAACGCCGTGGCTGCCAAGCTGGAGTTCATCGAGAAGGCTCCCACCGCCCCGCCCAAGAAGGAGCAGCCGAAGAAGGAGGCCGCCCCCAAGGCCAAGGCCGCTGCCCCGGCCAAGGAGGCTGAGGAGGACGCCCCGGCCCCCAAGCCCAAGCACCCTCTCGAGGCTCTGCCGCGCGCCACATTCGCCCTGGACGAGTGGAAGCGGTACTACTCCAACAACGACACCCCCCAGGCCCTCAAGTGGTTCTGGGAGAACGTCAAGTTTGACGAGTACTCGATCTGGAAGGTCCAGTACAAGTACAACGATGAGCTGACGCTCACGTTCATGTCGAACAACCTGATTGGCGGCTTCAACAACCGTCTGGAGGCTTCGCGCAAGTACCTGTTCGGCTGTGCTTCCGTGTACGGCGAGAACAACGCCTCGGTCATCGAGGGTGCGTTCGTCATCCGTGGTGATGACTTCAAGCCGGTGTTCGACGTCGCTCCCGACTACGAGAGCTACGAGTTCACCAAGCTCGACCCCACCAACGCCGAGGACCGCGCGTACCTCGAGAACCAGTGGGAGTGGGAGAAGCCGGTCACTGTCGGCGGCAAGGAGTACGCCCACTCCGCTGGCAAGGTCTTCAAATAAACGAAGAGCGCACGTAGCCGGGGGGAAATGGACAACAATTCACACAAAAGCAAAAAAAATCAAAAGGGAAAGAGGAATTCAATAAAAAAAAGCTTTATATAAAAAGGAAGGGCGAACGCCGCGGGGAGCCTTGTCTTCGTTGGAGAGCTGTGCCTTTTTTTCTTGATATCATGCCGGGTCGGTGGAAAATGAGGGAACACGAATCATGTAGAGTCTGTAATACCACGCAGTGCCCTATATGCGAATGAGCATGTCTTACGAGCAGATATGTTTTTTTTTTCTTGTAGTGTGCCGAATGAATTTGATGCGTATGATGGCAGAAGAAAAATACGAAAGGAAGGCTTATGCAACTACATAACAATATAAAGTAATGAACGCTCGCAAACCAGAGATAGGCTGGCAATGTTTATGCCCTGTCCTTAAGATGCTTCCTGACAGGTCGCCGGAGATTTAAGATTCTCCTTTCCCACTCTCCACTCCTTGAATGCTAATGTATCTGTTATGTTGCTTTGGGTGGGCCCTTTTGTTCTCGGGTATCGTATCTTCATTACATGGACGAGAATCATTCTCCAATTCGATGTATTTCTTTGCTTCCGTAGAGATCGCACCCACCTCCTCCCCGTAGAGAAGCAACATCAACTTCCCTACTGGCCATTTGATCCTGTGAAAGTTGCCCGGAAAGGGTGCTCCTTCATGTATGCGCTCACATCAGGCTGAAAGCACAGCGAGTTCACGTAGTCGTGAACTTGTGGAAGCACTGCTGGGATTTCAGCCTGGTCGCCAGCAAACTCGGGGATCTGGATCAGGTTGTAAGGCTCGCTGCGGGCCTTCTCTGACGAGTCGTCGATGAGGATCGTATTGCTCTGGGACCAGCAGGCGGCGGCGGCCGGACCACCATCTGTCGATGTTGTGTCCTTGGGGTACGACGCGGCCACAAGCGGGTCGGCCCACAACTTGGACAGCCGCTTGTAGCATTGCACCCGCTGGAAGTAGTCTTTTTCGGACAGGCCGAACTTGTCGCGGCCCCAGATGGCCACCACTTTTTCCCGATGCTGCGGCAACAGCAGCTGGCGGCACATGCTCTCGACATTCTTGGGCGTGGCAGACGACCAAACGACCACCCAGAAGGTCTCGACGCAGTACCGGAGAAACTGCGCAGCATGCGGACGGGGAACGAACTCTTTCGGGGCCGAGCGGCGGCGCGGCCGATACAGCAGGGTGCCGTTGAGGTCAATCACGACGAGAAGAGGGCGCGCCGCGGACTTCGCTGCCGCTGTGGGATCCAGCTTCAGTGTCTGCAAGTTCCGGGTGGCCTGCTCGAGGTAGGCAGCCGTGGGCTCGGGAACGCCGCCAGATGCCCTGGAGGGCGACCGGATCGGCGAGCGTTCCCTGTTGGCTGCTGCCTCCTTCTCTTGGATTTTCTTGGCGGCCAATTTGCCCTTTTTGCTCTTTATGCCCTTGGGTTCCTCCGTGCCCTTGGAAGTTGCACTGCTGCCACCAGCACCACGATCTTGTCCATTCCCTTTCGGGCCCTGGTTTCGCCCTCGGGGAGCGTCATCGCCCTGCTGGGCTTGATCCTGCCCGGAAGGCGTGGTCGACGTTCCGGCTACTGAGGATGCCTCCCCAGCGGCCGTCTCGGGCATGCCCTCTGCAGACTGGGCCTTTGCCTGTTTCGCCTCGGCGGTCCTCAGACGGTCAGCATCCCTCTTGTTCCGGCGGCGCGTGTGCCTTGTGCTCTTCTTTTTCTCCGGCTGTCCTTCGTGGCCTTCACCAGACGGGATCGGGGCGCCGGCCTCTGCCTTTGTGGGTGTCCCGTCCGTCATGTTCTCTGATAAGCGGGAACTGCTTGCGACACTGGCCTGGTTCAGATTCCCAACATCTGCTTTGTAGTCTGCAGGGCTGATACAAAGTTTGGTTTGTTGTGAGGAAGCCCACGCAACCGCTCTTTGTGTGGTAGAAAAGGCTGCAACTGCTGGTGGAGAGAGTTGCTTTCTCAGACCACACAACAACACAGCTGACAGGTGGCTACGTCCGCCGCGAAGAATTGCAGATCGAATCATATGCCCGGCTGCCGGAATCTGTCCGTCACACGGGGGAAAATAGTATGGGCCCGCCTCTAGTAGGCGCCAGCCAAGTCGGTCGAGGAATTTCCCCTTGAGACGCCCCAGATATCGGACGCTGTTGATGCTATTGTGTATGCCGGCATGCGCCTGTGATGTGATCTGTGATGCGATATAAAACCATATACAGGTGTTGTGAAGTAGACAGAAATATGAAAATGAGGGCACATGGGTTGGCACGAGGCCAATGGAAGGAGATGGTTGAAGTTGAAACTGCTCAGTTTTTCCAGTTTGAAGTCTGGGTAACGAAATTTGCATTTACTAGACGCGAGGTATTCATCTAACCGAACCCGTACCAAGTCTGCCACTGGTTTTGCCTCTGGGCAAGATGAACGTAGCCATGCTAACAAACAAACGACAAACAAGTAAACAAATGAAGAATAAATAAACACATAATACAAATGAGAAAACAGGACGAAAACGAGAAGAGCGCAGCCGAAATACTGAAGTTTATGGAGCGGGCTCTAGTCACAACGCAGCAGCAGGAGCTCTAGGACCCACTTTTTACAAGCCTTTAAAAATTTAAAGAGCTCTCCGTAGCTTCGGAGCTGTGATGCCACGAGAATGCCCGATCTGCAACAGGCGCATGGCCCGCAACAGCACAACCATGACACGGCGTGTCCGGTAACCTTGCTTTTTTTCTTTCTTTTTTTTTTTCCTGTTGATATCTCCATCTCGCCGTCATGAGGTTCTTGGACCTCGCCGCCGACCTGGCGGGAGTGTTCAGCGCCTCACGATCTGTTGCGACAAAACACGCAGCTTTGCGGACGCGCCAGCTGGGCGCAGCCTATCCCAGTGCAGGCGACAAAAAGGACGCCGCTTCATCAGAGAAGGCTGCTACCGAGACGGGCGCAAACGGTGGCGATGAGGCGTGCACAGAGTCTCAGGCAACCTCGTCCGCAGCACCAAAGCCGGAGCCACCAGCACCAGCACCTCCTTCAGAGCCGCTCGAGAAGGCTTCAGCAAAGGTTGCGCCCCCCCCCATTGGAGATTCTTTGCAGCCGCAAGAGACTCCGGAAATGGCGGAGCCTGAGTTGCCAACCTTTCTGAGGCGATCGCCGATGCGCAAGAATGCGCCTGTGCGACGAGCTGGTGGTCCTGCTACGTCTCCCTCAAGCGGTGGCCCGCCGAAGCCACATCCATTGGACCCCCGTTTCTTGAACACTCGGCTTCCCATGGTTGGGTCGAAACCGCCTAGCTCCTACGATGAACTTGCAAAATCTGTGGAGAAGAACGAGGTCAAGCCGCCCCGACTCGTGGACGCCGTTGACACCACCGTCTTCCGCACGGGCTCGGCTCTAAAGGAGGCCAAACAGGAGGAGCCCATTCTGGTCACCGTTCTCCCCCCTTCTCCGCCACCAATTGCGGAAGCCAAGGAAACGACAACAACTGCTTCCGATGAGGAGATTACAGAACCGGCTGCAGCTCAGAACGATGCTGCCCAGGCAGATGAAGCGGCACCACAAGATGCCATGACCAGTTCAGCCACAGGCACTACAGAGGTGCCAGTACAAGATGCTGCTGCTTCCCACACAGAACCGGAGCCTCCGAGCGTCGACACGACGGTTGCGACGTCCTCTACTGCCCCCAGCCCAGCACCAGCACCAGCAGCACCAGCACCAGCACCACCTGCCACCGAGCTGCCCAAGAGGACGGTTGAGCTGAGAGAATCCAAGGTCCCAGCGACACGGCTCAGCCGGATCTGGAACTACGGCGGTCTGGCCGCGGGCATGCTCGGCGGTGCGCTGACGGAGAGCATCAGCCGTGGATTCGGTGGCGGCAGCGCCGGCGGCGGCTCGGTGATGCTCAGCCCGGCGAATCTGGAGCGGTTGGTGGCCAAGCTCTCGCGGATGCGTGGTGCGGCGCTCAAGCTGGGCCAGATGATGAGCTTCCAGGACGCCAAGATGATGCCGGCGCCGCTGCAGGAGGTGCTGCAGCGCGTGCAGGACGGCGCCGACTACATGCCGGCATGGCAGCGCGACCGGGTGCTGGCCGCGAACCTGGGCGCCGACTGGCGCGACCTGTTTGGCGCGTTCGAGGAGAAGCCGCTGGCCGCGGCGTCGATTGGGCAGGTGCACCGGGCCACGCTCCGGTCGACGGGCGCGCCGGTGGCGGTCAAGATCCAGTTCCCGGGCGTGGCCGACTCGATCCACTCGGATCTCGACAACCTGGCCATCCTGCTGACGGCGACCAAGATGCTGCCCAAGGGCCTGTACCTCGACAAGACGATTGCCAATGCGCGCACCGAGCTGGCCTGGGAGTGCGACTACGAGCGCGAGGCCGCGTGCGTCGAGACGTACCGCAGGCTGCTGGACGAGGCAGGCGAACTGAGCACCAGCACTGCTTCTCGTGTCTTCACGGTGCCGCAGGTGTTTGGCGAGGCGTCCGGCAAGCAGGTGCTGACCATGTCGTTCATGGAGGGCGTCGGCGTGACGCGGGTGGTGCAGGACCTGACGCAGGCGCAGCGCGACTGGATCGGCACGCAGATTCTGCGCCTGTGCCTGCTCGAGATCATGCAGTTCCAGTTCATGCAGACGGACCCCAACTGGACCAACTTCCTGTACAACGCGCGCACCAGCCAGCTCGAGCTGCTCGACTTTGGCGCCTCGCGCGCCTTCCCCGACGACTTCATCCGCCTGTACGTCCGCCTGCTGCAGGCGGCCGCCCAGTCCGACCACGACGCCGTCCAGGCCCTCTCGCGCGACCTCGGCTACCTGACCGGCCACGAGAGCCGCGCCATGCTGGACGCCCACACGCAGTCGGTGCTGACGCTGGCGGAGCCGTTCCGCGCCGACTCGCCCCTGATCTACGACTTCCAGGACCAGACCATCACCGACCGCGTCCGGTCCTTCATCCCCGTCATGGTGCGGGAGCGACTCACGCCCCCGCCCGAGGAGACGTACAGCCTGCACCGCAAGCTGAGCGGCGCGTTCCTGCTGTGCGCCCGCCTGGGCAGCCGGGTGCCGTGCCGGGAGCTGTTTGAGTCGAGCCTGGACAAGATGGGACCACCATCTTGAGTAGACCAGACCATGCAATCCATACCAGAGGGACCGCGGTCTTTTTTTCCATCCCTCCTGTTTGTCTCTCTTTTTCTTCTTGTTTACTGTAACATTGGACTGTATACTATAACCCTTCTCGCCATGTAATCTCATTATCATTTCGACGCCCATTTCTATCAATGTATAACGACTGCTCCGCAGACCCTGGGAAATGCCGAATCTGGTTTATGCAGATAATAATCCTATATAGTAGAATTCCCCGTCATGCAACCGCTCAAACCGAGGCTGTAGCTCTCTGAGGTCGGGATCGCTGAAACAGACGTCTCTGAAGTTGGCGTCTCCGAAGCTGGTGTCTTCACAGTCGATGTCTTTGATGTCCGGTGTCTCCGAAGCCGTGCTTGTGGACCCGCTGAAAGCCATGATTGTCAGGTTGGGCAAAAATGAATTGGGGTATCAGGGTGTTGTTGCTGTTGTCTGTAGAGAGATTCTCTGCCACGCTCTCTGGAGCTGCTATTCACACCTTCTTTGTCTTTTCCTTTTTCTCATTCAGCTCCCCGCCGTGCCAGCGGCTGGCCCCGTCTCTCGCGCATCGCGGCCTTTTTCCGTCGTCGTTCCATCACGTTTTCGGCCTGCCGTTCCGTCATGCTGGCAAACTTGTCCACGAGGAGCTGCTTCTTCGGCTGGGAGCGCTTCAGGTAGTACGTCTTCTTGCCCTGCTTGACAAGCTCCCGCTCCCGCTTCTGGTGCGCTTCCTGCACCGCCCGTTCCTTTCTCTTGTTCTCCAGCGCCCGCTTTTGCGACTCCAGCGCCGACAGCTTGTTGCGCAGCTCAGCCACCTCGGCCTCAGCGGCCTCGGCGCGGCTCTCGTTCAGCTCCTTGCGGGCTTTCCGTCGGTCGTGGTGCTCCATCTTGCGGCGGGCCGCCTTGGCGGTGCGCCGGGCCGCCGCGATCGCCTCGCGCAGGTCGGCGATTTCCTTGTCCCGGTACTCGTCGAGGAAGGCGTAGTTGCGCTCGGTGCGCAGCTCGTCGGTCAGCGTCTGGGGCGGCAGCTGCAGGCCGGCGCCTTTCGCTCGGTACTGCGACAGAAAGTCGCGATTGAACTTGACGGGGAAACGACTGGTCGTCTCTTCGGGCGCGTCCTTGTCGACCCGCGACGGCCGTTTGATGGCGTTGGACGACGTGGGCCTTGGTCTCGGGGCCGCCTCGGTTGGTCGTCTGTGTGTGTCTTGGGCGGAGTCTGCTGTCGCCGCTGCCTTCTTCTTTCGCCTGGCTTCCTTTTCTTTTCTTTTCAGAATTTGGCCGAAAGTGAGTCCATCTTCTTCGTTTTCCCCTGCGCCTTCGACCTCCTCGTCAGGATCGTCTTCAAGCTTCTCTTCAGACTCGTCTTCAGACTCGTCCTCAAACTCGTCTTCATACCCCTCTTCTTCGATGTCGTCTTCTTCACCGGCAAACCCCAACTCCTCTGGCTGCTCGCCAAAATTATCTTCTTCCTCCTCCTCTCGGATAACCTTTCGCTTCTTTATTATAGCCATGGTAACGACGAATGATGGGGCTCGTCAAATTGTTGGTTTCAAAACTGTAGAATTTGAACTCTCGAAGAAGTCAAAAAAAAAAGTTTAGATAAGCTTATCTTATCGCTACTTGATAATCACGTGGTGATATACTGGTGGTCAGGTCCGCTTTTCGGCCAACGATTGGCTACTGTGAAGCGCCAATGCACAATGAGCAATCGAACTTATTAGCCTCTTAACTATTATACTTTGTAGAATATCGAAAGCCCAACTCACCATGACCATGACCAGCCAGGCAGGAGTCTTCTTGGTTTTTTATTTTATTTTATTTTATTTTATTTTTGAAATCAGACGATGGCATCGATATGCGCTGCCTGAATGCTGCCAGGTCGGGTGAAGGGGCTTAAGTGGAGCTTCGCAGGGTTACTCTCGCCTGTACTGGTCGTATTAGTTACTGCATTAGTGCCCATTGGAAATGCTCACAGCTTTTTGACTCTATGCTGTGTCGCATTGGAGTAATAATATCTCGCTATTTTATTCTGTCGCTATTGTAAAAATGTTTTTGGGTATCTCCATTATCTATAACTTGTTTGTGCACCCCGAAATAAAACCACCAATGAAAACTCCGCCCAGAAGTAACGCCATGTCATCCTCGCTCACCCTTTACCCATACAGTTTTCTCTGCTCCCGCAGTCTGGCCCGCCGACTGCCTTTGTTGGCATTCTCCGATGATCCCCTGATATTTGTATTGAATGCAGAAATGGCGTTGTTTCGCCTGGCACCGCCTATCTTGCTCCACAGACGTTGACCAGCCGGCGTCAGGTTGCCACGTACCCTGGGGCTGTTAGGATACTGAACAACCGGCGACTCTTCGACGCGGCCGGTGAGGCCGACCCTAGCAGATGTCCGCTTGGACTGCGCAATGCGCTCCACCATGCGGTGGTGTAAGCCCTCCCGTTTGCTCTTGTCCTGCAACTGGAATGGATTGGGCGTCGCATCAGCTTTGCCAAACTTGATGATCGGCTCAGGGCCGCCGGATGAGGACGTTGGCTCTGGCTCCTCGTCGTCGACAAAGGCATAGCCGTTGACCCTAGGTGTCTCGCCCCCGTGTGCCGACCCGGCTGTCGAGCCAGCCATTGACCCAGCCAGCGAGTCACGATCCGCCCGGCGCGGCTTGCCCGCTATGGCATCGCGCACAGCTGACAAACTCGGCGACGGTGGGACGGCAGAGCTGCCAGAAGCAGCCAGGCCTGTTTGCTGCTGTTTCAGTTGCCCCTCCGCCAGGCCATGCGCGTCTAGAAGCCGCGTGTTGGCGTAGACGATAGATTTGGGGGCCGCGCGCGACTCGGCCTGGGCCCTCTCGGCGACGCTCTCTACCGAGTCGTCGAGACCACCCGGGTTGAACATCAGCCCGTTCTTCGCATTGAACTTCCACGAATCGGGCGCCGCCGGTCGGTCGTCCGAATCCTGGATGGCGAGTCTGTCCTTCTTCTGGAACCCGTCGTCGACAAGGCTCTGCCCGTTGGCCGCTAGTCGGCCTTCCACCTCTTTCTGTTGGATCTGCATCTTGGACGGCAGCTTGTTTCCATTCCACAGCCACGCATGTTTTTCGGCGCGCTTCTCGTTCTGTCGATCCAGCAGTTTGTAGAAGCTCTCATTGTCCTCGCTTGTGTACTTGGCCTGAAACGACCCCAGGCTGACGTTCGTGTCAAGCGCATCTTTTTCTGTTTTCTCGCTGCGTCCGGTTGCGGTGGTACTGACTGAACGCACAGACATGGGCGTGTCACCTGCAAAGCTCTTGGGCGTATCGCCAGGCCTGACGCTGCTGCTGCGCAGAGGCGTGGCGAGTCGTGAGCGTCGCCGTCCAGGTGTCATCACATCCTTCAGACGACGACCCGCGCTCGATATCCATTCCTCGTCTTTGGAGTCCAGCGCATTGAGATATTCGTTTTGCGACTCGGTTTCGACGAGTCCCGGGAAGAAGTCGCGCGCGATGATCTTTGAAAGGCCCTCCGTGTACGTGTCTTCGTCGAGGACGGTCTTCGGCCGCTTGATGCGCTTCGGTGGCGGCGGCGGCGGCATCAAGTCCATGTCCGTCCTTTTTTGGACAAGAGCTGAGCTGGCGCCACCGGTGTCGTCGCTGTTCGCCATCGTTGCGATGCCGCGTGTTGCTGTGGTTCACGAGTTTGTTGCACTAGGGAGGATGACGATGATTTCGACTAGGCAGTGATTTGGCGCAGGAAGTAAGCCTTGGGCCCCGTTCTACGTATATAGTGGGGTATATGCGCTGATAGGCATATAAGCGTTATCGATTACCAGGTCCGAGCCCATATCAAGAAAAAGAACATTCGGCCGTCTTCGGTGAGAGTTGTCGCCTCCACACGCACGTTTTTGCCCCGGCCGCCACCTCCTTGACTCTTTAAAGTGCACATCGCTCGGCCTTGATTCTGGGGGGCCTGGTCGATCTCCAGCCGTTGCCTGTCTCTTCATTTACGTGCCCAACAACCGTTTACTGCTTCCCCGAGACCGACCAGTTGCCAAGACCGAAAATGACTTCCAACAAGGAGAAGGCCGTGGCCCTGAAGAATGATGGCAACAAGGCGTTTCTGAAGCACGACTGGCAAACAGCTATAGAGCTGTACACCAAGGCCATCGAGCAGGACGACACGGAACCGACCTTCTATGCGAACCGGGCACAGGTGCGTAGCTGTCCTGGGTCTCCTCTGGCCCCCTCGCTTGGCGCTCTGGTCCTTTCCTTTGTGCTTCCCGCAACCACCCCCAATGTGCTCGTGCGACTGACTTGTTTTCTTTGTTGCTCTCCAGGCCAACCTGAAGACCGAGGCGTTTGGATATGCTATTGCGGACGCAACAAAGGCCATCGAGCTCAACCCAAAGTTTATCAAGGTATGCGCTGCTTCGCGTTTAAGGACAGCCTCGCTAGAGAACAGCCTAATTTTAGGCTCTTTTCTGGGCCTCTGGTTGGTCATTGTATAAGTTGAGGCTGACCCTCTCTATGTGTGTCTGTGCCTCTTCCTCCTCGACAGGCATATTACCGTAGAGCTCTTGCCTCTGCTGCCATTCTCAAACCCAAGGATGCCCTTGCCGACTTCAAGGTCTGCGTCAAGCTCGACCCAAACAACCGTGATGCCAAGGTCAAGCTGGCCGACTGCCAGAAGATTGTGCGCCAGCTCAACTTCTTTGCTGCCATCGAGATTGGTGACGAGCCGTCCGCGGCCGAGGGACTCGATGTCGATTCCATGGCTGTGGACCCAGACTATGACGGCGTCCGGCTCGAGAACGAGATGACCCAGGAGTTCATCGACGACATGACAGAGCGCTTCAAGACTGGCAAGAAAATACACCGGAAATACGTGTATCAGATCATCCTGGCTGTCAAGAAGCTCGTCTACGACGAGCCGACCATGGTGGAGATTAAGGTGCCAGAAGACACCACGCTCACAGTGTGTGGTGATACTCACGGTTCGTGCCCCTTCTTCCGTGTGTTGCTAAGGCATAGCTATCCATATGTGGCTAATTCCACGCTGTGTAGGCCAGTACTTTGACCTCATGGAGCTCTTCCGGTTAAACGGCAAACCCTCCGACAAGCATTGGTACCTGTTCAACGGCGACTTTGTCGACCGCGGCTCGTGGTCGACGGAGATTGCGTTGCTGCTGTACGCCAACAAGTGGCTGAGACCAAACGCCTTCTTCCTTAACCGGGGCAACCACGAGACGGACGACATGAACCGCGTGTACGGCTTTGAGGGCGAGTGCAAGGCCAAGTACAACGAGCGTGTCTTCCGGCTTTTCTCGGAGAGTTTCTCTGCTCTCCCACTGGCTACACTGATCGGCGAGAAGTACCTTGTCCTGCACGGCGGTCTCTTCTCCGACGACAATGTCACTCTGGATGACATCCGCAAGCTCAATCGCCACAAGCAACGGCAGCCTGGCCAGGCTGGCCTCATGATGGAGATGCTCTGGACGGATCCACAGCCCGAACCGGGTCGGGGCCCCAGCAAGCGTGGTGTCGGTATGCAGTTCGGTCCGGACGTGACTGCCCGCTTCTGCGAAAAGAACAACCTGGATGCTATCATTCGGAGTCACGAAGTGCGCATGGACGGGTACGAGGAGGAGCACAACGGAAAGTGCATCACTGGTAAGCCAGTCTCCAGGTTTCCTTCCATTTCTCGTTGATGCCTCGGTTCTGTTTGCTAATCTCTTCGGCTAGTCTTCTCGGCACCCAAGTATTGTGATATGACGGAGAACAGGGGCGCCTACATCAACATTGGGCCAGATTATAAGCTTCAGTTCAACCAGTTTGATGCTGTGCCGCACCCCGATATCAAGCCAATGGTGAGTCTGCCTCCCCGCTACGCTTGTCTTTCCATTTGAGCAGTTCTGAGGCTAATTCTCTGTCTAGGCGTATGCAAACAACTCCATGATGTCGTCACTAGTATGAGAAACAGAACGAAAAGAAAAGTCAGTTATTTTCAAAAGTCCAACAAAGCAAACGGAAAATTTAGTGATTTGTTGTGATTACTGTGGGTGGTCGGGAGGACGCAACTTACCAGGCAGGCTATTGAATGTTTCATTTCATTAGGATGTGGGGAAAAAAAAGGCGTTTTGACGGAAAGGGAGGGAGGATCTGATGTTGTTTCTGGCGCCGTCATTGGCTCTTGGGACGAGTATGGATTGGCATGCTTCGTGTTTTCCCTGTCTCCTCTGATTTCCATGTCTTGAGCAAGGAGTTGTTTTGCGACTCATGTCATTGAGCCTTTCATGTTGTCGGTGGCATCACGCATAAGCGTTAAGCGGCCTCACGGCCGCCTTTCCATTTATCTTGTTTTGTTGATTCGGTTTCTGGCGAAGTTTCTTGGGTCGGTTGGTCGGTTGGTTTTTAAAAAAAATAAAGAAAGGGTGGCGAGTTAGAATGAAGATGTATGTATGACGGGCTGCCATAAGAGCCAAAACTGTACGTAGAAAAAAATTGTGAAAGGATACAAAGACAAATCCTTCGTAACAAGATTCTCCGTATTTTAACAAGCAGCTCTCATGTTGCGTTCGTCGTTGTATGCCAAAGAGCGTGCTGTTCCTCCCGCCCAATAAGACTTCCCAGCCAGTTGCCGGAGGCGAGCATACGCAGCATTGTAGGTGTGCCATCCCGTATTGCACTCCATGCAGTGATTGAGGCAGCAAACAGCCCCAAATCTTCACGTGGGAGCCGAAGCCAGAACTGGTTGCCGTCAATCTTGAGCAGATCCAGCGGCATTCCCGCTCCAGTGGCGCCGAGAAACTGCTTGAGGGCCGCGTCACAATATGATCGTATTTGCAGAGCGTCCAGCACTGACTCGGATGAGACACCGCCGCTCAGCTTCTGTTCCTGCGACTGGGGAGTTACTACCTCAACATGAGCATAAGCAAATGTTGGGCGGCTGATGGTGCAGCTGAAGAACTCGCGAGACTTGCTTTCCTTGCTGCCTTTACTGGTGGCGGCTGCCCTGATGGACGACGCCAACGAGGTGTCAGCCATGATAGTATCCCCCTGATCCTCTCCAGCAGCCATGTTTTCAAATATAAAATAAACGTATATTTGGTCGGAAAAGAGACATAAGAAATTGAGACTTTGGGTAATATTTTTTTCTGAGGTCGAGGATGAGCTCTTTTATCTGCATTGTCTATGCATCTATTGAATTTTGTCGCCCATACTTTGCCGCTAGCGCCATTGACAGCTAGCAGGATGATAATTGATCCGCAGCACCCTTCTGTACCTGGACGCCTACCTAACTACAACCAAAAGCGTCCCTTCTGTTCCTTCAACGTCCTCCATTCATTCGCACGGCACGCCATTCTCGTGTGTCGCCCTCAACATTCGCCATGTCCGAGAACTACGTCGCCCCTGGCCAGCAGCGCTACCTGCGCGCCTGCATGGTCTGCTCCATTGTCATGACATTCCAGGTGAGTTGCGCGACAGGGCTGAAGACGATCGACGAGACAGAAGGATCCCGATAACAGGCATCGAAAACTCAAGAGCTGACTTTTGTTCTGCTTCTAGCGCTTCCGCGACGAAGGCTGCCCCAACTGCGAAGAGTTTCTCCATCTCGCTGGTTCCCCCGAACAAATCGACATCTGCACCAGCCAGGTCTTCGAGGGCCTCATCACTCTGGCCAACCCGGCCAAGTCCTGGGTAGCGCGGTGGCAGCGGCTCGACGGCTATGTGCGCGGCGTGTATGCGATCAAGGTGTCTGGAACATTGCCCGACGATGTGCGGACACAGATCGAGGAAGAGCACCGGATCCAATACATACCGTACGTGGAAAGCGAAGTCACCCCTGCTCACGCTTTTAGTTTATACTAACAGAATCCCAAAACAGGCGCGATGGCAGTGCGACGGAGGCAGACTAACGACTGGAGCGGGACCATAATCTTCGGAAAGGAGACATTTTCATCATGAGCGACAGCGATGCTATTTTGGCGTGTTTATTGTGTACTTGGCATGGAGTTTGGGCGGTGGCAACTTACGGCAACCGAAAATGGGCGTTATATAAAAGCAAAAAAGAAGGGTTTCACTAGGACGTGACCTGGCTGATGTTTTGTACCAATCGACTAGGTAGTTGTCCAGGTATAAGCAGGGGGGTTGGATCAACAGATCATTTCATAAACTAGAGCTCCTATTATCATAACGAACTTCCTGGACTATCCTGTCTACAATCCCATGGAAATTGATTATCCTGGTATACCGTGAACGCCTCGACATGCTAATGACTCCGACCATATACTAGAGTCTCCTGTCTCTTGAAGTATCAAAACCGCTGTTTCTTGTTTGGTCCCCCGAAACGCCCGCCGCCGCCTTGGGAATCACGCCCCCGTTTCCGTTCCAGCTCCTCCTTCATGATGCGCTCTGCCTCGCTCATCTTTTTGGGCACTTCAATCTTCTTGGCAGTTTTGCCACCGCCTAAGGCGTTTTTCTTTGCTGCCGCGAAGACGTTCTTCGGCTGTGGCTTGCTTGGTCCGCCGAACTTGAGAGACACCGGCTTGCTGGGTGTCGGTGCTGCAGATACCTTGGGTGCCGCCGCTTCTAGAGGCTTCGCCTCCTCCTCACTGACCACCGAATCGGGAGCTTTCGCATCTGGTGGAGGTGCGTTCTCTGTTTTCGTCGCTGGTGCGGATGATGGTGCGGGTGGTGGTGCCTCTGCGGCTGGCTTCTTAGCGATGCTGCCAAAAGACAGCTTGACCTTTTCGCCATCTTGTCTCTTCAAGGAGTGCTTCTTCTCGCTGTCCTCCTCGTTCTCGTCCTCGCCGTCGGCACCGCCCGTTGCATTTTTCCGTTCCTGTGCTGCCCGCTCGGCGCGTTCAATCTGGGCCTTGAGCATCCGCCTTTCCCACTCTTCATCACCACGGTCCTGTGCTTCTTTGCGCCGCAGTGCCTCTTGCCTCCGCAGTGCTTCTGGCGACGTGTCGATCCAGGAAATGAAAATGCCCTTTTCGTTCTCCTCGACGCGGCAGATGCCCTCTTGGCCGAGGTACTTGGCCAGCTCGGTCAGGGACGACCACTGCGTCGCGTTCATGTGGGTGTGGTCGCGCTTGGCGATGTATTCCTGGTAGAAGTGGTTGATCTGAACCTTCTTCTCGCCATGGCCGGTGCGCAGCAGCTGCAGGAAATCCTTGAGAAACTGATCCGAGTATTCCTTGATGGCCTTGCGCGGGTCGGATCCCACCAACAGCATGTTGCGCACATGGCCCTCGCTCAAGGTGTGTTGCTTAAAGGCATTCTCGTCGCGCATGCCGCGCTGGCATACTTGGCAGTACCATCGCAGGCCTATTAGGAGACAGAAGTTAACATGATGTTTTCGCAGTTCGGGGAGATAGATCGCGCAAAAAGCAACAAAAAGAGATGTGACGTACGAGTTAAGCCCTTGATTTTCATCTGCTTGTTCAGATGCTTCACGGATCCTACCTCTGCTTTCGGCATCTTGGCGGTTCACTGTTTTGTTGGTGATGGAGACGTGCAAGAAGAGGCAAAACGCTCTGGTGAAGGCTGCTTTGCGCGCCCCCAAGCGATTGATATGTCATGGGAATCACATGACTTTCTCCAGCCTCCAGGCGGGCATGTCGCTACAGCCATAGTAGATGTCCACTGAAGACCCCCCTGGGATAAAATGGATAAGCGGGGCAGCGGGCTGGATTAACCATTGCCCCGCCGTTTCTGGCGTTGGGGCCACTCACAATCAGCCGCTGGACTTAGGACAGGTGCTCTGAACCAAAAATGCCCCCAGCCGAGCACCCCCCCCCCCTAGGCTTCCGCAATCTGTAATCTTGAGGGTGGTCTCGTTCCCACACCGCAAGGGCAGACTACACAGACAAGACAGACATCTCCCGAGCAGGAACATTGCGTCCCGACCATATTCGATCCCCTGCCTCTGCTGCCAGCCAAGTTGTTGAAGGTGCCCAGCGAGGGCCCCTCGATTTCCGATCGCGACAATGTCGTCACGTAAGGAACACCTGGCAACCTACCCTCCTGGCCGTTTTCGGCCAACACACGAATTTCGGGGTCTAGCACAGCTAACTCTTCGCAGTCAAGCAATTCATTCGGAATGTTAGAGCCGCAAAGACCATCGCTGATGAGCGGGCGGTAATTCAAAAGGAGAGCGCCGCCATTCGTGCCAGTTTCCGTGAAGAGAGCGCCGACCACAATGTTAGGTGGGTTTGAGGACGGTCGCCAAGGACAAAGGAGGGACTCACGCGAGGACACGATCGTGGGCGTGCTGCAGAAACGGTGGACTACGTGCTGACGAGGACGTGCTCATAGACGGAACAATGTGGCCAAGCTGCTGTATCTCTTCACGCTCGGCGAGCGGACGCACTTTGGCCAGATCGAGTGTCTAAAGCTGCTGGCTTCGCCGCGCTTTGCCGACAAGCGGCTCGGCCACCTGGCCACCAGCTTGCTTCTGGACGAGAACCAGGAGGTTTTGACGCTGGTTACCAACTCTCTCAAAAAGTGCGTGCTCCACCCTAGGTTGGGCCTTCTGTGTGGAGGCACCTTCTTTTGTGCGGCGTCCCCTTTTTTTTTCCTAACAAGATGCCAGTGACCTCTCCCATTCCAACCAGTACGTCGTCGGACTGGCGCTGTGCACGCTCGGAAACATCGCCTCGGTCGAGATGTCACGAGATCTGTTCGCCGAAATCGAGAACCTGGTGTCGACATCGAACCCGTACATAAGACGAAAGGCGGCATTATGTGCCATGCGGATATGCCACAAAGTCCCCGACCTCCAAGAGCACTTCATCGAGAAGGCAACCCACTTGCTGTCGGACCGGAACCACGGCGTTTTGCTCTGCGGCTTGACGCTGGTGACGAGCCTGTGCGAGGCGGATGAGGAGGAAGGCGGGGAGGAAGGCATTGTGGAGAAATTCCGGCAGTTTGTGCCGGCGCTGGTGCGGACCCTCAAGGGGCTGGCTTCGTCTGGGTACGCTCCCGAGCACGATGTCACCGGCATCACCGATCCGTTCCTGCAGGTCAAGGTCCTCCGGTTGCTGCGGGTGCTGGCTCGCGGGGACGCACAGACAAGCGAGCAGATCAACGACATCCTTGCCCAGGTGGCCACGAACACGGACTCGTCCAAGAACGTGGGCAATTCGATTCTGTACGAGGCCGTCCGGACGATTTTGGACATTGACGCCGACTCGGGTCTGCGTGTGCTGGGCGTGAACATCCTGGGCAAGTTTTTGACGAACCGCGACAACAACATCCGCTACGTGGCACTCAACACCCTGATCAAGGTGGTGGCTATCGAGCCGAACGCCGTACAGCGCCACCGCAACACCATTTTGGACTGTCTTCGCGACCCGGATATCAGCATTCGCCGGCGTGCCCTCGACCTGAGCTTTACGCTGATCAACGAGAGCAACGTGCGCGTGCTGATCCGCGAACTGCTGGCTTTCCTGGAGGTGGCGGACAACGAGTTCAAGCCGACGATGACCAGCCAGATTGGCATTGCGGCCGATAAGTTTGCGCCTAACAAGCGGTGGCACGTGGACACGATGCTGCGGGTTCTGTCGCTGGCGGGCAACTACGTCCGGGAGCAGATCCTGTCCTCGTTCATCCGGCTGATTGCCACGACTCCCGAGCTGCAGACATATGCAGTGCAGAAGCTGTACACAAACCTGAAGAAGGACATCACACAGGAGAGTTTGACACAGGCGGCCGCGTGGTGCATCGGCGAGTACGGCGACGCACTGCTGCGCGGAGGCCAGTATGAGGAAGAAGAGCTGGTCCAGGCGGTGCGGGAGGTGGACGTTGTCGACGTGTTTTCGTCCGTCTTGAACAGCAGCTATGCGACACAGGTGTCAACGGAGTACATCGTGACCGCACTCATGAAGCTGACGACGCGCCTGTCCGAGCCGGCCCAGATTGAGCGGGTGCGGCGGATTCTGGAGGCGAACCAGACGAACCTGGATGTGGAGGTGCAGCAGCGGGCGGTCGAATACGGCAACCTATTCAGCTACGACCAGATCCGGCGGGGCGTGCTGGAGAAGATGCCGCCGCCGCAGATCAAGGAGACGTCGCGGGTGTTTGGCGAGGCCGCCACGTCGAAGAAGTCTGGCAAGGCGGGCAGCCGCAAGTCCAAGGTGGTCAAGCAGTCCGAGTCGGACCTGCTGCTCGACCTGATGGGCGACTCAGAACCGGTTGTGCCATCGCCGATGAACGGCACACAACACAACAATGCTGATCTACTGGCCGACATCCTTAGCGGAGGTGGCGGGTCGTCCACGTCGCCAGCACCAGCAGCTATGCCCGGCTCGCAGCCGTCCAACGTGGCTGCGATTATGGACCTGTTTGGATCCACAGCACCAGCAGCCGCCACACCGCCTCCAGCAGCAGCTGCTTCTCCCGCTCCAGGGGGCCTCCCCGTGGACCTTTTCTCCTCGTCTACGTCCTCCTCTCCTGCTCCTCCTGCGGCGGCCAGAGCGGCGGCCCCATCCGCACCAGCAGGCCACCCGTGCTACAACGGCAACGGGCTGGAGGTGACGATTGCGACGCAGAGGAACGCCGAGGGTGCGGTGCAGGCGATGGCGCGTTTCCGCAACATTGGCGGCGCAGCGGTTTCTGGGGTTGGCCTGCAAGCAGCTGTGCCCAAGTCGCAGAAGCTGCAGCTCCTGGCGATATCGTCGTCGGATTTGGCGCCCGGCCAAGAGGCCACGCAATTGATGAGAGTGATTGGTGTGAAGGGGGTAAGTTTGTGCTCAGTCACTGTTTTTTTTCCCCCTTTCTTAATGGATTGCGTGTTCACTCTTCCCTTGAAGCGTTTTCACTCTCCTCTCCCCTTCAACGTCATCATTGCCAAGAGGACTTTGTTTGCTAACGTTTCATGTCTCTCATCAGCCTCTACGCCTACGGCTACGGATTGGATTCACGCATCCCTCGGCAGGCCAGTTGATGGAACAGGTGAACTGGACGGAGCCGTTATAATCACCCCTCCCTGAACCACTTTTCCTAGCAGGCCTTTATCCCCTTTTCTTTTCGGGTTGCACATGTCCCTTTTTCTTTTGTTTCATTTGGTTCCTTGTGTTGCGGTAGACAAAGTTAGAGAAACCGAAAGGAGGGGGGTTGGATCAGCGTGCGTTTCGTGTGCGTGTGCGTGTGTGTTTGTCTTGTGCCGTATATATGTATTTCCTACAACACATGGAGGGCAAAAAGATTTACGACATTTGAAAAACAGAGGGCAAAAAAGGCAAGGAATAGGAAATCCAAAACACGGTAGCAGAAGGGAGAAAGCAGGAGAGAGCAAGAGAGGTGAAGAAGAAAATAAAGTAAAAATGGGAAGGAAATGATGAGCGTAAATTCAGCATTCCATAGTAGCCAGCACCAGCCCTATTACGCACCAAAAAATAACCGCATTCAAAGATCTTTTGTTGGAGAGGGGGGGAGGGTGTACATCCCGTCCAATTGGCTGTTTGCATGGGCTGTATGTGGGATATGCGATGTGATGAGAAATAAAAAGGCGTTCGTTTTGAAATGTGACGAACGGATGTGACTGAGAGCAGCCCAAAAGATGGGCGGTCGATCCGCGGTCCTTCCCGCCTTTACGGGAAGAACAGAAGAACGCAACCGGGTTTTTCTTTTTTTGTTTCTGTTTTCGACACTTGAGACGTTGATCTGTTTCCGAATACAGTCAGTGTCGTCATTAGTTTGTGGGGGTAGTAGACAAGAGAGAAAGAGAGAGAAGAGAGAAAGAGAGAGAAGAGAGAAAGAGGAGAGAGAATTTTGTCAGGCCTGGCCAATCCGTGAACGCCAGTTTGATTTTAGAAATTAACTAACTATTTTACTTTGTAAAATAAGACGAGAGAGAAAAATAAAGCAACCGAGAAACCCGAATAACCGCTCCCCTAATATGTGTGTAAGATGTAAAATAGAGACAGACGAAGGAAATTGTAGAGACATGAACAAAAACAAAAACAAAACAAACAAAATAAGCGGATGTGAAGCTGATACGCAAATCATTCTTTCCCGGGGGTATGTGAAGCAACAAGAGCAAAAAAAAAGAGCATTATCCCAACCGATGTTTTTATGTATTGACCACTTCCTCATATCCTTCTTGATCACACCTTATGCGCTTGCGTAGAACCAGTACCTGGGGAGTGTTAGTGGAAGAGACTCAAAAGACAGGTACGAACAAAGTGTGTGAAGAGGGGAGGAGAAAAACGTACTCTGCTGCGTATTGCACTTCAAACGAGGCCGACAGGCCGGCGCACGTGGCCGGCGCGCTGCCGCCCACGGTCTGCAGACGGTACACCTCTTGCAGGCCGCCGGTGGCGCCCGACTTGGTCACCAGCTTGAGCCACGGCACGGCGGCCTCGCCCTGCTGGCCGAGGTCGCTGGCGCTGCTGCTGGCCTGCGCCGCGGACGTGGTGGGCGCGGCCTGCGAGGCGTTCTTGCCGCAGGGGATCTGGCCGAGCTCCATGGACGGGGTGTCGAGGTTGAAAAAGGGCGTGGTGGTGGTCTCGAAGAAGTGGTGGCCCGACACGGCCAGGTTGGACGGGTAGAGGCGGGCGTCAAAGGCCGAGGGCGAGTTGGTGGACAGGTTGAAGGGCAGCACGACGCGCGGCAGCATGGCCAGCAGGTCCGGGTAGGTGGCCGCGATGCAGGTGGCGTTGAAGAGGGTCGCCAGGGCGCCGACGGCGGTGGGCACGGCCGTGGCGTTGGTGGTGTCGCAGGTGTAGTTCTGGGTGCCGCGGCCGATGGCGACGTGCTTGAGGACGAGGCCGTCCGAGACGGGCGGCAGCGATGGGGAGACGGCTGGTGGTCGGTTAGCAGGAGGTCTTTTGTCTTTCTCTCTCCTTTGGAGACTCACAGTTGGTTGGCATCACGGCCTTGGACATGTCGCAGTAGGCGGCGGACGACATGGAGCGGGTGGCCTCGACCTTGCGCGCCAACAGGTTGAAGTAGTCGGAGACGGCTGTCAGGGCGCCCGGCAACGCGGCGTTGAGATTGATGTCGGGGTAGGCGGGAGCGGCCATGACGGCAATGCTGGCCACGGAGGCCACGAGAACGGAAGCACGCATGGCGATGGTGGTTCAGAAGTGGGAAGGGGTTGTGTTTTGCGTGGAGAGGTTGGTGATGTTGTGGTGAGAGCGATGTGAAGCGTGGTCGTGATATAAATTAAAAGACGTCCGACCCAAAAACCGAAATGGAAAATAGAAAAGAGATAGAAAAACCCCCAAATATGCAGAACAGTAGGGAAAGAGCCTTTTCCGTTTTGACCTGAAAACCGGAAACCGTGACGAGTATCAAAAAAGTGACGAGGAAACAAACACCACCAGAAACAAGAAACAGGAAAAGGAACAAAGAAAAGAGGAAAAGAGGAAAGAGGAAAGAGGAAAGGGGAAAGAGGAAAGAGGAAATAGAAACAGAAGATCTTGTTTCTTTTTTGGTATGCTGGGAATGCTTCTTCGAAATCCGTTCAGCGATGCAGAGAAGGAGCGGACGTTTCCCTATTATACACAAAAGTCGAGTCCAGCCTTGGGACGGCATACTCGAACAACAACGGAACCTACTCGTACTTGCGCCTGCCAGCCACGCAGCCCGCGCTCTCTCGCCGGGCCCTCTCACCAGCTTTCTCTTACACACTAAATTAAGCTCCTGCTGGCAGGGGTGTGGCGTAGGGGCGGGTGGGTGTGTACCCACGGGTGTGTGGGCGGAGGATGTTCGTCTCCGTTTTCTCTGTGTGTCTGTCTCGCTGTGCGAGCACCACCGACACGCACGTCCACCCGCCCGCCCTTACCCACACTCCATGTCCAACCACCGGGCGGCTCGCAAGGTCCTGTCAGGCCGACCAAATCAGCGGCTCCATATTATCAGCTCACCCATGCAAGCCCACCCAAGCCAAGGTGCATGTCAGAATTGGGTAAGAAGGGTCATAGACTGTGTGTGTGTGTGCACCCAGATTAGAACGGGTGGGCAAGGGTCCGGGGGGTGGGTGGTGGGGAGAGAGAGAAACGCCCAGCCAACGAAGACTGGCGCTGAGAGCAGGGCGGCTGCAAATGAGAAGGCCATCAGCGAATGGCATGGCCGATGCACCCTGGTTGGGCTCCAGGGTCGATCGCCGCCGGGAAAGCCCCAGCGGCACGAGAGTGGGTCTGCGGGCTAACGGCGGGCTGTCATTGGCCGGGCTGCCAGATCCAGCGCGCTTATCCACAAACCGTTTACATGGTATTTGCTGACTGGCCACGAGTACCTGCTTCAGTTACCGTTGTCAGTCTCCTCCCGCCCGCCCACACACTCGGCGTCTTGCCTCCCGGGAAGCCAGACTGGCTCGGATTGCAGGAACTGAGGGCGTTTGGGCCGAGAGCTGCTGCCAGCAAATGGATCTCGCACTCATACTGTATGAAAGCAGTCTCAAAAGTCTGTCCCCCCGAGGGAAGGAAAGAAAGAGAAGAAAAAAAAAGAAAAAAAAGAACAAAAAAGAAAAACAAGATTTCAGGCTGGCCGCCGATCTTCTTGCAATGACGAAGCAGGAGGAAGGCTGTGAGATTGCCCAGGACTCTTTGAAGCAATTTTGAAGCAATTACGTGTCGGGCAATCTACTGGCAATACGTCTGCCATCAGTCAATATGCTGGACACTATGAATCCCCCCCAAAAAGAGACACACACGAAGCCAACAAGCACGAGAATTAACCGCCTCCATATTGCTCATAGACGGCTGTGGACTTCGGACGGAGAACCGAACGAGAGAACCGAATTACCAACAGACCCATCGATGACCAAATACAAAGTAGACGGCAGCAAAGTGCGCCCCCAGTAGTAGAGACTCCCCCAATGTGGGAACGGAACACCCGTCGGGTCTACCGTTTGGAAGGGACCCGTCGATTTATTTTGGTGCTTGTTTTCCTTTAGCTCTTCTTAGGCCTGTGGCCCGCCCGTAAATCAATATAGCGCCGGCGGTTATATCTGAGCCAAACAAACAAAGATTTGTGGAGACCTTCCGTCGAGTTTATGAATAGAAGCTTTTTTTTTCTGGGGGGGGAATATCCCTATTGGCCCATAGTCATGCGCTGTATGAGTAGATTGCTGGCTGGCCCTTTGGGTGCACGTGCCCCCGGTCGCATGTAATTGTGCAGTCAAAAATAACTCCAGAAGCCTTTCCTGTTGTGGAAGCAGCCAAGACGAGACAAGCCCCCCCCACAAGAGCAAGATGAACAGAAGAGAAAAGAGACGGGGGGGGGAGAAAAAGGGCGAGAGAGCAGAGAATAGAACGGACAATGCGACGCTGTTCAACCATGGTTTTTTAGCGTTGCTTTTTTGGCTTTCCCCTTTCTGCAGCAAAGCTGCACGACATGGCGAGCCGCCCGTGGATGGCGAGTAAAAAAAAAAAAAAAAAGGTGGGTGGGAGCAGGAACGAGAGGATTTGACTGGACGGGAGAGAGCGGGCAATGGCACGACTACAGCTAAGCTAGGGAAGCAGATTCTCCATGGGAGGAGGGAGCAAGCAGCTAGTTCTCGTCTTCTCTTGCCCTATGATCAATCCACACACATGGGAGCCAGACGGTCTCGAACATGGGGTGGTCGCTGCTGAAACAAAGACGTGGGATGATTGGCTGTCGCTGGTCCGATGCAGAAACATGCAGGGGAGGCCGGGGGACCTTGCTTTGGCGAGGACGTGCCCAGGAAAGTACAGCGTACAAGGCCCATTGCTGGCAACATGACAGAACCGCACCCATCCCAGCCAAGGGGGGGGGGGTCTTATTACATAGTGCGCAACCGTGGTTTTCTGTTCCTGAATGAAGACTTCCAACTTCAGCTCAAAGGACAGGACACGAGAACACGGCAACTCGACCGAGGAACGACCACCGCAGCTTCCTGTTCCAGGAGAGCGCCATGTTTGGGTCCGTCGTTCGGGGAGGATTTGCTCGTCCGTGCTGTGCCGTGTGTCTCTGCAATGGTCCTGGTATTGTTCAACGAACACACCACAGCCGGGAGAAGAAAAGACACCCATAAGAAGACCTTGGCCGTTCCCCAGATAGCCCCATCCCGTGCCGGCTTGCCCAGAGCCGAATTTCTGTCGTTTGGACGGGCATGGATTTGGGGTGGCCATCCTATCCTTCCTTGCATGACGGCGTACACGTATCTTTGTGGCAGGCTTTTCCCATGCGGCCATCTCTTTGCTATTTCAGTTTGCTCCAACAGACCCCTTCCCGCCCTCTCCAGCCTTTTAAGCGAGCCGTCTGCCGAAAAAAAAGAAGACTCGCACACAACTAGTTTTGTTCACATTGGATCGTTGGTCTGTGGGGAAAAAGCAACGGGCGATTGGCACTTGACTAACTAATGCCCGAATGCTCCTAGCGAGCGACAGGCTTGTTCTTCCTGGCGGCAACGAAAACGCCCAAGCCCAAAAAGGAAGCAAGCGTCCCTCGGGGCCAAGACGGAAGAACCACCCACCCCCTGCTAGTCCGAGCAAGCTGTTTGACAAGGGCAAAGGCGTCGCAACAGGCGAGATGGGCCAAGAACGACGGGAAAGGACACGAAAAGGAACGACTGGGGGAAAGAACAACGGAGATGACAAGGGAAAGACAAGACAAGAACAGACTACTCGTGCACGGCAGAACGGCAAGGGCAGAGACAAGGGCCGAGACAAGGGTAAAGACAACCAACAACCAACGAGGAAAGAGCAGGAGAACAGGCCTTCAAGATGCATACATAGCACACATGTAAGATCGACGACTCTCTGTCTGCAGGGATGCCCGCTGCGCGATATCTGTGGCCGTCTTCTGTAGCCACCCTTTCTGGGAGAAGAATAACAAGGTGACACCGATTGGGGTTTCCCCTCCCCTGTCTTTCGGCAGACATCGTTGCCGATGGCTTTTTGTCTGTTGGTCTTTGTCTGTTGGTCCTTGTGGCTGACACTGCGTCGGTATCGGTATGTGTGTACTACATCAACAGCATCTCTCTTGCCCGGGCTTGGCCTCTCACGACATAGTCGTCTTCGTCAGCGCTAGGAACGAGTTATGGGGAAAGAGAACGTGGGAGATGGACAATGGCACGATCGCCCGGGTCAGATCAAGATGGGGCTTTTCTCTGACCAAGCCTTCGGTACGAACAGGCACTGCCTATTGTTCTGGAGAGCCTTTTTCTCTCTAGCTTCTTTCCGTCTGTTCAAGCACAAAATTCTCACCGGGTTTCTTCCTCGGGTCACCATGCTACCGGAAGGCACAGCCGGACAGGAAGACGCCGAGAATCAACCCCGTTGCAAAGAACATTGAGCTGGTTTTTTTTTTTTTTTTTTTTTTTTTTTTTTTTTTTTTCTTCTCTCTTTTTTGTCGGGATTTCGTCTTTTTTTTCTGCTCTCTCTTTTTTGTCGGGATTTCCTTTTTTTAGGACCACACGTGCAGTCGCCCTCCTTGGGATAGGGGAGGAATCGCCTTCTCACCCGCCTGTCTGGACGCTGGGTGGTCCTGGGTTCGCCCGCTGCTACCCACGACTACGGGACCCCATGACGTGGCTCCAAACGAGAGACGGACAGGCTCCATTCTGGGCATTTTCATGTGCGTTTGCGTGCAAGAGACCATGTCGGCAGCAGGCATGCAGGAAAATGTGTAGGCTTCTGATATGTCAGCCAGCTAGCCGGCCGAGCGAGTAAGACGGCGCAACGAGACGTTCAAGAAAACAGGACACCAAGACCCATAGTCAATGCCTGTTAGCCAGCCGCCGACACAGAAAAAACAACCAAAACAACCAAAACAACCAAAACAACCAAAACAACCAAAACAACCAAAAAACCCAAAAAAACCAAGGCCCCGTGAAAAGCGTAACGCCCGGGCCAAGCTCCCACCGAAGCGAGGGTGGGCAGAGCCACGGCGAAAGGGCCCCGAGAAAGAGAACAATGCTATGTCATCAAGAGCTGGGCTGGGCTGCATGTAAGGGAGCGGAGACCAGTTCCACTCTTGCCGTACAAAAACGGTGCACTCGATACGTACACGACTGCCTGACCAGGGGGGCTGGCCGGCTGGACTGGCCGGCGGCTGCCAGTGGGAAATTTCCCCTGCTTGCCCCACCAGTGCCCCCCCCCTACCGAAACGGACTAGCCAGAGCGCTTACACGCATTGTCCAGCGAACGTATCATCGTCCAGGACGGGAGGAGGGACCTGGGACACTGACGACGCGGTTTTTTCTCTTTTTTCTTTTTGTTCTTTTTTTGTGTGTGTGTGTGTGTGTGTGTGTGTATGTGAACGAATCTTCTTTCGTTTCCAGGCCCTTTGTGCTTGCCCAGGGACATGACAGATCGCGTCGTACGTGTCGAAAGAGAGAAGGCAGGCCTCCTTTGTTCATTTTGGCTCATTTTGCTCTGCTGGCAGATTTCCAAAAATACACACACAATCTTGTTTTTCGTTTGGCAGTCGCAGAGTCTTGACATCTCTCACAACACCTCGAACAATGCATGGTACATGCCTTGAGCACAGTAGCCCTTTCATTTTATTTTGCAACTTTTCTATCCATCTCTCCCATTTTTTAATCTGCTCTCCACGTCCACCCCTGTACTACACAGATCAAACACACACGAAAAAAGAGAGAAGAAACGGCAGCCAAAGGAAGGATGAGCTGTGCTCAAAGAGGAGGTCAAACCACAAGAAAACGAAAACAAAACCAAAGGAAATGAGAACGGCATGCCTCTCCCCAGTAAACCCAAAGAACACCAACGTAATCAATCCCGTAATGAAACTAGATGTACACTTTCTCTCACCCTCTCTCTCTCTCTCACACACACACACACACGTCTTCCTCCTTTGTCGTACATTCCCCCCCTCCCTCAGTCTTTGCTTCCCACACATCCTGCTCCTCCATCCTGTTTCTTTGGGACCGGCCGCAGCTGCACCGGCCTCACCGCACTTCTGTCTCCCACCGCCCATTCTCAACTCACCGCCCCACTGCCCGCCGTTTACCGTGCCCCTCTCAGTGACTGAATCCTTCTTCCTGCCAGTCACCATGGGCACCGGCCGCAGCTGGGCCGCCTGCTGCACCTCCACCGCCGCCACCACCGGCACCTACTCCCCCTCTGACCACTCCTCCACCGCCGCCGCCGCCGGCCGCTGCTGCTGCAGCCGCCATGGCCGCATTGTGCCCAAAGTTGCTCGCGTGCATGTCTCCGTCGGCGCTGCTCAGCCAGTACAGCGACAAAAACACCACCACGTGCAGCGCCACGCAGTACGCCGCAAACAGGTTCCGGCTCGTCCGGCTCGCCAGCACCATCCGCGTCACCGAGTACACAATCCGTTCCGGGTACGACAGCCGCCGGTACGCCCGCGCCGACTCCCGGCCCCGGAACGCCTGGAACGGCGTCAGATTGCTCTCGTACGCCTTGCGGTACCGGTCCAGCGATATGTTGTTGCCGCTGTTGCTCCGAGCGCTGCCGGCCCCGATCGAAATCGTCGATGGGTTCGGGTTCGCCGCGTACGCCGACGCCGACGACGCACTACTGGCCGCACCGCCGCCGCCGCCACCACTGCTACCACCCCGGTTGTAGCTCGACGACATGTACCGCGTCTTCTCGTACAGGTTTAGGTTGTCCCGCTGCAGCGCCGCAATCTCCTGCCGCAGCTGCGACACTGTCCGGTGCTCGTCCGCCAGCTCCTGCTCCAGCTGCGCAATCCGCTTCTTGAAGCGGTCCCGCTGTGCTGTAATCATCGGCAGGATTCCCGAGCCACCGCCCACGCCGCCTGCCTCATTAAAACCACCGCCTCCTCCTCCCGTTGTGCTGCCTGCCGACGTGAACCGCGGGTCAAACCCGCTGATGATCGACGACGTGGGCGACGTCGACCGGCCACTCACCCGCCGGCCGCCACCGCCAATGGTTGGTGCATACCGGCTCACATATGTGCCCGCCACGGATGCGCCGGATGGGAACGCGTTGGGCGCCTCCGCCTCCACCGTCGCCAGGTCGTTCTCGAGTTTCTCGCTCAGCTTCTGCAGCCGTTCTACGTCTGCATTCCGCCGCGACAGCTCCTCGTCCAGGTTTGTCAGCCGTGTCTGCAGGTCCTGGTGAGACACCCGCAGGATTGTCAGCTCGTCGCCCAGCTTCTTGTTGCGTGCCAGCAGCAGCTGCTCCAGGGTGTCTCCCTTGCCGCCCTTGGTGTTGCCGTTCTGCTGCTGCTCGTCGAGATTATCGCCGCCAGCGCCGCCCATCGCGTTGTCGTCATCGTCGCCTGTCGAGAACTCGATGCTCTTGAGCACCTCGAGCTCCTGCTTCACGTCCTCGTAGTCGCTCCATTTCTGCACCTTGGCCTTGAGTGAATCGCGCTCGTCTCGTAGCAGGTCAACCTCGCGTTCCAGGCCGCGCAGCCGCTTGTCCAGGTCGCGCTTCAGCCCCTCCTTCTCGACGCGGCTCGCATCCAGTTTCCGCACCAATGACGAGTTCTGTGAGAGCACCTGCATGTAGCCCGGGTCGTCTTCGATGGGCGTCGACGCCTGCTTCGGTTGTGCCGACTTGGCCTGCGCCAGCTCCAGGAGCAGCTCTTCGTTGCGCGCCTCGACGTCTGCCAGCCGTGTGCTCGTCCGCTCGAGGTCCGAGTTGACCATTTCCAGTTCGGCGCTGGTTACGTATGCCCGCTTGCTCTCGTCTTCTGTGTCCTCGGCCCGGCCCAAGCGCTGAGTGACCTCATAGCTGGCCTTGATCTCGCTGAGCAGCCGGTCCTGGTTCTCAATCTTGTCCTCATACACCTTCTCCTTGGCCTCCCAGTTTTCCTTTTTCTCCTCCAGAACGGCCGTCCATGACTGCTCCACCTCCTTGACCTTGGTGTCCAGGCTCTCCTCGAGCTGCTTGCGGGTGGTCCGCTCGGTCTGCAGCTTCGACTCGGTGTCCTCGAGCTGGGTCGTCAGTTTCGAGACGGAGCTCTGCAGGTGCTGATTCTCCTCGGTCAGTTTCGGTAGGGTATCCTCGGCCACCAGCATCGAGTCGACCGACGCCTCGAGCAGCGGGTACGGGTCTGGTGCTTCCGACAGTGCATTGTAGGCTTGTATGAAGGTCGAGTTGACCGACTTGGAGTGGTTCGTGAGCAGGTCAATAAACGTTTGGTAGGCTGCGTGTGTGTGCATCGTGTCAGCATAATTTCGGCATCTCGTATTTTGCCACCACATGTGCTCTCCACCATCGCTTCCCCCCTGTCTCGGCAATGCTCACCTTTCAGGAGGCCCTTGATCTCGCCCAGCTTGGATGCATCGTCCAGTTTGCGGAAGTCTTTCGTCTTCTGCGCCAGGTCCTTTCTTTGTACTGTCGAGTCTCGCTGGTATGTGACGATTTCGGATGCGGTGTTGTCGAGGTTCGAAACGAGCGTCGTGAGGTCGATGTCTGCCAATGCCACGTCAGCGTCCAGATCCACCTCACATCTTCCGCAACTCCCATCTGAAACCAAAACTTACTCCTCCAGGCCAGGATGGCATCCTGGAACTTGTTGCCCGTGTCTGAACCGGCGGCGGCATCGCCGCCCTCGCCGGTAGCACCTCCCGGCAATGGGACGCTCGCCACAGCTGGTCGGTCGGCCATCGCGCAGGCGGCGATCACGAAAAGAAGACAGGGAAGTAGTCGCTTTTGACGCGAAATACGTGTAGACAGCAAACGAGTACGTCGGCACGTCTGGTGTGATCGAAAGCACGGTGCTGGTGGAAGGAGTGACAAAGGTTAGGTTGTCAATAGGAGACAGGAGTTGGAGAAAATACGTATGCCATAACCCGCCTGTGTTAATACCGTGTCGCCTCATACGTTTGGCCCAAGCTGCCCTGAAAGAAACGGAAAAGTGGGCCTGTTCCTCGCCAAGTGCCTGTTCAGCACATGAGCGCCAATCGAGCAGCACTGTGGAGCTGCACAGCACAGGGGACACAAACTGGGGAAGGCGCGACCAACGTTCCTGCAGGCAGCCTCGTCATCCAGCTAGTCTGCCCGCCACCGGCGATCTGTTGTTGCCTTTAGACGATCGCTTCAATCCCAAATATTACCCACGAGCAAGGCCGCAAGCGACGACCAGCGACGACACGGCATCTGCACTCCCTGTCCTGCCGACCCTGAGAGAATTCGATTACCCTTCCTTTGGCGGAATCCTACCAGCCGCACGTCCCACTCCTGAGCGGCTTGGCAGCAATAATTGTGCGCATCGTCAGAACAAAGAGAAATGGCCTCACTGTCATGAACACGACTTCCATTCTTTGCGAGCGCCACCCACCCACACTGTGAAACATCTGGCAGGGGCTGCCGATATCCATGGCGACCGAGGCGGAGGGCAGCAGCGAGCCAAGCGTTGCCTTGGAAGCCGGGCCGTTTTTTCTCCGGTCACTTCTGGACAATGTTCCTCTGTCCGCCGACGGCACCGAGGAGGACATCAAGATCAACTGCGTCGACTACTACGGTATGGCTCACTCGAACAGTATTCTGTTTTGATTGAAATTGTCCTTAGCAGTCATACTGACTTCGCCTCTGGTGCAGATGGCAACCTGTACGTCGGAACGTCCGCTTCGGAGCTGCTACACTTCGTCCAAATCCCACCCGACCCTGCCGATGAGAATGGAACGAGCTCCTTCATCCTAGCCTCGCGCCTGCGCCCACAGTTCACCGAGCCCACCATATCCACTCCCAATCCGCGTCCGGGCGTGCAGCAGATTGTTCTCTTGCCGCCGGTGGGCAAGGCCTGCGTTCTCTGCAACTGGACCGTCACCTTTTACTCCCTGCCTGAGCTGAGCCCCGTATTTCGAGAAGTGAAGAATTGCAACTGGATTGGAGGAGTAGATCTGAGCGAGGAGTCTGCATCGGCGCCGTCTCCAAAAGTCACCATCCTGCTGTCGCTAAATAGACGGCTGCAGGTGGTTAGCATTGGCGATTCGCCGCGTGCTGTGAAGAACATTGAGTTTGCTGCCAGCATTCTTTCGGCACGCCGTGATGCCATTGCCTGTGTGGCAGATGCCAGGAGCTATGCTCTTGTCCATGTGGAGCACCAGCTTAAAATCCCGTTGATGAGCATCTCCTCACTGGACGAGCCACTGCCGGGAGCAGCTGTTGGCCAGGTGCAGAATCTGCAGGTCACTGCCGCAGAAGGCGGACACTCGCGAAGTGCATCGGCCGCGCAGGGACACTCTAGAGTAGGCTCATCTGCCTCGGCCGTATCGCACAACCGGAGCACCAGCCTTGGTGGTGTGGCAGCAGGAGGCACGCGCGGGCCTGAACGGCCCTCGCAAACCAAGGACTCCGACTCCGACACACCCCAGGAGGCGACGGTGACTCCATCTACAGGTGCTGTTCCAGCTGTGGCTCCTACTGTTGAAGAGCCAGGTCAAGCAACGCAACCACCTCCCGTCGCATCACCTCAGAGGGCAACAACACCCGTGCCAGCAAAGCCAGCCGCTGGACCTCTGAGACCTTTGATAGCGTCACCAACGCCGGATGAATTTCTTCTCGTCACTGGCACGGCACCGTCTGAGCCCGGCATCGGCATGTTCGTGAATCTCGACGGAGACCCCACGCGGCCAACACTGGAATTCGAGAGATACCCCGACCAGGTTGTGGTTGACGGAGGATTAGAGGATTTGTCTTCTTCCCGGGTTTCGCTCAGAGCTCCAGCGGATAGCGTGGATGAAGGATACGTTCTCGCGTCTATGTCCAAGGATTTCCCCGATGGCATCCACTACGGTCTTGAGATCCAGCGTTGGGACATCAACATAGGCGAGGACGAGGCCACCAAATTCTGGCTGGAGACCCCAGGCCAGGCGCATAGCGTTCCAGTTGGAGTGCGTTCTCTTGTCGGAAACCAAGAGAGTCAAGTCCGAGAAGTGATTGACAAGTTGTGTCAGAGAAAGGTCTCTCTTCCCGAGACATCGGACGATGAAGAAGAACATGAGCACGAAGAGGGAGAAAAGCATGCTAAGAAAGGCAAGGGGAAGGGCAAAGGAAAGAGCAAGAAGCATGGCTCATCGCACAAGGGCAAGCCAGACAGCTCACACCCGGCACCCACCGCAGACGAAGACGAACTTAAGCGAAACAAAGCCGAGGAAGAGTTCGTTTCTCGACTCGCAAACACAACTGGCCGCATTGCTGTTTGGTCGGGAGACAGCATCTGGTGGGCCGTGCGAAACCCGTTGGTCCTGCAGCTCGAGGCCGGCTTATCAGGCAACGCTCTTGGGACCAAGATCGTTCCCGAAACAGCTGAAGAAAGACGGCAACTGTTCTCTGTGCTCAGCTCCTTCCGAGGCCGGGATGCCAAGAACGAGCTGGAGTTTGTCACCTTCAGCTACATTCGGCAACGTGCCGGTGTCTTGCTCTTTGCCAGCCTGCTTCGCCCTGGCGATGCCTCCTTCTCAGAGCCGGAATTGAGGGCTATGGAAGAGGTACTTCTCGATAGCGGCCTCGACCCGCGGATTGTTCTGGCATTGACCCCCGGACTTCGAGACGAGGTCGTCCAAAACCCAAGAGGGATATGGATCTTTGGCGGTGTCAAAGACACCGTTGAACGGTACCTTGCCAGTAGCGAGGCGACAAAAGTTGGGCACACAGTTGCGTCGTTGGGACCAAAGGTGCTCGCCTTCCTGCGGCGCTTCCTGATTGCGTGGAGACGGAAGAAGGGTTTTGGGAGTGTTGCGGACGAGAGTGAAGTCTTCCGCACCGTGGACGCGGCCCTTCTCACCGTCCTGCTGGAGCTTGACAAAAACTCGCCCAAGGGCATGGTCTCTGCGCGGACTGGCTCTGTTCGTGGTGACCTCAATGACCTCGTTGACAAGGGCGTCGATTGCTTTGACCGGGCTGTTGAGCTCTTGGAGTCTCACCACCGGTTATTTGTTCTCAGCCGCCTGTACCAGAGCCGCAAGATGGCTAGCGACGTGTTGGCAACGTGGAAGCGCATCATCGAAGGAGAGCGAGATGACGGCGGCGAACTTCAGGACGGCGAGCAGCGGGTACGCGAGTATCTGGCCAAAGTCAGCCAGCAGGCGCTTGTCCAGGAATATGGTCTGTGGCTGGCCAACCGAAACCCGCGGTTGGGCGTGCAGGTCTTTGCAGACGACAAGGCAAAAAAGCCCAAGTTTGAGCCGACACAGGTTGTGCCACTTCTGCGCAAGGAGGCTCCAGGGGCGGTCAAGTACTACCTCGAGTACCTGGTCTTCTCGAAGGGCCACTCGGACTACGTGGACGAGCTGATTATGTACTACCTGGACGTCGTGACGAGTGATCTGCGATCGTCCAAGGCGGCGCGAGACACAATCGTCGCATGCTACGATGGCTACCGTGCCCTGCAGCCGCCCAAGCCGACGTTCCACCGGTTCCTGACCGACAACATGCCACCCGGGGACGAGGTCTGGCAAAGCCGGCTGCGGCTGCTGGAGCTCTTGGGCGGACCGTACCCCTACGAAGTTGGTGCTATCCGGTCTCGCCTGGCCGAGGCGCTGCCGGCCGACCATCCTGCTGAGCAGCTGCTGGTGCCCGAAGCCATTATCCTCAACGGCCGCGAGCATCGGCACGAGGATGCGCTGCGACTGCTCGTGCACGGGCTGGGGGACTACGACACGGCGGTGGCGTACTGCCTGCGTGGTGGGTCGAGCCTGTACAACAAGGTGCGGGGCTCTTCGTCTTCTTCTTTGCGCGCTGCTGGAAGTGGTGGTGCAGCAGCTGCTATGGCTGCTGCCCCGAAAAGACGCGAGAGCCTGCCGCCGACGGTCGAGGTGCAGGCGAAGCTGTTCCGCGCGCTGCTGCTGGAGTTCCTGGCGCTGCAGGACGTCAGCGACCGCGTGGAACAGACGGGTGCCCTGCTGAGCCGGTTTGCTGGCTGGTTCGACGTGGTGGACGTGCTGGGTCTGTTGCCCGACACGTGGGCCGTGAACATTGCGGCCGGGTTCCTGGTGCATGCGCTGCGCGAGCTTGTGCGGGACCGCAACGAGACCACGGTGGCGCGAGCCTTGAGCGGCGCCGAGAACCTGCGGGTGCACGACGAGCTGATTGCCAAGACAGACGAGAAGGGGCCGCAGATCGAGGCGGAGAACTAGGTAGGGGGGGGGGGGGGGGGACGCGGCAAGCAAGGTGACGCTGTGTGTCATCAGCAAGGGGGACAATTGCAAGTACGTTTCGTAGTTCTTATTTGGCCTAGAGAAGCTAGAATTGACATATACAAAATCCAAGCGTTCTTGACTTACTACACAAGACATTACAGGAGACCAGGGAGAATACAAGGCGGTCCAAAACAGGCCAAAACAATCAAACAACGAAATACAAAGTACTATCCAAAAAAAGACAATGTTCCCCTTTGCGCCGAGACGCCCAAACCATGTAGCCAGAGTGCCAGAGAAACAGGAGCATTACGCGTGGTGGTAAGAAGGGAAGAAGAAAATAACGAAGAAGAATAGAAGAAGCAGGAAACATATCTACCTGACAGCGAAAAACAAAGGGTTTGGGGGGGGCGCGGAATAAGACAGCAGCAGCAACGAGACAAAGAGAACATTTGGGGCCAAGGAAAAGAGGGAGAGTGGGAGTGAACGGATGTCACCCGGAAAAAAAAATGGGGGGGGCCTCTGCTTCCCTTCTTACTCGTCCTTCTTTTTGCCGTCCTTGTTCAACTGCCGGTCTGCATCGGCCCGGCGCAGCGGGTGGCCCTCGGTGTTGAGCACCCACTCGTCCAGGCTGATGACGTCCCAGTCGGCAAACATGAGGTAAAAGTACTTGAGCGTCTCGGCCAGCCAGAACGTCTCCATGTGGTCGCTGGCCGGCGAGTCGGTGCGCGTCACGTCGTCAATGCCGGCGGCCGCGACCTGGCCCGTCTGCTCGGTGCGGGCGCCGGGCGCGGCCCCCGTGTGGGTGACAATCTGCTGGAACATGTGCCAGGCCTTGTCCTGCCAGGCACGGTCGCCCGTCAGCCGCCACATGACAAACATGCTCTCGACGGCCTCGGGCCGCAGCTGGTAGCCGGCGTCGTCAATGTCGAGCAGGCCGGGCCGGACGCGGCCGCCCTGGACGATCTGGTCAATGGCGTCGGGGCTGAGGAGAACGTGGTTAGCAGGCACACATGTCTGTATACGTCTTCTGTCGACCGATGGAGAAAGACTTACTCGTCCGACTTCCAGTGCTTCTGCAGAGAATTCCGCCACTTGCCCTCGGTGTAGACACAGCGCAGGCCCGCCTGGTCCTCGGCAATGGAGCCGCAGGAGTCAAAGTAGTACTTTTCCGGGCCGATGCCCGTGGCCGTCGCGTTGTACACGTAGACGCAGCCGTCCGTCAGCTGGCCGCCCAGGTCGACGTCGTCCTCGCGGCCAAAGGCGCGGCCCGCCAGGCCGACCATGCCGCCGACAAAGCACGACAGGTGCTGGCCGCGCGGGCTGGTCTGGACGCTGCGGCCCGCCAGCGCGTCGTCGACGACGTGCGCGTCGCCGGGCAGCACCAGGCGGTGGTTGCCCTCGTTCATGACGCGGCGGAACAGGTGCTTCTTGGCCACGGGCAGGAAGCCCTCGTACATGTGCCGCGGCTGCTCGAGCGCGCCGCCCAGCAGCAGGTACTGCTTCGGCAGGTACTCGAAGAGCGAGTCGGCGCGGCCGCCGACGGTGAACTCGCCGTCCTCGCGGAACGACGGCGTGGCCGCGTCGACCACGACCGGCCACATGCCCGGCAGCCGCGTCCGGGCCTGGTGCGCGGCCAGCACGTCCGCGATGCGCTGCACGGCGTCGTAGTAGCGCGGCTCGCCCGTCAGCTGGCTCAGCTTGGTGAACTCGAGCGCCAGCGAGCCCAGCTCCGCCGACAGCATGCGGCGCGGCGCCGACGTCTGCAGCGTGCCGCGCGCGTACGCGCGCCAGTCCCAGCGGGCCATCGGCAGGCGGTTCGGCGTGTCAAAGGCGCCCAGCAAAAAGTCGCCGACCTCGGTCGCCTTTTTCAGCAGCACCGGGTACGCCCGCTGGCTGACCTCGTAGGCGCCCAGGAAGCCGCCCAGGTAGCGGATGGTGGTCTCGAAGACGTTGATCGTGTCGGCCTCGGTGTGCCCAAAGTCGATCGACCCGGCCGCCCGCACCGCCATCCGGAACTCGTCCTTCATGCCCAGAATCCACAGCGCGTCCAGGCTGTCCACCAGCGTCGCCGCCCACCCCCCCAGCTTGTTGTAGTCCTGCCGCGGCTGCGCCGTCACCGGCGCCACCTCGTCCGCCATCCACGCGTGCTCCTTGTACGCGTTCCAGCTGCGCTGGAACGCCGTCTTGACCGCCTCCCGCCGCGCCTGCCGCTGCTGCTGCTCCTCGGCCGTCTCGGCCGGCGCCGTCGCGTTCTGCAGCAGCGGGATCGGGATCTCGGGCAGCGCCGTCGGCACCGCCTTGACCCTGGCCACGGGGTAGCGGTCTGGCAGCTTCATCAGGCGCAGCGCGGTGCGGTCGCCATCGACGGTCGCGTCCTGGGCCAGGCCGGCGCCCGCCGGGTCCACGTTCTGGGCCGGAGCGCCGGCGCCGGCAGCCGGGGGTGGTGGCCCGTCCTTGGGCGGTTGTGCTGGCGGGGCAGCACCGCCATCGTTGGCCGACGACGGCGGCGGCGGCACCTTGGAGGGCGGCGCATTCGGCACAGTGATGACGGAGGGTCCATAGCGGTCGAGCAGCCCGTCGTCGTTGCGGACGGCCAGATAACAGGCCACAATGAAGAGTAAGGTGATGGCCAGCAGGGGGCGCCAGCGGCGCGGCGGGCCCATCATCTTGGCGGCTGGTCTGGAGGGAAAGATCAAGTGCTCACGCAAGATAGAGAGAGAGAGGGACAGAGAGAAAGCGAGTGTGTGTCCTCCGCGTGGGCAGGAAAGGAAAAAACGAGTGTTGTTGCGGTAGAGTTGACGGGAAAAGCGATGCGATCAACACGAGGAACAAAGTACGTGTGTGGGGAGTTTTGCGGGTATTATTCAGGGTGCTATCGCGGTCCCTGGGCGCCCTTTATCAGCAGCCTGCCAGAGTTTGTTAGGGACCGTTTCCAGGGCGTCTGGTCTAATTATATCTTAGTTGGGCCGTCGGCTTGACTAGACGTCATTGTTGTTGCAGGCCTGCTTTTTCTGGGCTGGCAAGCTGGCAAACTGGCAAACACACGAAACCGTCGTCCTGGATTGTATCTCAATACAAGAGAACGCCACTCCCAACATCAGTGGGAAGAAAAGCAAATGGAGACAGTCAATAACCAGGGAGCCCCCAAGAGAAGGTGCAAATGTGGCCAAACTAAAAAAGCGAGACACAACTACGACCTTCCTCGGCTAAGTTTGCTTTTTAGCAGGCTCTATCAGAAGCGTCTTTTGCCTTCCTCTTCGGGGCGGCCTGGCAGGGGGAAGTTCGCCTACGTGCATGGCACGCCACCCTGTGGAGGAAGGGGGGCCTCGTCAGCGTACGCGGTAGCTGCATAATTCTCTTCTGAAAGGGCTCGACTGGACTCTTGGCACTCGAGCTAGCACTGACTGGACCGCCAGACGCGTGTAATTCCCCCCCTCATTCTTTGGCACCGTATTTGCTTTTTGCCCACACTCTCTCCTTTTGCATGGCGGGCTCTCGTTTGTGCACTGCAACTGCAGGAAAAGGAGGAGACTAAAATAAAGTGCGAGGATTGATAGACGCAAATGCCTGCGCGTCTCCGCGTTTTCCAGAAGATGTCACTTTGCGGAGAACCCGCACGTGCTAGTCACACGGAGACGATAACAAAGAACAAGGACACACAACAACAACAACAACAACAACAACAACAACAACAATACTATTCAGGAGGATCCAGATGTGGGGCGGGTACGACCCTTCGCTCCTTCCTGTTTACTCAGACGCCGCCTGCAAGTACTGTGAACCCAAAAAGAACTTGCGTTACCAAAAAGACTTTGCTATGTACACCGTACACTTTTGTCAATAACTAACCACTGGGATCCGCTGTTGTCTTGCCCAGGACTCTGGGGCGTACGGTAGGATCCTACGATGGCCTGACACCTGACCCAATCTCTGTAAGGCTGGAAAGGGGGGGGAAAGGGGGCAGTGCAATGCAGGGCGAGCACAGGACGGAAAGGGCGCATTGTCCACACCGAAAAGTGTGTGCTACTGTCTGTTCGTCCACTTTTGCGTTGTGCGAGTGGTGGGCGGTGTAAGGTGTCTCTTATGTTCTGGCCATTCACTGTATTTATTATCTTGCATGCTAGTCGCCCCTCCTTCCATGTGGCATTTCAAGGCCTATTTACACCCCGAGGCCAACCGCTGTCTTTCTTGAAGAAGGCTCTTCATCGCGTGATTTTACGTCTCTGAACCCGACGTCTTTCAGATTTTTGATCAACGTCCAGCCAACAGAAAGAAGTGGAGGATCGTGTTTGTTTTGGGTCAGGCTGGGAGGTCTTTGGACAACTGGAACACGATCCAGTCAGGAATGGCATGGCTAGACTGTCGTGGTTCCTTGCCAGCTTCTCGCGCCTCTCACTCTGCAGCAACGTGTAAGGTACAGCCAGTACACGCACCCAGTGCCAACTGAGAATACATCTGAAGGTGCCAGCCTCGGGGCTTCGCTGCATGAGATGTCCGAGCAGGGGTCCCTTGGTGCTTATGCCTGGTAGGCTGGTAGCACATGGAGGCGTTTCCTGGGGCCAGCTATTTGAACACGTTTGGCAGAGATAGTAGCAGCGTCGCCGACTGGGAGCGGGTGAGAGAGGCGCCCTCAAATTCGACGAGGACTTTGTACGGCTTACTGTCTGTGTGGACAATGGCCGCGGCTGTGTAGTCCGGCCAGGCCTCGCAGGACACTGTTGAGAATTTTCCTTTGGGAGATGGCACTGCGCTAGAAACAAAACACATGGTACAGGGACGCACAGCGGTGGCTGACGGCTTCTCCACGAAACTCTCTGCCAAGTGTCAACACGGTTCGCGCCGCCGACAGCGGTGCTCGGAGTCCTTGGCGGACAGGGCACGGAGGAGCTGTGGTGTGGTCGACCAGCCCGATAGGAACGTTGCGGCAGTCTTGCCGAGGGTCGGTGAGACGAGTCGACATCATCAGCGGTACAGTTCTCGGGCAAAAAAAAAAACCAAAAACAAGAAAAACTCGTGATGCTCCACAGCCAAAGGCAAATAAAAAAGAAATGCGGCAAAAGAGACTCAATGTTGCAATTATGGCAGCCCGCCAAACATTAGTAATTGAGGGGTCCCCTTTTTTAATCTTTAATTTTTTTTACCTGTACACCCACGGTCCCTGTTGTATATCGGGTCCAATTCTGGTCGTTCCAGTGCTGGCTTTGCCCGGGCAGACGCCCCGGGGTGTACCTGCGCTAGACGCAGCACTGCCACGCTCGGCTTGCATTGTGTTCCTGACTTGCCGTCCAACGGTGATCTAGATGCTGCACATCAAAAAATGCAATCCTACGCAGCTGTACCCGGGTAGCTGGTCCCCGTGGGTTTCCTTTGATTGTGCATTTGTTTGGAGGATCGCCGAGGGGGGCGATGGGCTTGGGGGCCATCGTGGGCTCATATGTTACTAGCCGCGCCCACCGGGCTGTTCTCGCTGCATTGAGCTACGTTTCTTGGCTCGGGCGATCGCCTAGGCCTTCGTCCCACGTCATCCTTCTCGTGGCTGGCTCAGAGAAGGCTGTCCTGTCGGCACTGGTCCGTGACGTTGGCCAAGAACAAGCGAGACATCAGTCCTTCGTTCTCCCGTGAAAACGTGACACGTCCAAGTGGACGTAGTTAGGATACAACCACGGGATGCTCTGATTTTGATCACTCTTACATGGGCCACACATGTCTGCTGCTGTATGCCAGCGTCGACCACCGTCAAATGCAATTTTGCTTCTGGCCAGGCGCCACAGTGAATGGTGGGTTCAGATTGAGTAGCTGAGTGGGAAATAAATAATCGGCGAAAGAGTTTGGAACCTCGTAACAAGAATCAAACGGACAGCAACACGGTATGTATGAAATGTCGAAACAAAAAGAGACAAGCTGAAACCAAGAAAGCCTGCCCGCCCCAGCAATGGCCACGCGACGCATGGCCCTCCAGTCACCAAACACCGCCGCACATACTGCTTGCTAGCTAAGCTTCTTTTCTAGCTTATTTCTGCATCATGAGCTGGACGAACTCGTTGTCTGTTGTGTGTGGGTTCTGGTTAGCTTGTGCAACTACAAAGCAAGGGGGGGAGATTGCAACGGCCGGCAAACAGCCTATGGGAGCCTGCGCGTCTATGGAGGGGGGGGGGCCTATGCAGTGCATGCATAGTCCCGCATTGGCCACGCAGCCAAAAAGAAAAGGAGGGGTAGAGACATACAGTCAATCCGGCCGTCGCCGTCCTGGTCCGCCTCGCGGATCATCTCGTCAACCTCGTCATCGGTCAGCTTCTCGCCGATGGAGGTCATGACATGGCGCAGCTCGGCCGCGGAGATGAAGCCGTTGTTGTCACGGTCGAAGACCTGTTGGGCAGTCAGCAGAGAGTTCTTGGGGGGCAGCGCTGAAAGTGGCGTATACAAAGAAGAAACGTGGTCTCGTCGTGGGGGCGAAGGGGGTTGCATTGCCGTACCTTGAATGCCTCGCGGATCTCCTCTTCCGAGTCGGTGTCCTTCATCTTGCGAGCCATCATTGTGAGGAACTCTGTGTGGCGTCAATTAGCAACAAGGCCGAAGAAAGGAGAGCTTTGGCGGCCATGTTGTCTCGTTCGCATCTGCATCGCGTGCACGAGTTGCATCGTCGCCGTTTGTCAAGACGTACCGGGAAAGTCAATGGTGCCGTTGTTGTCGGCATCGACCTCGTTGATCATGTCCTGCAGCTCGGACTCGGAAGGGTTCTGGCCCAGAGAGCGCATGACGGTGCCGAGCTCCTTCGTAGTGATCTGGCCTGCAGACATAAGAGGGACGCGTCAGCACGCTTGGCCTTTGCAGCAGCTATACGAGAAATAGACGCGTATGCCATTTTGGACATCTTGGGAGGAGGGGGATGGGACAGGCAGCCGCGAGAGAAAAGCCGTTGGAGCAGGAGGGGGAAAAGCACAAGAGTCGTTCACTGACCATCGCCATCTTTGTCCTGTCGAGCCCGCCGGAGCGGGGGGAGGTTAGCCAGCGCCGCGACGGCAGGATTCACAAAAGAACCACACAAGAGCTGCCAAGCAGAGAAAGAAAAGCGGTTGGGGGGGGGGGGGGGGGGGGGGGGTGGAGGGAAACATACAAACAGGGAGAATGCCTCCTTGAACTCGGAGACCTGCTCCTCGGTAAGAGACTCAGCCTGGTGGTGGGCGCGTCAGTATTCTCGTGCAGCTAAAAGAGGGTCCCAAAGGCACAAGAAGAAAAAAAATGCTCTGCGGTGAGAAGCGGTTGGGAGGGAGAGCGTCGCAGAAGGGGGGTGGGAGAGGACGCCGTTGCGGTGCGACTGACCATATTTGCGGTTCGGTAGCGTCTGGTGTGAATGTGCGGGATAGAGCGAAAAAAAAATGAGGCACAGGAAACTCGAAATGCGCGCGAGATGTGAGTAGATGGGCTCGGGGCTCGTTGACGGAAAGAGGAATTGCAGCCTTGGCCGACTCGTTCCTTCCTGGCCTGGTGGGTTATATAGATATATGTGGGAAAGTTTTCGTCGGTCTTGGTAGGACTGGGGGAAGGAGCGAAGGAGACACAACAAACAAGGAAAAAAAGGAGGGGGGTTGTTAAACCATAGAAGGGGTAGAAGCTTTGGGAAGGCGGGGCTGGACCCTCGTAAAAGGACCCAACGGGGGGTGCGCGCTCTTTGCGGTCTCACCTGCATAACTTCGGGCGTTCCAGGCGGACCACAATAGGATCGCACCCTGTACATAGTCGTTATCTTCACTAACTATGGCCAGCGTGGCCGCTGGGGTGTGCGGCTCGCAGTCAAGGCTGCCTGCCGCGCGCGCGAGCTGAGGGAGCCGGGTCGGCTGGGAGCGCGCGCTGTCTGCCTTGCCAAATCCGCCTATGCGCACGCCCGCATACGTGCATACCCGTCGTCCTGCGCACGGATGATGGCCGCTGTATTGCCCCCTGAAGCCTGCCCAGACATTGCCCCCAGGCTGCCCACAGTGGACTGTTTCAGGAGGCTCGGCGCCCGAACTCGGTCTAGCCAACCGTCCTGCGTAGCTCAGCCGCAAGCAAGCCCGTCGCCTTTGTGGCCGCTGTGCTGGCCCTGCTTGCTGTCCGCTCCCCAATCCGGACAACTGGTCGATTTGCGTCAGCACCATCGAAAAACCGTCCACGACGACGTCCGCAACAAACTTGCACACCAACGACGACTCCGACCACGCGCGACGAGCTCTCCTCGCTTGGCGGCCTCTGCCTGCAGCCTGTTCAGATCCCCGGATACCCAAGAGCCCTGCCATTTGATTCCATTGCATTTGACCATCTGACGGGCCCGGGCTTGCGAGCTTTGTCGTTGCGAAGCGCAGCCTTGCTGCTCAGTTCGACCCAGCCAACGGCCGATTCGCCCAGGCGGCCGCAACCCCGGACAACACTCCTCGCCCATCGGCCTTGTCTCCCCCCCCTCTCTCTTTTCCTAGCTCGCCTCGCTCTGCACACCCATTGCCCACGGTTGAGCAGAGAGCTGCTGGCAACGGCAACGTTGCCCCGGCGTCCGCCATGTGGCGAGACCGCACCAACCTGTAAGTGTGGCAAGCTGTCTGCGAGCTATGCGTGTTTGTGTGCACACCGAATGTACCCCCCCTGGTCTGTCTGTTCCCTACTGACCACGCCCTCTTATCCCCCCCTCCCCGCAGCTACATCTCCTACCGACAGTCCTACGCACACCACCCGACCAAGCGCACACGCTACTATGGCGGCCTCACGAGCGGATCGGCAGCTGCGGCCAGCGGCGCGGACGAGGACCGTCGCGGTCTGCTGTCGGCCGACCCCTTCTACGACCAGGCCGACGATACCGTCGGGGGCGGCAACGGCGATGCCGTGATCGAGATGGACGTGCTGCCGCCGCGGTGGGTGGACATCTCGGACGAGGTCGGCGAGATCCTGGGCGACGTTGCGCGACAAGGACAGCAGCTCGACCGGCTGCACCAGAAACACGTGCTCCCCGGCTTCAACGAGGACGTCGCGGCCAAGCGCGCCGAAGAGGACGAGATCGAACGCCTGACCCAGGCCATCACCCGCGGCTTCCACGAGTGCCACCGCTGCATCCAGCAGATCGAGCAGATGGTGCGCGAAGCCAAGGACCAGGGCACCCTGTCCGCCGCCGACGAGACCATGGCCAAGAACGTCAAGATCTCGCTGGCCGCGCGCGTGCAGGAAGCCAGCGCCAACTTTCGAAAGAAGCAGAGCGCCTATTTGAAGAGTGAGTGACGAAAGGGGGGGAAGGGGGGGGGGGGGGGGAAGAAAGAAGACAGCCCCTGGGCGGAAAAGGCTAACTGTCCCAGAACTCAAAGGATACGCCGGATCCGGCCTCACGGCCGACGGCGGCGCCGGAAGCAGCCTCGGCACCGACCGGGCGTCCACACCACTCGGCGGCGTCAGCAGTAGCAGCAACAGCAACTACGCCACCGACCCGTCGCTGCTCGAGTCCGATGCCGACCGCTCGTTCTCGCAGTGGGCTCTCCAGTCGACCACGCAGCAAAAACAGCTGCACTCCAACGACGCCTTCATTGTGCAGCGCGAGCATGAGATCGAGGACATTGCCCAGGGCATCATCGACCTGGCCGACCTGTTCCGTGACCTGCAGACCATGGTCATCGACCAGGGCACCATGCTCGACCGCATCGACTACAACGTCGAGCGCATGAACACGGACGTCAAGGCGGCCGACCGCGAGCTCGTCGTCGCCTCGGGCTACCAGCGCCAGACCACCAAGCGCAAGATCATTTTGCTGCTCGTTCTTCTCGTTGCTGGCATGATCATCTTGGTCGTCATCAAGCCGAAGCGGCACGGCGGAGGCGGTGGCGGAGGAGATGCACCACAACAGGCCGCCCCGGTAGAAGGGCCGGCATTATTATAGCACCGCTCCCTTAAAATTCGCCTTCTCTCTCTCTCTCTCTCCCTCTCCCTCATCCATCATAGTAGATACCATCCCACTGAACCTCCTTCGCCTTGCCGTGAACTAATCTCTATACACGCGAGGCGAGCGGCGTCACCCACCACTCAGGTCTCGAGACTTCTTCCGTAATTGTCGTTTTTTTTTTTTGTTTCTTTCTCTTTTGTTGCGCGAGCAATTGTCTTCATATTGGTTGTATATTAAGGTTCCATCTGACCCGAAGGGGAAAAAAAGAAGAGGAACATGGTCCCAGAGATTAGAGAATTGTAAATGAATAGCGAATAGCAAAGAGCCTCGGAAAACAGGTATTCCTTTTTTTTTCTCCCTATCATACAATGCTATGGTATCGTCGTCCTCCCCATGCGCCGTCTATAATGGTCTCTCTATCTGTGTATATACATATATGAATGTATATACATTGTATACATCGCATATCGTGACAAGTCGTTTCTATTCATATACATCCCTCCCAAGGCCCCATTCGTTCCGAATCATCTCCCTGGCCCGGACTCCTTGGATATCGCATCCAGGAACACCTCGCGCGACATGGTCTTCTTCTCGCCCCGCCGTGTGAACTGGCGGCCAAACGACTCTGCCGCAGGTTGCATGCCTTCTAGCGCCTTTTCCAGGACCTCGACAGATGGCAGCAGCGGTTCTTCAGAGCCGCCCTCACTGTCTTTGTTGCCATCGCGATGGCCGCCTTCGGCCCAGGCCGCATCACACAGCTCTTTGACTTCGCCGACTTTCAGCTGGTTCATCGATCGCGCTGGGTGCCAGTACCGTGTCGCCATGGACTCCGGGCCAAAGACAGCCGCAATGCACACCAATGCCTCGGACCGGACAATCTCCCTAGAGACGGCCACGCCGCGGTCGCGCAGCATGCCCAGCAGCCGTATGCCGCCGGCCATGGAAAAGGCCTTGATGCTCTTTTTGGCCCCCCTTTTTTCTTTGCCGGACGCCGTCTTGGTCGTCTGCGGCCGTGCTGCGTTCTGGCCCTGCCGGTAGGCCATCTTGCGGTGGAAGTACCAGCGCACGATCGACCGTGTCAACTCGTCGGTGAAGATCAGGCTGAGCGGGTGCAGTGGATGGTCTAGTGGCAAGTCGCGCGGTAGCAGCCGGTAGCCGAGTTCCGATGGCTGCTCCGCATCCTCGCCGCGGACGACGCTCGGCACGTCGGACACGTGTACTTTGAACGCCATGTTCGCGTGGGGAGGCGGAGGCTGCGGCGACAAGGAGGCCACGAAAGACGTGAAGAGGTCGTCCGTCTTGGACCGCACGTGCGGCGGTCCGGCCGTCTGCAAGTCCACATAGCGGTTGACCACATCCAGCGTGACCCGCTCGAAATCCTTCAGCCGACCTTGCCGGCCCAGCAGGAACAGAATATTCTGCCACGCCTCGGTCGCGACCGGCTGGTTCAGCGCGGCCAAGCGGCGGCAGAGCGCAATGTAAAAGTCGACGTCGGGCACGTCCTGCGGCATAAACTTGCGCGGGACTTCATGCACGGCCAGGTCTGAGACGGCCTGTGCGGTAGACGGATACAGCTCGATGCTTCGAGCGGCCAGCTCGTCCAGCAGCTTGAGGATGGCCTTTTTCTTGTTCGCGTGCTGCTCCAGACACGCCGACACCAGCCGGTTCGCCGTGGCAACCAGGGCGTCCTCGGACACGGCCAGACGCACCGCGAGAATCAGCCGGTGCGTCGTCCAGTCGCCCGTGAACCGGGCCGAGCCAATCATATAGCGCTGCATCATGGCGTCGTCGAACACGTCTGGGTGGAGCGTCGAGTGCAGCAGCTCGTCCAGCGTCTCGGCATCGCCTGTCTTGGCAAAGTAGCGGACGGCGCGCGCATAGTTGCTCTTGCCCGTGCCGATCCGGTATTGGTGGAGCTGCTCAAGCCGATGCAAGAGGCCTTCTGGGCTGCCCTCGCGGAGCGCGATCGACTGCAGGGACAGCGGCCCGATCTCAGACACGCCCAGGCCGTACACCAGGCTAAACGCCATGTCCAGCGTGACCCAGTTCGTCGCAAACCACTTGGCGCCGATCTTGTCGTTGAACGGCTTCTCTTGGATGCCAAAGGTCTCGCCGTGCACCCGGTTCAGCAGGTAATAGAGATTGGTGGGCAGACCGGGTGCCTTGGCCTGTTTTCCCTCCGACTCTTTCGGCGACAGTGCTGCGGTGTCTCGCTTGGCCGGCTGGCCGTTGGCGACGGTGTTCTCCTGCAGGGAGAGTTCCGTTTCCGGATAGTAGCCGGCCAAATACTGGAGGAATGGTCGCGACGCGCCCGACGAGGGTCGGTCGTTGTGGCGAATGAGCACCTCCCGCCACCCCTGCGCGAGAGCCGAGAGCCCCTGTGACCACAGCAGCGGCACAATCGTGTCGTAGAGCATGCGGTGGGGGCTGGTGGCGTACATGTCTTGCAAGGTCTCCTGGAGCGCGGGGTCGGGGTCGGTGAGGAAGTCCTTGAGCATGTCGAAGAAGTCGCGCCGGCTGATGCCGAAATGAGGACTCAGACGCACATGCCAGCGCAACGCCCGCCCGTACTCGCCGTTGTTGAGACAGCCCGTCACGACCGTCCGGTAGTAATGGGGCCAATAGGCGTCGTGCTCGTCGCGCATCCATTCGGCATACGCCCAGGTGCTCTCCAAGAAGGCCTCGTCCTCGACAGCCGACTCGAGCACGGCCTGCCAGAATGCGCGCGCGACGAGGCCGTCCGTCTTGTACAGCTGTCGCCTCTGGAAGACTTCCCGCCACACCTGCAGCGCGCCACCCTGCTCCCTGCGTCGGTAGGCAAAATTGAAGATGGCGCTCCAGAGACCGATGTCGCCCGCGTGCTCTGGGCGGTCGACGGCTCGCTGTCTCGTATCTCCCATCAAGGTAGAGGCCGGCTGGAAACCAGTTTCAAAGAGGAGCCGGTCGTAGTCAAAAAGAAGCTCGCGCCACTTGCCGTAGTGGTGGGCGCTGAGCACGGCCCGGCCATTGGGTTGCTGGCTCTGCGAGAAGAGTATATCAGACTCGTCGTTGTCGATGGGCGCAGGCAGGAAGTGTCCTCGACGCTTCAGGTGTGAGAGATATGTGGAGGACGAAGAGGGGGAAGCATTCGTTGAAGAGGACGACGCTGCCGCGCCCGACGGCGGGGGTTCTGGAGAGTATGCATCGTCGTCTCCGGCGAGGCGTTGGTCGCGTGCGGATTGGTGAAAAGAAGAGCGTAGGACGGAGCAGACAGTCGGGTTTCGGCGGCTGCCCTTGCTTGCAGAGAGCTCAGAGTGGCGAAATAGAGGAGAGGAAGCTGCCGTATGGAGACGGCGGCGTCGGCAGGAAGGGTAGACATAGGATGCCGTCAATGGCGTGCAATATGTCGAGGACGAGGGCGAGAAAATCAAGTTTCGGAGCCTCAACCGCGAAGGTGCCAGCCACATTCGCATTGCTAGGGTCCCGGCGGCGCTGGCAAACCGTCTGTCCACATGTACGATTGACACATGACAACAGCCGGCAGCAAGGGTCCGGTTGGGTGTCTTCGCGTGGCTGTCCGGCGACACACTTGGAAGAAACTGTCGTGGAAGAGCACCCAAAATATTGCCCAGTTGCTAATTTGTTAGTTCACTAGTTCATTAGTTATCAGAAACTGCCAATTGCAGGTATCAAATGCAGCGTGCTAACAAACTGAACGACAAAATGCCCCGCTTTTCTGCATTAGTCATGGATGCTCCATCTGCCCAATCGGAACAGACTATTTTCCGATACAATTCCCGCCAGCGCCCGGGTGACACTGATTCAATCAAAAGCTTTCTCACTGGATCGAACCACTTCGCCTTCCCTGCGGAGCAACACACTTCTCGGTCAATCCACGACACGACATCGCTTCATCCCTCGCCACTCTTCCCACGTCGAGCACACAACAACAATCATCATGGGGTAAGTCCTCTTTGGATGTCGAATTTCCGTCTCAATGCCCACGAACGCGACGCCGATCCCTCCCCGCCCCTCGCCACGGTTTCCCTTTTCCCGCGAGCGAAATACATGATCTGATGGTTGAGGGGCGGATTGGGCAGCTGCACCGACGACGCCGACGACGGGCTACGGACGGAAGGAATACAGATTGGAAGGGGGCGCGCGCATTGACTGCGTTCTGGGACATGGGATGAAGAGCTGACGATATCCGCGAACAGTATCATCAACAAGCCGAACCCGGTGCCTGAGCTGCAGCGCAGATACCAGGCTGCCTACCGCGGCCACACCCGCATCTGGAAGATCGTGAGTTTTTTCCACCGTCTCGTTCTTCCTGCGAAGTTTTCCAGAAGCCTGTGCTTTTGTCCTTTTGCCCGTCTCCGATATATGAAATTAAATTGTGCTTTGTGACGCGAGAGCCACCACCAACTAACAACTCTGTACAGAACCCTCGCAGCAAGTTCCTCCTGACCCCGTACCTGATCCTCATGTACGGCTCTGCTGCTGGTAAGTGTTTCGTGTGCATTTCAAACCCCTTTCGCTCCGCCATGGATTGTCTATCGAGGGACTGTTGCTAACCACGGCGTTTTTCTGCAGGCGGTGTCTACGGCCTCGCTCGCATGGCCATGGGCAAGAAGACCTACTTCTAAGTGGCGACGTGAAGCGGGATGGAGGCGCTTGGACAGGGCGGTTAGAAATGCAGCGGTTGTATATCATGAACATAGGAGTGAGCCAATAGAAGTGTGTAATCGCTCAGTGCGTGCTCAGAGGGACGGGTTGTGTTTCCGTGACCGATTTCTGTTTTATTATCGTGAATGTTCCAGTGAAGTCTCGTCGAGCCTCAAGCCTCCCCGCTGAACATGTAAAAAACAAAAGAAAATAGAATCCATAGTCCATCCCTGACCTTCCTGCCTCGGTTGTCTAAATTTACACAAATGCAGAGCTCTCCATCACCCCCCTTACAGAGCTGCATGCTTTTCCCGCCTTCAACGTATTTCCACACACACACACACACACTCTCTCTCTCTCTCTCTCTCTCTCTCTCTCTTTCTTTCTTCCCCCTTGTCTCTCATCTTTCCACTTGTCTGTCCATCGCCTGTCGTCTCTCTCTGCAGCTCAGACTACTTCGCGCTCGAGAGCGGTAAGGTCGTTGGTGGCAGTAATAGTAAAATGCTTGGTAGCACTACTGTGGCATGCTTCCACACTTCTGAAAGCCATTTCCTAGTAGCCCTCAGCCCCCGGCGCCTTCTCGTCCTTGCGCAGGCTCACCAGCAGCTCACGGAAGCGCTCCTTGCCGGAGCCGGAAGCGCCGCCCTTGGTGCCCTTGCCCGAGATGTCGACCAGCTTGGCAATGCGCTCCCAGCTGGTGCCGCCCGAGGTGACGTCGTCACGGTTGTTGAGGAACTGCTCGGCATCCCGGCGGGTCTGGCCAATGAGCTTGTCCTTCTTGTTGTTGTAGTTCTCGTAGAACTCGTCAATGTTCTGCTGGGCCTCAGCCACGGTTTCCTGCCGCTGCTGGGCAAACTGCTCTGCCCGCTTCGCGTTCTTCTCGTCGCGCTTCTGCCGCCATTCGCGCAGCACCTCGGGCTCCTCCTCGTCCTCGACTGTTGTGTGGTAGCCCGACTTGAAGTCGACTGACGGGGCGGTGATGGTTGTGGCAGCAGCCTGAGACAAAATATGGTCAGAAAAAGAAAACGGAAGTGCAGGAAATGGCAAAAGTGGAAAGTGGGAATTCAACAGATGCGGTGAGCTTGAGGTGAGCAGGGGGAGGGGGGTAGGGTAAAACGAACCTGGGTTTGTGTGGAGAGATCGGGGAAGCTGCTCTCAAACTTGGCAGTGTCGGACGTGGTCTCGCCTAGCAGGTTGTCGTCGTCTTCGATAGTGGTCACGAAGGCTGCACTGTCGCCGGCCGTCGCGAACTGGTTGGCATCGTCACCGAGAACGGCCCGCTCACGCGCCAGGAAGTCGTCCGCGGAGGCGTCGACGGCCGGGGTGTCCTTGACCTCCGTCTGGACTGTGCCGAAGCGAAACAGAAAGTTAGCATCTGCATCGGAAGACAGGCCGTTGTGGTGAAAAGTTGGAGATGCGCGGAGGGCTTACCGCCAGAGTCAAACTCCTCAAGTGATGGAAATCTATCCGCCATATTTGTCCTCTTTTTGGGTGATGGTCAGGGGGGTTTGATGTAGAAAGGAGACCAGGTCGTCTGTTGGAGACAAAAGGCAGGAAGCAAATGCTTCGGTAGAATTGAGAATCACAGATGAAAACGGAACTCGGATCGACTTCGTCGTCTGGGTTTTGGTTGTTTGCTGGTGAAGTGAGCGTTGGAACAGTTCTGGACGTCGTTTGTTCGCGAATGCTGTTTCCTTGGTTGACGCTTTGCTGAATTTCTGTTAAGTCCATAACTCACCAGCCCAGTGCTCCTATTGATGGAAGTGGGGCCACCCCCATAAGGACTAGTGTGTTTATTGAGCTTCACTGCCTCCCTCCCATACTTAGCTACCAAAGCTGTCTTGTTCTGTATTTTCTCCCCGTTTCAAGAAACAGGGAAAAAAAGATTCACTCTGTCCGTGTCTTTCTCGCCCCTCTCATCCTGCCTACACGTACAGCTGAGAACAACCTCTGTTTCCTTGATCCTTGGGATTTCTGCGCCTTTGACGTAATTTAGAAGCGGACACCCTGACTAGGACCCTGCATTGCGCAGGCGCATTGAAAACGGAAATTATTCCAAAGGCTTTCGCTTGTAGACTGCAGAGTCAATACGAGGGAGGCCACAAACATCCATAGATCTTCCCATTTTTAGCTGGTCGCCTTGTTACTGCTTGCTCTATTTCTCTCTCTCTCTCCTCTTGTTATAGCGACACAGAGCCAGGCGATACATATTTCCGACACCGTTCGAGGAACACACCATCTCATTTACGCGGAGTCACACGGGCTTTCTCAACAGCCACCGCCGAGGACCAGGCCATCTGAGTCTCGGCTGTCTATCTCGACATCTTCTCTCCCTCACTTATCGACAGCCGGAAAGGCACCGAATAACGAGACATCATGGCCTACACAGACGATGCGGTTCTGGCGAAGCTGTCGGCGCTGAACGAGACGCACGACAGCATCGCTACGGCTGCTCAGTGGATCATGTTTCACCGGTATGTTTTGGGCACACCGCTGGCAGGACTCTGCAGAAGCAAGAACATGACGCTGACGGACGACTGGTTGATGGCAGGCGACATGCAGAAAAGACGGTACAGCTCTGGTTCCAGCGACTGAAGGACTCGCCCAGCCCGAAACGACTCAACTTGATCTACCTTGCCAATGGTGCGTTTAGAAGACTGTTGACATGGGAATGAGAGGATGCGCCTCTTGGGCTTTGCTGAATGGGCATCGTGCTGACGTTCTCTTTTTTCTTGCAGAGGTGACTCAACAGTCCAAGGCTCGCCACAAGGAGGACTTTGTGTTAGCGTTTTCACCCGTGATCGCCGAAGCAATAGCATCAGCATACAAAGGCGCACCGTCAGATGTACAGTCGAAACTTCGACGGGTAGTGGATGTCTGGCGAGACAGGGGAATTTTCGAGGCGCCTATACAAGCGGCTGTTGAAAGCAGGATTGGAGGTACGTTTTGTTGGTGTGCGCGAAGTCGGGGCAGGCGAGCTAGACAAGAGACGAAGGAGACGAGTGCGACGACACCACAGAGTTGCTGACCATAGTTGGTGTTTTCTTTTGCAGAGCTGGACAAGACAAGGGGCACTTCACGAACAGGACTCGGGGGGTCCATCTTCGGATCGAATGCAGCCGCTTTCCCGCCAGAACTTGCTCCGCTGGTGGCGCCACAGCAAAAACTCACCAAGATGTTGATGTCGACACAGGGCAGCATCAGCAAAGCGACGTCGGACTACGAGAAGACGATGAACAGCCCCAGCCCGGCGGCGCCTGTCCATGCAGCGCGGCTCAACGGGCTCCAAAAGACCATCGTGGATGCGGAGCAGGCCGTCAAGCAGCTGATCAAGGCTCGGACAGACCTGAAGGCCGCTCTGGACAAGTTGCAGGCGGACTGCCAGGCTGCTCTGGATGCAGATACGAAACAGCTGGCCGAGCTGGAGAGCCGCCGTCGGCTTGTGGAGACGAGCAAGCAAGAGGTGGAGGACCAGATCTTGAAGGGCCTCAACGCCATGGACACCGACTCGACCGGTGCCCCAGTCGCGGGCGGCGGCCAGCTGCAAGAGCCGCCTCGCCCCAAGGTGGAGGCGCTCACACCGCCGCCAATGGAGGCCTTGACGCCGCCGGCCATGGAAGAAGATGGCCCTGACTCGTTTGGTGCGCCGAAGGAGGAGCCTACCGAGGCCCCACCAGCAGCGACAGGCCCGCCAGGCCTGGGCATCAGCAATCCTGTTTCTTCTACTGCCCCGGCTGCTCCTGCTGCCCCTGCCCAAGCAGATGCCCAAGCGGAGGCACCGGCACAAAGGGCCCTGCCTACAGCGATCCCGTCAGGTTCTGGTATGGACATCCTGTCGCACCTCGCCTCGCAGAAACAAGCGCTTCCGGTGTCCACAAACGGAGCCAACAAGCGGCGCAGGGTGGACGACGGCGACGAGGTGCCGGACCTGGACGACGGAATCGACGCAGATGTGGCCGAGACGCTGCGTAAGGACAGCCAGGTGGCATGAGCCGGGAGGGAGACGCTGTGACTTTTCTACCAGACACTGCCAGGTCATGTGGTGTATATGTCTACTTGGTTTTTTTTTTTTTTTTTGCTCGACTGATGTTTACGTGGTATTGGCGTTTTGCTTTCTTCTCCCATGACTCTTTGAGGGTCCCGCACCGTCTCTTGGGCTCGTCTTTGGGCCGTTTGCCGGCCACTCGCTGGCTTTCTGTATTGTTCATATTTGCTTTTTGCTGCTCTCTGCGCTCTGCTCGTTCTTTGTCATCTGGGCCACCTTCTCGTCTTCCTGCATGCGTCTATCTCTGTGTGTATATATATATATAATAATCCCATAGGTGTGTAAGTAGAGAACCATGGAAAGAATCTAGGCTGGTAATAGTCAGACTTCTGTTGCAAAAAAAGCAGAGGGCCCTCGCAAGATATGTTTCTCTATTGTAGTCGAGCCCATCCTACATACGCACGTTTGCTGGTCGCGTGGGCTTGCTGGCTGCTGCTCGTTCGTTTGGGTTCGGGACTTGTTTCCGGGGCTGTGGTCGACTCCAGCGGACAACGGCATGCCGACTCTACTCGCAAGTGTAAGCGGGGAGGGGATATGTTGCCCTCGATGGTACCGCCTCGCAGCGACGGAGGGTGTGGAAAGCCGACCGGAGCTAACTGGACAAATGGCTTTGCCGACCTCGGTCTTAAGGGGAGAGGGGCCGGGACTGGGTGGCTGTTGCAGACACCCGCGGCTGGTGTAAAATGACGAAAGCGCGGCGAGTTTTGCCCCGTGCTGGTCGTGTCTTGGTTAGTTAGCAGCTAAAAAATTCTCGCATTAACGTTGTTCAGGCCTGTTTTTTCCGCTCTGCAAGCCTGTTGGGCCCCTTGGAGCGTGTGGGTATCCAAATTTTACGGCTCTTTTTTTTGCGTTTCTGCTGTTTTTGTGCTGTTTTTTGAACTTTCTCTGTCGCACTCTCCATTCGCCTCTCTCTCTCTCTCTGTGTGTCTTTTCTTTCGCCCTCCGCTCGCCTTCCTCGCCTTCCCTCCCGCCATGACCTGCGCATAGCACCGCTCGGCCTGCAGGCAACGCGCTCTTCCCACTCGATCTCGCCGCCCTACCAAAAGTTTCCTCGACCTCGCCGCCGAGGCTCCTCCTCCTCCTCGGCTTCCATTGGTGCGCGCACAGTCTCCGTTCCTCCGCCGCAGCCATGGTTTCCGGCGCTCTGCGGCGCCAGGGCGCTCTGCAGCTCCGGGAGTGCTCCGTCGTCGGCAACGGCAGCGCCAGCGGCAGCAGCAGCAGCGAGTGGTGGTTCTCCTCCACCCGGACGAGCCATGCGCGGACGCATAGCCACCCGTTTATAATAGCGCGGCCTCGTCACCACCGACAGCTGCAGCCGCAGCAGCCACAGCACCAGCACCAGCACCGCCGCCTGTTCTCCTCCGGCAGCGCCTCGTCGTCGTCGTCCTCGTCGTCGTCGCCCTCGCGCCCCGGCTCCTCGTCCTCGTCCTGCTCCAACTGCTCGGCCTCCCCGTCCTCGCTGCGCTCCCCGCCCTCCTCGCCGACGACCCGCACCCCCCCGCAAGTCATCCCCCCCTTCCGCAGCCTCCAGCGCTCTCTCTCGACCTCCTCCCTGTCCCGTGCGCGGGCAGCAGCAGCAGCAGCAGCCGCGACAGCAGGCTCGCACCAAGGGCCGGCGGCGGCTCCGAGACGAAGCAGCGTCAGCAGTCGTGTGGCCAGCAGCCTGTTCGCGTCGGCGGCGCAGAGCGGCCACAACAACATCGTATGGCGGCGCAGCCCCACCGTGGCCGCGGTGGTGATGCTGCGGCACCTCTCGACGACGGCGCGGCGGCAGGACAACAAGGTGGGCCCCTCGGGCGGGCCGACGACGGCGACGACGACGACGACGACGACGACGACAACCAGTGCAACCGCGCCGGGGTCCTCTCCTCCCCCGCCCGAAGACCACCTCGGCAAGCACGGCTTCCAGCGCAGCGAAAAGGCCGAGAAGGCCACGCAGGTCAACCTGGCGGCGCGCCTGTCCAAGGAGGGCAAGAACCAGACGCAGGCGCCGATCAGCGAGGTCTGGCGCCTGATCCGCATTGCGCGGCCCGAGTTCCGGTGGCTGGCCGTGGCGTTTGCCTTTTTGCTCTTCTCGTCCGCCGTGTCCATGTCGATTCCGTTTTCCGTCGGCCGCCTGCTCGACCTGGCCACCAAGGGCGCCGTCGAGGACGTGCGCATCCTCGGCCTGACGCTCAACCAGTTCTTTGTCGCGTTCGGCGCCGTGCTGACCATTGGCGCCATGGCCAGCTTCACGCGCATCATCATTCTGCGCATCGTCGGCGAGCGCGTGGTGGCGCGGCTGCGCTCGCAGATCTACCGGCGCACGTACACGCAGGACGCCGAGTTCTTTGACGCCAACCGCGTCGGCGACCTGATCTCGCGGCTCAGCTCGGACACGGTGATTGTCGGCAAGAGCATCACGCACAACCTGTCGGACGGCATGCGCGCCATTGTCAGCGGGTCGGCCGGCCTGGTCGCCATGCTGTGGCTCAGCCCGAAGCTGACGTCGATCCTGCTGATCATGTTCCCGCCCATCGCCGTGGGCGCCGTCGTCTACGGCCGCGTCATCCGCAACATTGCCCGCCGCATCCAGAAGAACCTCGGCACGCTGACCAAGATCGCCGAGGAGCGCCTGGGCAACATCAAGACCAGCCAGGCCTTTGCCGGCGAGGTGCTGGAGGTCGGCCGCTACAACAAGCAGGTCCGCAAGATCTTCAACCTCGGCCGCCGCGAGGCCCTCATCTCCGCGACCTACTTTGGCGCCAACGGCTGGGCCGGCAACATGACCATCCTGGCCCTGCTCATCGTCGGCGGCAACCTGGTCCGCTACGGCTCCATGTCCGTCGGCGACCTGACCTCCTTTATGATGTACACCGCCTTTGCCGGCTCCAGCCTGTTCGGCGTCTCCGGCTTCTACTCGGAGCTCATGAAGGGCGTCGGCGCCGCCACGCGCCTGTTCGAGCTGCTCGACCGCGAGCCCACCATCAAGCCCACCACGGGCGCGCGCGTCACCTCGGCCCAGGGCCCCATCGTCTTCAAGGACGTCTCGTTCGCCTACCCGACGCGCCCGGCCGTGACCATCTTCAACGGCCTCAACTTTACGATCCCGTCGGGCAGCAACGTGTGCATTGTCGGCCCGTCCGGGGGCGGCAAGTCGACCGTGGCCAGCCTGCTGCTGCGCTTCTACCAGCCCACCGAAGGCTCCATCACCATCAACGGCACCGACGTCACCACTATGAACATCAAGTCGCTGCGCCGCCGCATCGGCATGGTCTCGCAGGAGCCCGTGCTGTTTTCCGGCACCATTGCCGACAACATTTCGTACGGCCGCCCCCAGGCCACCCGCGCCGAGATCATCGCCGCCGCCCAAAAGGCCAACTGCCAGTTCATCAGCGACTTCCCCGACGGCCTCGAGACCCACGTCGGCCCCCGCGGCGCCCAGCTCTCGGGCGGCCAGAAGCAGCGCATCGCCATTGCCCGCGCGCTGATCAAGGACCCCGATATTTTGATCTTGGACGAGGCCACCTCGGCCCTCGACGCCGAGTCCGAGACCCTGGTCAACGCCGCGCTCGCCGCGCTGCTCAAGGGCAGCAGCACCACCATCTCCATTGCCCACCGCCTGTCCACCATCAAGCGCTCCGACCAGATCATCGTCCTGAGCAACAAGGGCACCGTGGCCGAGATTGGCCGCTACGCCGACCTGAGCGCCAACAAGGCGAGCGCCTTTAGCCGTCTCATGGAGTGGCAGATGAGCGGCGGCGAGCTGCCCGTCGCCGCCCAGGCCGCCGCCCAGCGCATGGACGGCCACCTGACGGAGAAGGAGGAGATTGAGGAGGACCTCGAGGAGGCGGCCGCCGCCGAAGAAGAGGAAGACCCCGAAGAAGAAGAGGACGACGAGGACGACGACGGGAAGAAGAGAGCCGGACAAAAGACAGCTGCTCCTACGGACATCAGCGCCAGCCCGGACAAGAGCTCATAAAAATCTATCTTGGGGGCGGGGCTCATAGAAATACGGATTAAAAAAGAAAAAAGATTCAACACAGAAGGCTTTGTTGCCCAAAAAAAAAAAAGTCACGACATTCTTTGGGGAGTTGCACTTGGTTACTTTTGGGCCCTTGTATTTTTTTTTATTTCTTATTTTTTGCCTTGGTTTTGGCAGGGTCCTCCCTCTCCTCCCACATTTGTTGAACTGGGGCGAGGGAGGAGGAGGGTGGAAGAGGAAGGATGAAGAGGGAACGGTTCTTTGGGGTGTGTTTTTCTTTTTGTGTGCATTCATGTGGCCGGCTCAACTTTCTGGCACAGGGCTTCCCCTTGGGCCATATGCATTTGATATATTTCTGGGTCTTGTCTGCCTTGGCCCCCACGCTCACGTCTTTTTTTTTTACCCAGTATCTCACTATATATCCTCTCTCCCCAATACGTTGTATGTATGTCTACTTAATGGATAGAAGACGATAGGAAACGAGGGGGTGGGCAAAGAAAAAATAGAACTCAACTCGATACCTCGAATACGTACTCTCCACCATACCGGACACAGAGATCAAGAAAGTATGTGAGCACGAGGTCAGCTTGGCATGTGGGTTATCAGTTTTGGGGAAAAGGGCCAAATGTAGACGGGTGTATTGATTTTGTTGTTTTGCAATGCCAGGCTGTGGCAACAGGCAATGCCTATCCAACGAGAAGCACGCGCCTGCTGCGTCCACAGCTGACCCCAGTTCGGCGTACGACGATCGCAGCAACCCGACGCACCGCACCATAGGCGAGGAAACCAGTACACATTGTGGTTTTTGTCTGACCTCTGCATCTTCTGCCTCGGCAGGCATTTCATGTTGGAAGAGGAGACGGTGGGCCGCGTCTTGCTGAGCTTTCTAGGTGCGCCATAGGGCGTGCTGGCTTTTCAAAATCTCGGGGGCACTCTGCACGACGACCTATGGCGTTTTATACATTTGTTGTCTGTCTGCGAATGGCAAAGCTCGCCACTGTCCGGCCACCGGGAGCACCGCGCATGACAAGGCATCCATCTCTTTCCCCTATGGTGGACGTTTTTCTTTTTTCTTTTTTTCACAACCACGACAGTGCTCTCAGGCTCAGATGCGGAATCGACTTGTCACAGTCTCACCAACTTGCTCACTTGCACGACACACACCATGGTAGCCCGCTGGGATGAGAGCCTCCGGGCACAGTCTGTAAGGAATCGGGACCAAAACGGTTCCCGAGTGGCCTCGTTCTCGGGCCCCCCCTCTTTTTCTGGCTAAAATGTGTACGCACCATGCGACATCAGGTCCACCTCCGTCCGCACACTCTGCCACAGGTCCTTGTCGAGCCCCGGGTCCTGCATGAGCGTTCTGTCGATCATGGCTTTCAAAAAGGAATACACCTCAAACAGCGTCCGCTGGTGCGCGCTCGCCGTGTGGCGCTCCAGGAAGGGGCTGGGCTGGGCAGGCCGATTCCTCTGCCGGTCGCTCTTGAGCTGCGCGAGCACCTGCCGCACGATCCTGTAGGCCAGCGGCCCCAGCGGCGGGGGGTGTCTGTGGCTGCCGGCCAGCTGCGCCAGGACGGCATCTCCGTGGTCCCCGGAGCCCGGACCAGACGCGCGGGCCCCGCTCGGCCCGTGGTCGTGGCCCGCGAGCGCACCCGCGCCCTGGTGTGCCGCGCGTAGCGTGCCCTGATGCGTCTTGTCCGGAGCGGCCTCGTCTTGCTCTTCTTGCTCTTGTTCGTCCGTCGTGGCCGGATCCATATCGCCGCCCCCGTCTACGCGCGTGTCGGCTTCCGACAGATCCGAGTCCTGCCGGCTCGCGGGTGTCCTTGCCCGAGGGACCGCAGGCGGATCCGCCGTGCCAGCCGGGGGGCGGTCCGGCCGTGCATCGAACGCGTCCTCCACGGGGCTCTCGAAGCCCGGATGCGCCATGGGCGCCACCGAGAGTCGGGAGGGCCCGCCCCGCGGCGCCGGCCGGGCTTCGACGGTCCCCTCCGCCGTGCCCTGGCGGGCCAGGAGCCGGGACCAGTCGGCGTCGTCGGCATCGGCCGCGCGCGCGTGGCGGGCGCGTCTCCGGGCGTCCGCCGCGTCGAAATCAATGGCCGCCGACGGATGGCGTGCCTGGTAGACCGCGCGCTGGTCCTCGTCGAGCGCCCAGTCGGGCGAAAAGCTGTCGTCGCGCTCGCATGCATAGAGCACCTCCAGGTCGTCGTCGTCGTCGTCGTCGTCGTCGTCGTCGTCCTCGGCTGGCCGCGCTCGGCCTTTGGCCTCATCCACGTGCCGCAACACGTCGGCGGGGATGGTGCCGCGGCCCCCGGCCGTGTCCAAGAGGAGGGACTCGTCCCCCGCGGTGACAATAAACACACCGTACGCCAAATCGCGGACGGGACGGCCGGCGAGGGACACGACGTAGCGGGCCTGGGGCAGGATGGTGCCCAGGCTGGCCCAGTCTTTGCAGGGCGTGAACCGCGGAAAGACCGACGGGATGGTGTCGTACTCCTCCCCATAGTCCAGCTGCAAGACATCGCTGATCGCCCAGTGGAAGTCGTTCTGCCGGTCCCCGTGCCCGCCGGCCGGCTCGTCGTCGAGCTCCGGGAAGGAATAGGGATCCATGTTCGAGTACCGCGGAACAGCGGCCTGGTAGGCGAGCCGACCGCGGTCCTGCTCGCGTCCGTCTTGGTGCTCTTGTGCGGTTCGCGCCCGGGCGAGGTACTCTTCCCGGAGACGACGAAACGCAGAAGCATGGTCCCAATCGTGGCTGTCGAGGCTGCGCGAGCCCGAGCAGAAGGGGCGCGTGCTGCCAGGGAACATGTGGCGACTGTGGCCGTACCGGGTTTTGTTGACGAGGTCTGTATACGTCATGGAAAGGTCGGCCGGAGGCTGCGGCTGCGGCACCGCTCTCGCCCTGCTCGACACATGGCGCCAAGGGGCGTTGGTCTGGGTCATTCCATAGACAAACGACTGGGGCTGGTGGGCCTGGGCAGCTTTCGTTTTGCGCCGCTCCAGCGTTGCGAACGCCCCGTCGTCATAGGGGCCATGGCGGCCGTGGCGGCCGTGCTGGTCGCACCCGTCGTTGCTGGCTGGAGTGGCAGACACGGCCATACCAGGCTCGGGCTGTTTCGGCAAGTAAGCTTTCAGAGAGCACCAATTCGCGGTCCGTACCCAATGTTGCACACTTACAGTGCTCTCGGTGCTGGCTCTCTCGAGACTGGGAGAGCCCTCGGGCCCGGAAGACACAGGAGCGGCATGTTGTGAGGCCGTTTTCTTGGCTCTGCGTCGGCGATTTCTATTCCTCTTTTGTCTGCGTGCCATCTCTGCACAGTCGAATGTTGAGAGACCGGCAATAGGGCTCAGAAACAGATGTGGTGTGGAAGATGAGGGACTGTCGTCATGTGGGCTTGGTCAAAGGAAAGCCAGACGGACGCTTCGTCTCGCAGGCTCTGCTTCCTTTCCGCTGTTCTGCTATGTCTGGCCCGCCATTCCTGTTGCCGCCGCCCAGAGACTCTTTCTGTTTCTGCAAAGACCATCCATGCGCCAACCAGTTCGGGGATGCAGGCTTAAGCGCTGAGCCCTGGTGGTCCTTCTGGTGGTCGTTCAGGGGCTGGGTGGGGACTGGTTCCATGCAATAGCCAATCAGGTGTTATGGGTCCTCTGACTACGCATCAATGCACAAGCATACCAAGGGAATCCTTCACGATCAGCCTGCAAGACTGCATCTGTTTCCCGTGGCCATGGGGAGTCACAGTCTTGGTGTTGTTCAGACGACCACTTGTCTTATGCTTTTCGCCACATGTTTGGTCATGAAGAAGAAAGTCTACCAACGACCCAGCACAGCTATTAGAGGCAGTTGGAGTGGGAAAAAGCAAACCAGTTGCAGTCATACAAGAAAGCTACATTCGATGCCACACCATACTGTACAAAGAGAATGACACAAAAAAATCAAAAAAAAATCAAGGAAAAAAACAAAACAAAACAGAAAACCCTAAACTCGTGAACCCACCTTCTGCAGCACCCCCAAAGTCCCCCGCTCATCTCTCGCTGGCTGCCTTTGCGGCCCACTGCTTCTGCACCGCGTCCCATGTCTCTCGGCTGATGCCCGGGTTCGCGCATTTCTCCGAGCTGGCCATGCTCTTGACCGCAGCGGCCACCTCCAGAAGCACATCCCGTCCCGGCACCACGACAGCAGGCTGCCTAGCATCGTCCCCGTGGCCGAGCAGCGAGCCGAGCTTGCGCCGGGCGGCAGCCCGGATCTTGGACCGCCCCGGGCGCCGCTGCTTCTGCGCGGGGCGTCCGACGAGGAAGCGCTCCAGCACGTGGCAGGCCTCCGCGCTGAGAGGCGGCCGCGGATGCTCTGGATGGGGGAGGGCCGGGCTCTGCAGCGTGGTCGGCGTCGAAGCGGCCGGCGGAGGAGACGACGACGTCGACGACGGCTCGCCGGCGTCTTCCTCCCTGGGCCGCCTCCCGGGTCGAGTGGCGTCTTCCATGGGACGCCTCCCGGGCCGAGTGGCGTCTTCCATGGGCCGCCTCCCGGGCCGAGTAGCGTCTTCCATGGGACGCCTCCCGGGCCGAGTGGCGTCTTCCTCCCTGGGCCGCCTCCCGGGTCGAGTGGCGTCTTCCTCCCTGGGCCGTCGCCTCCGGGGTCGAGCAGCGTCTTCCCTAGAGTCCCGGGAGCCGCTGCCGTCGTTGTCGCCGTTGTCGTCGCCCTGCTGGGGAGTGCCGGTGCTGGCCTTGTTTGGAGCCGACTGGTCTGGCTGGGCCTTTTCCTCTTCCTCCTTGGCGGCTTTCGGCATGGCCGCCTCCGCGGATCCCCGCCAAGGGCGCTGCTCGTGCCCTGCGTCTTCACACTTGGCTGACTGTTGGTTGGTGGCATCGCCTTCTCCCGCTTCCGGGTCCTCCTCCTCCTTTTCCTCCTCCTCCTTTTCCTCCTCCTCCTTTTCCTCCTCCTCCTTCTCCTCCTCCTCGTCCCCGTCCTTCTTCTCCTTCTCGTATGCACGGAAATCAATGTGTTGGCCCGTCTGGCGCAGCCAACGTTGCTTGTAGAAGGCGCGGACATCTGCGTCTTCCAGATTCGCGTCCGGGCCCGTGGTGTCCATCATCCTCTGGATTTCGGACTGGCTCAGCAAGGGCTCCTCCGACCGATTCGCCCTCCTGGCCTGGCGCACCATGTCAACCATATCCGCGGACAGCACATCGGCTTTCTCCCCATAGCCTTCAAAGAGGAGGGACTCGTCGCCAGCCGGGACAATGAAGATGCCGTACTTCAGATCCGGGAGCGGCGGGCCGCCCAGAGTCAGGATGTAGCGGGAGGCGGCCAGATAGGTGCTCATGTCGACAATGCTGCGGACGGTCTGGAAGGGAGGGAAGCTTTTGGGCACCGTGGCGAGGCAGTCGCTCGTCTGTGCACTGCCGGCATTGGCGTCAGCATTGGCGTCGTCGTCGTTGTCGCTCTCCTTGTTGCCAGCGCCTTGGTTGGCAAGGCTCGCGTCATCCGGCGTCGAAGAAAACACGCTGAGGTCGAGGGTGCCGTAGAGAGGGCGCGCGTCCTCGGCGCCAAACTTGGCCTGTCTCTTCAGCTTCCGCTGGAGCTTGGCGAGGGCCTTTTGGTGATCCCACGGGGACCGTCTGTCATGGACTGTTTTGACGTCAAAAAAACTGGGCCGCTCTCGGCTACAGGGGGGTGCAGACTGTGCTGTGTGCACCGGACAACGCTCGTAGAGAACTTACGATTCACAGGGGAAGAAGACCGCGTGTAGCCGTGCTTTCTTCTTCGTCTAAAGGAATCAGAGGTCAGTATCGTATCTCGGGAGTGTTCCAGCTGTGTGTCCCAACTGCGTCTCTGAGGTCTGCGCGACGGAAACGTACATCATCTCCTCTTCCCGTCTGGTTTCCTTCAAGTCCTATGACCGATGTATGAGCGACTGTTCATCCAGAGTGGTTTTGTTTTGCTGCATCCTTACATCTTCTCGATCTCGTCTAAAGATGTCTCTCCATAGCTCCATATTGCGTTGGATTTGAGATGGTGATACACCCTCCTCCGCCTCACATTCAGCTACACTTTGTATCATTCTCTCCTTCATTACAGATGATGAAGCCGAGGGGGAGGGCGTTCTCTCAGCAGGTGTGAGAGCGCCGTCAGTGGGCTCCCCACGCAGACGTTTCTGCTCGCGATTCAGCAAGAACAGATCACGTTCTGTCAAGCGAGCTCGAGTCTGTGGCAGGCCGCATTCCACCCCAGCGTTACTGCCAATGCCGGCGTCAGCTGTGGCTGGTGAGTCCATCTTTGGGGGGATGGCTTGTTGGTTTCAAGAGTCACAATGGTGATTCTGTTTGCAAGAGGAGAAGCCGGAGAACGACGAGGCGAACGTATAGATGGACACCATAGAAAGCAACTGTTGAGTATGAATGTAAGAAAGAAGGGGCAGAGTTTGAGCAGAAGAAAGAAGGTTGGGGGGGCCTATAAGAAAGTGAAAAAAAAAATGAAAGGAAGGAGCAGGGCAAGAAGAAGACGAGACAGGACAGCAGGATGAAGGAAGGCAAACCGAGGCGGAAGAACCTCTCTTTAACTAGCGCCAGCAAGTGTGGGGGCTTAACTAGGCGCCCGACGCTAGCACACCCCAATTGCGGCCCGCACCTGGGGACTAGCAGCGCCTGCGAACAGCGGCAGTGGATCCCAGCGCTTCAGTCATCAGCCAATCGTAGCTCCAACACAGGGGTCTGTTTTACATGAACATCGCGTCTCGTCACCAACAGACATCGTCTGAAGGAAGCCTAACGGCTGCAGACGAGAGCCCCTGGTCTGGACGCATATACCGGCCATACACCTCCTTGATTCCATTGCTGGCACATCATGTGCATTTGCAGACCGGGTCTTGCTGGCCTTGACAGGCGACCACAGACGAGAACCGGTTGGATGGATTGGATATGGATGCCGGACACTGGCGGCCCCGAGAGTCCAAGCCGCCATGTTGGGAGTTCAGAGACGTGAATGGTTCCAGCACAGCCTGCCTGTTTGAGAAAGCCCTTTTTCTGTTGTTCTCTGGTTTTGTTTATTGGCAGAAGCCACAGATGGGCAGCCTTGTCGGTGTCGACATTTGATCATTCGCTCTCTTTGTCTGGAACAGCAAGAGCTCCGGCCTCTTCTGTCAAGACCATGACCGTGTCACTCTCCTCTTCTTCTCTGCAAGGAGCGTCGACTCCGTGTCTAGGTCGGGCCTATCAATGGCGGCAAGATGAAGAGGCTCCCTCTCGTTGGGATCTCGAGTTCTATTTAACACCAGCCTCCTTCTCTTGATGTCTGGGACCGTTGTAGCTTTACCTTCTCGTTCATCCGTCTTCACCTCTACAAGCCCCTCATTCAGCACCCTTCTCACTTTGCTTCCTTTCCAAACTCATTTTGCCAAAATCGCTCGCCGCCGGTTTGGTCAGGTGTGTTCCACGGCCTATCTTCTACGGGCTGTTCTCTCAGCCATGCCAGCCATGGATAGGCGGCTCTTCACCCTCATCCCCAACAACAATGATGCCCGAAATATTGTCAGGCTGAACCCCAAATTCGTTGTCCGCGCAGATGGAGAGGATTGCCTGGCTTTCAATGCCGGACACCAGTCCACCTACTACGGGTCAATCGTGACCTTTGGACATGCACGCGACAACGATGTCATCCTCGACCAGCACTACCCCAAGTAAGACTAGACTATGCTGCTTTCTCTCGTGACCACTCGGTCATAACTATTTTCAGGTGCTGCCGAGTCCTAACACGCACAGGGACCTATGCTGTTTTTCTCTCACAAGCTCCGGCGAGCTTTTACTCGAGGATCTCAGTAAACATGACACTAGCCTCTCCGTGATGAGCGGTGGCGAATGGGGCACGATATACAAACTTCCAAAAAGCGGCACACGAAGCCGAATAATTCCGCGCGACAGCAGCCTCGTCATACATATCATGATGTCCATGAGAGCTAAATTCCTGATGGTCTGGGACATTACCGATGAAAGCTACCGAGTCGAGCTCCAGAAATTTGCTGCGCGAAACCCACCACGTAAAGGAAGACGAATGGTTGCCAATCTCCCCGATCCCCTTCTCACCCCATCGGCCTATGAAGAGATAACCAACTACACCCCATCGGTTCAGCAGAACCTCGATGGAGAGGAAGTTGAAGGCGGCCAGACCGCCGTGGAGGACATCCATGGAATTCTCATCAAGGACGTCCACACCTACGCCCAGGTGGGCCAAGGCAGGCATGCAAACGTCTTCCGAAGCGTGGATCTGCGGACCGGAGAGATCTGGGCCGTGAAAACCTATGCCGTGCCGCCCCATAAGCGAATCGGAAATGAGGCTTGGAAGACGGATTTCCAGCAGGAGGTTGAAAACCTCAACGCAGCGCGACACGTAAGGCTCTTTCATCCTTCCTTGTGTCTTTTTGTGTCTTTTTGTGCCTTTTTGTTTATTTTTTATTTTTACTCCATGTTCTCCAACTAATCGTTGCCTCAGCCGAACATTCTTCGGATCGAGCACCACCAGGGTTGGATGCCCGGTGCGCCCGTGGAGCTCTTCACCAAGCTCTACAGTGGCAACGTCGCCGAACTTCTACCGGACCGGTCCCTCACGCACCCGCACTACCTCCGCCCGGAGTCATTTTACGTATGGACGCATGACTTTGTCAGCCACGTTCTGTCAGGATTGAGCCATATGCATGCCCATCGAATCATGCACCGGGACATCAGGCCAGAGAACATCTTGTACCGTACCGATGCAGCGAGCCCTGCCCGGCTGCACTTTGTCATCGCCGGCTTCGGGCTGGCGGAGCGGTACACCGGGGTGCGAGAAAAACCGCGCGGGGCGCTGTGCTACATGGCCCCCGAAGGCACGCAGGGCGGCCAGGCCACGCCGAAATCAGACGTCTACTCCTTTGGCGTCGCGCTGCTCGAGGTTCTCGGCGTGTTCTGCCTCGACGAGGGCGACTGCCAGGCCTTCCCGCTCAAGGACTGGCGCCAAAAGCTCGCGAGCTACGGTGCGCGACGTGCCCACGCCTACCGCGACGTCCTGCGGGAAGACACGACGAATCCGACGACGGCCGTCTCGCATGCGCGGATCCATTCGCTGCTGGAGCACCAGCTGGTGCATCCGTCGGTGGCCCTCTGTCTCCGGTACGACCCCGCGGAGCGCGGCACGGCCCGGGCCGCGCTCCGCCAACTGCGCACGTACCTCGGCCCTCCGGGCTTGTGGCCAGCCGCGCCACGGGTCACGTTTGCCCCGGCGGCGTCGGATACGGGCCCAGCCGTGAGCAAAATCCTCGCCTCGGGAAGCTCCAGGACCTCGTCGTGGTCATCGGCCTCCACGGTGAAGGGCCCGTCTTCCCGCAAGCCGCTGTCGAGGCCGTCTTCGTACTCTTCTTCGGACAGCGGGGACAGCGACTCTGGAGCTCCGCCCGTGAGGCCGCCGCCCCGGCGGAAGAGCTACCGCTCAGACACGGACCGGCTCCTCGACAAGCTGGAACGATGGAGAACCAATCTTTCACGCTTCACATAGGGAACCCAAGGTGGAAAGAATGGTTCGTGCTGTGGTCTCTTCTCGGAAGATCGGGTCATGCGATGGCGATGTTTTGGTTGCGGATTTTGCTGTTTTCCAAGTTCTTTTTGTTTCCTGTATTATATTGTGCTATTTCCTTTTGTGTGCTGCTGGTATATCCCCAGAAGCTCAAGCCGGGAAGTTTGCAGAAGCCAACAGTAGTGGGCAGGCCTCGCTGTGGTGTACAGTAGTTGTCGTCGTCCGTTCTAGATAGTCTCTAATTTGCGTTGCTTCTATTCACATTCTGCGAATGAAACGATATGTGACATGGAGAGTGCGAGACCTCTCAACAATATGGTGACTAAGCAGATATCAGACAGCTGGGAGCAGGCAAGACAGGAACATAACACAACGCAATCTTTCCCTTCGGAGAAGGAGTGGTTGTTTGCTTTGACGCTGGAGTTTGAAAGGGGGGGTTCCCCACTTTGCAATATATAATACCTGATTGGCTGCTTGTGGGGATACGCAACGGCTATTGGTGGAAGACTCGGCGGCAAATGGATATCATCTTGCCCAGCACGATCCTCTGCTCCTGCATTGAGGGGCGGCAACAGAAAAGATTGTCTGCGAGGGCCCTACCTCATGTTACAGAGTGAAAGGATTTGTTTCCACCTCCCGCTCATTTTCTGTCTTCATCTTCGGCCCATTTCGGTTCACTACCACAGTTGCTTTTCATTTTGGCATCCCTTTCTGCTTGAGTCGTAGTTACACGGCACATTTACGACGATGGACAGCGGGCAACAACATCCTCTGCATCTCAGCCCAGCCACAAATCGCCCCGGGGTACCTTGCCCGTTCAAAACTCGGACCCCGGTTCACCAATACACGATTCACATACATGTCTTTCTTTGTTCTTCTTCCTCCACTTCTACATACTGGGAGGCTGTGCATTGTGATATGTTTATGATCCGGGAGGGCTTGCGCTCCAGGCGCCAATAGCTCCCAGTTGCAAGCGCCTTTGGGTCCACCCTGGCCTTGCGTGCTCCATTGCCAGTGTGCAGCCTCGTTGGCCCCATCCGAAGGCCACAGGGTGCTACCAGCCTGTCTTTTCTTACCATTCACGTTTCGAGGCCGTAAATGAAAATGGTATGGTTTGAATAGGCAGCCCATCCATCTGTGGACTTGAAACATTCAAGTTCTTGTGACCATGGCTCAACAAGGCCTAAATAACTCGAAGAGAGAGGCCACTTCAAGAGCCTCTTGAGGCGGTACCCCTGTCAAGCGGTCAGCAGCATTGGAGGCCTTCTTTAAGAGTACCTGACAGCTGCGGTGGCCCCTTCGCTAGGACTGTGTACCATGAAAGACATTCTTGACAAAGACCACAGAGTCAGTAAGTTCCGCTGTTGTATGTCCAGTATTACGAAGAATTGATTTACAATGGAGCTTTGGATACTGTTGATACGGAAATTTTCGACGAAATAAAGCTTCTATTCAGACAGACTACCTAAACAAACAAATGCACAATCCCCACACATAAAGACAAAACAATAGTAAAAGAACAAACAAGGAGTGAGTAAAATGGTGCCCTACTACGAACGTTTTTGTCGCTTGGGTATGCAGTCACTTTGTTGCTAGGATCCTTTTTTTTAACGAGTCTGGTCTGTTTCGTAATGATCTAGGCACTCTCACTATCAGTTCATTGGAAGCTGAGCTGTGAAGGAAAGTCTTGGTTTCTGTATTTTATGACGATTAGGGAGCATCTTAGATAGACAGGATTTGAATGTTACGTTCTTGAAACCGAATCCAGCGTCATATTGTAAAAAAATCAGTAGCATCCAGGTCCCATAGAAATCGTTTTCGAGCTCAAAGCCTGTTCTAACTACATGGTATTCATACACAAGGGTGTCTTTGGGATGTTTAGAAATAACATGCACCAGCTTGAGTGTGATGGCCTTGGCGATAGCCAAGAACAGAGCAAAGCAGTAGTAGCTGGGGCTTGATTTAATGATAGGGGAGAGACCTGAAAAACAGCCGCCTGGCCGTACCTGTTCGACGCTCTGCTGGACTAGTGGACCAGTGCTTAGGCGCTCTTGTAAGTTGCCTGGGTAATTCACCTGCTGGTAAGAGCAGAACATGTCAAGTTATAGAGCCATGAATGCATTAGTATAAGTCTACTTCTACAGAATGTAAGAGAGCGCAAAAGAGCTTTGCTAGATGTAGTTCAACGAGCTCAGGCTGTCCAGGAATTGCGTATCTTAATACGGCACAAGTTCGCATGACTGGGTCCAGGTTCAGAAACGATACACAATCTCACGCCTGTCATTGAAGACGGGGCGTGGGAAAATCTAGACCATCTAAAGCTACATTCTAATATCGTACAGTGCAGGCTGTTCTGGCCTCCATCTTACCGTTGTATTGATAGACTGGCAGTAGAACAGGCCCTCACTATTACAGGGAGCAAACGAGGCAGGGAGTACTTTTTAAAGCCCCCCCTAAAAACAAAAAAAAACTCCGTAAATAAAACAAAAACAAACAGACAAAAAAAATGTGCCCTGTCCCTTCTCCTCCGCAGCATAACGCGTTCTGAAGCATGTGCAGATCTTTCACAAAGACTCAATTTACTGGAAGAAGATCCAAGGTCGCCGCTGGCCACGGAGTGGCAAGACAAGTTGTCCGCCAAGCTGTCCGCCATGTGGGCTCACGATCCAATAAATGGAAGGTTGGAGAGAAGTCGGTCTAAACGCGAATGGTGCACGTCGGTGTCCCGACGCTGCATCCTGTGCCGAGCCGGTCGGCGGCTGCGCGCACGATCCCGTGAGTGGCGCCGCGAGCGCGGCGGCGAGGCGTCCCTCGAGGAGTCCGAGGACGAATATCCAGACGAATCATCAGAAGAGCCCACTCGAGCCGGTCGGGAGGGCGTTTGGCCTCGTGAAGAAGCTCGGGCTCGTGAAGAGCTTCGTGGAGGACTTGGCGGAGAAGCTGGCGGGGGAGCTCGAGGAGGTACATCCCGTGGTGCTTCAGGCTGTCGAGGCGGCCTTGAAGACCCGTGCTTGGAAGCTTGCTGGGAAGATGCTTGCGCAGGGCCCCGGATCGTGCCTGTCGAGGACCAAGACGAGCTTCTGGACGAACTGAACTGAGAGGCCCATGAGTGAATTCTCGACAGAGTCGGGCTTGGACTTCCAGTGGATATTTGGACATGCTGTTTAGGTGGCTGCGCTCCCGGTGGACTGTAGTGAGCTGTCAGGGAGCGGTATGCTTTCTGTGCAGTTGCTCGGTTCCGCGGGTCTCGTTGAAGGCAGAGAGCCAACGGAGGCGGGATCAAGTTGAGTTCCGCAAGAGAAGCAACCCTCGAGTGAGAGACGGCTCGTGAGGGGTCCGTGGTGCCTGCTGGCAGCGTGTCGCAGTAACTGCTTGCGTAGCGGACGCCGTAGTGTGCCAGCTTGGTCTGCCAGTCCTCTACTGGAAAGGTCTCGCATTGGCCTTCGTGGGGGCAAAAGATGCCCAGAACCTGGAGCAGCGTGATGCCGAAAGAGTACACGTCCGACGCAAGCTTGGCCTCGTGACTCTGGGTGCCTTCTGGTGCCATGTAGCACACAGATCCACGGGCTCTCGCTTTCGTGCCTGGTCTGTATGTCTGCACGAGGCCAAAGTCTGCAATGACAAAGTGCTTCTTTGACGGTCCTGGACCACTGTGGTCATACAGGATGTTCTCGGGCCGGAGATCCGAGTGTATCAGGTTGTTGGCATGCAGGTGGGCTAGGCCAGAAAGGACTTGCTCAACGAAACTGGGAAGCCAGGCGACCTCAGTCTTGGCAGGCCAGAAGTGACTGTGGCTGGGCAAGATGTTGGCGACGTTGCCTTCGTAGATTTTGAAAAAGAGCTGCACGTTTTTATCCGGCGCCCAACCCTGGTGATGCTCGATCTGGAGAAGGTTATTCTTTTTTTTTTAAAAAAAAAGGAGGAAAAAAAAAAGGTGTTAGTTATGCGGAGGAAGCCCAACAAAACCAGTGTGATGTAAAACAGCAAAAAAAAAAAAAAAATGTTGACTTACGTGGCGTACAGCCGCGAGGCTCTCAACCTCTTTCTTGAAGACTACCTTCCAACTCTCCGCATTTTCACCAGGACGGGCTGGGGGCGGGAAATAGGTCTTGACAGCCCAAACGTCTCCAGTACGCAGGTCGACTGCCCTGTCAACACTTCCATGGCTGCTTTGGCCCAGTTTGCTGTACCGGTTAACAATTCTGAACAGCAAAGCGTCGGAAGCAACGCCATCGCAGCTTCTTTCAACAGAAGGGGTGTTGTTGGTCACCACCTCGTAGGCCGACGGGTGGAGAGCTGGGTCCGGAGGGCAGCTGATCATTTGTCTTGTCTTGTCGGGTTCGTTGGCTTCAGCGAATCTCTGGAGCTGGGGTCTGTAGCTCTCCTCTGTGATGTTCCAGATCATCTGGAACTCGGTTGATCCGCGCAGTCGGATTGTGAACCGTAGCTTGTCCGTTCGTGGAATGATGCGGCATCGAATCGTGTTGCCATACAAGTTGTAAACGTTGAGCCAGGATCCATTGTTTTCGACAAGGAGCTCGGTACGTTGCTTGCCGGTGAGGTCGTGGAGCATCATTTCGCCCGAAGGCATGAGCGAGAAGCAGCATTGCTGGCTGAAGAGGGTGAGTATGCTGAAAATGATGCGTGGTATGAACCACAGACTGCGAGTACTCACTATTCGAATCCATGGCCAAGAAGAACATCACTGCTTGGTGCAGTGCCAAACGTCACCATGGACCCGAGCAGAGCGTTGGATTTCTGTCCAGCGTAGAAAGACAAACAGTCTATTCCATCTGAGCGAACCCGGAATCGGCTGTTGGCTCGCACAATGGCGGCGGCCCGTGGAGACTGGGGCACAAGAGTGAAGAGCCGCCTGTCCATGGTTCCCTATCTTTGAGTGAGCGACAGGCTGACTGGCGGGGGGCAACGGAGATCGTACGGCGGATTCAAGAGATGAGATGCAAAATCGAGGGACTGCAATGGTGTTTGCTATGAGCACACTGACGGCCCAAGCCTCTTCTTCCTAGGCCCGGGCAAGATGGCTTGAGAAGAGAAGATCAAACTTCGCAGGAGAAAGACCCGAAATCGTGTCGAGTCGCAAGTTGAAGAAACGAAGAAGGGTGGATGCAGAACTGTGAAAGGCGGCATGCAGGGAACGAAGCTGGTAGTGATTAAATAGAACTCGGGGCCAGAAGAGGGGACGGTCTTCTCTGTGCTTTCTGCTGCCATGAAGACAAATTGAAAGGGTACACCTTGACGCAATCTCCATGCTCCTCTCCAAATCAGCACAGGGCTACGGTCTTGACAGAAGAGACCGGGCCTCTTTCTTCCCTGGGTGCCATGGACCGCATCTCGGACAGAATATCTCGAGACAGGCAAGGCTGCCCACGCGTGGGCTTCGGCCCATCATCCAGATCACAGGCTATCAGAGCAAGGTCATTTTGAAACTGCTCGGCCTTGCTGGAACAGTTTGCATGTTTCTCGTCCACGTTGGGGGCCAAGCACATCCATACATGATGCCGTTTCTTGCCCACGTTGGGGGCCCAGCACATCCATACATGAAGCCGTTTCTTGCCAGCCCCAAAGCAGGTCTCTCATCTGTGGTCGCTTGTGAAGGCCAACCTGGCCTGGTCACAACCTCGCATGGTGTTTCCAGGAGTGAAATCAAGGGGCTCTACGACCAGAATGTGAGGCCGTGGCAGTGCTTCTGTTGGGCGGCCTTTGCCATCCCCACGGCGCTGTCTGTTGGTGATGAGATGCTGCAAAACGGTTAGTTAGATCAGAAGCGTCTTGGGTCCACTGCCCAGCAGTAGGCGCCGCCGCTGTTGCGGGGTGTGGTAGCACTAGGCGCCCGGAACTAGCACACCCCATTTGCGGCCCGCACCTGCACTGCCTAAAACAGCGCCCCTGACACGCACCGGCGCTAAAGACTTCGGTGCCTTTCTAAAAGGTATTTTCGTCTTGCTTTCTGGCTCAGCAGTAAGATGCTGCGCTGCTCCCCTGCCCGTCATTGCCATTCTCTCTTGGTAATTCTGGTGTTTCCTCTTGCTCTCTCTGTCTCTGTCTGCCCTTCTTTTTCCACTCCATTCATCTCGCGTTTCTAACACTCTCCTCTTCAAATCCGCGTCTCTTGTCTCTTCCTCTTCTGTATCCCGATACATTCTATTGCCTCTCTCTTTGGTAGCTCGCAACCCTCATTTGATTATCGATTTTCTATCCACTTTTCTCCCGTATCTCCCTGTTTGTGTTGTCCTCAGGAGCCCCCAACGAACAAAACAAGACACTCGGCACCATGGAGACGCCTGGCCAACGCAGCGCTAGCATCGACAAAACGGGCGGCGACCAAGCAGTGATATCGCCAAAAGGACATCCTGCTCCATTGACCAGGCGTGCCCTACGTGAATTTGATCATGCCCAGGTGCGACTGGACGGCGGCGAGCCGCGCTTGACCGACAGTGAGCGCATGGAGGTCAACCTCCATGAGCAACTGGCAGATGGCACCAGTGAGGGAATACCAAAGTCCAAGATTGAGGACATGCTTGAGCAGATTGAAGAAGGCAGAAAAGAGATGGAAGTGGCGGTATGTGGTTTCTGTATGCTAGCCTCCCAGAAGCATGAAGACTGACACGCCCAACGCAGAGAACTTACGTCCGGGGTCTATTCGAGGAGGCCAGGTATGTCTGAAATAGGCAATGCATGACTGCAGTCGGCTGACTTGCTGATGGTATAGGAAAGAGGGCATACAAAACGCCAAAAACAAGAAGAAGCAAACGAGCTGCCCTTCGTCTCCCGTCAACGGTAAGGACGGTTGGACCACCCTGGCACTGAACACGGCACTTGACCCCCCCAAGGCCATCAATTGATGCTGACCCCAAACAGGATACGACAGAGAGGCTCCATGGGATCACCAGAAAGCTTTCGACAAGCTCCAACGCAAGTTTGTGCGCCACGCCCAGCCTCGTCTTATAGATGGGTGTACTCTCTTCGGGATTGACGAGCCGGAACCGTATCCGTTGGGGCAAGAGGAAAGCAGTGTCGCCCAAGGCAGCATCAATGTCGAATACGAAGATCCTTCTCACGTAAGGGATGCCGAATGCTTCTCTACTGTTCCAGAAAGCTTCCCTCCTTTCCAGCCAGTCAGCAACATCGTCGACATGAGCACCTATCTTGCATCGTCAAAGTACATTGTGTCTCTCGGAGGCCCCCCCGCACAGGATCTGAAATACGGTATCTTCATCGTGCCCGCTGGTGATGAGTCTCTCCTCTTTGAAGGCTATGGAGACAAAGCCGCAATGTCCCCAGAGATGATAGCGCAGGCGCGTGCTTCGCAACGTGCGGCGTTTGAAGGGGAATGGGCAGAGTTGCGGTCCATCAACTTCTTCCCACCAGCATATGAGACGAAGCCACCGCCGGATTGGGATTTGGACGACGACCTTTGTGAAAGCTATCGTGCCATATGGCTTCGCCAGACTGGCAACGACATTGATTTCGGCGAGTCTAGAAAGAAGGCAAAAGTGGAATACAGGGATATGTTGCGTGAGCGTAGGTTCGCACCGCCTCCCCGTTCACCATCTTCTGCTCCAACCGAGGATCAGAACAGAGCCGAGCATGAGGAAAGAGCTGATGCGCAGTCTGTCAAGACTGCCGCGGGAAGCCAGAGAAGCGCACTGGGGAACTCTGAAGTGGCCCGTGCCGGGATGTCGAACGACGGCGTATCCGGGGGTGAGGATGAAGCCAGGGAAGCCGGGCCATCTTCCGACAGGGTCAGCAGCCATGGCCAAGACGACAGGAGCATGGATTCCCGTAGAAAGTCTTGCAGTTCCGGCCAAGGACGGAGCGACGATGTCCCCCCCAGACCAGCGGCTGGACCAGCGGCTGAACCACCGGCTGAACCACCGGCTGAACCGGCTGCCGAGCCAGCACCGTCCACGCCAACTACACTGCAAAGCCCTGCCACCCCACATTTGGACGAGACGCTACCGCCGCTGAGCACTGAGGCTCTTCAGGTGCTTGAGCGCGTCTTTGTCAGCACCGACGAGAACCAGGGCAGGTCCAAGATCAGAACCTCTGCTCGGCGGAAGCTCGGCTCGCTGCTTGGACACAGGGCAGGTGCCGAAAGTCCTGCCATCGTCGTCCCAGAGCGGAAGATTCTTCTGGAGGTGGCCACTGCTGTGAGAAACATGGCCAGCAGCGAGAAATGCGAAAATCCTGGCATCGACAACAAGGTGTGGGAGGTGGTACAGAGGCAGTTGGCACTGAAGGCAGGAAACTAGGGCGGAAAGGTCACCGTGCTGCAGTGGTATCTATTTGTTGTGTGAATTTATCGCAAGTTTTGTTTGGGGGCCATTGTTTTGTATAATATAGTTTGGTATCTGTTTCCGGCCTCCTTGGAACCCTGCTCGAATTACTTTGTGCCTTGGTGATATTTGCTGGCGACAATTTCGTTGCGATGTAACTACAACACAAACCCGATCAAGATACAGATTTCATCACGTTTTCAAGGCACTCTGTTATTGAGACCAAAATCAGTATTGTTTGTTGTAGATAGCTTTCTCCTAAATCACGATACCCGAGACAGAACCTAGTCATTCTTTAGGCGATGGGGGAAAAAAAAAAAAAAAGAAAAGAACAAAACCAGCCTACGACTCCCACCGAATCAACTGTAAACAAATCTTTTTTCAGGACACTCCGGCTCCCGTTTTCCAGCCAAACGGTCCATCAGAATTTCTCTTATATAGTCGGCGCCGAGCCCGCGAAAGTGGCTGAATATAACCGCGGGAAGCAAAGCATCCAGCTTCGTGACGCGCGAATGTGTCGTGCCCCATTCCGAATCGTCTACATAGCTCATGGAATCCAGAAAGCCAAGGCGCTTCAGCTTTCTCTGCCACCTTCTCACCGGGAAGGTCCTCTCGTCTCCCTCGAGGGGGCAGTAGATACCCAAGACTTCTAGAAATACGAGGCCAAAGGAATAGGCATCCGTACCACCGAGAAAGTTGAATTTGAGGGCTTTGGAGGGCGAAGAGCCTGGGCCGATGGGATCATTGTGACAGGAAAACGGACCAAATCCCGTGATCACAAATTCCATCTTGCCTTCCGAGCCAGGAACGTATGCAAGGTTGTCTACCGTGATCCGTTTGTGTTCAATGCCGTGAGCGTGCATGCATTCCAGCCCAGACAGCACCTGGTCAATGAAAGCAGAGAGCCAGGTCACGACTCGGGGTTTCGGCCGCGTGCATGAGTGGCTGGCCAAGAGCTCTCGCATGGGCCGGTACGGCTTGAAAAACAGACGCGACGGCTCATGTGAGCCCAGGCCCTGGATATGCTCGACCCTGGGGATGCTTCTCTGCCCGATTGTTAGAGACCGTGGGGGTGGGGGGCCAAAGATTGCTTCATATTTTTTTTTTCCTTCTTAATTTTTTTCCTCCAGACTTACGTGTCTGAGTCGTGCGGCCGTGTCCAGATCTTGCTTGAGACTCCCTTCCCAGGTGCACGTCTTCATAGCCCACAGGTCTCCGTTGCTCAGGTCTGCGACCAGGTGGACCACGCCCAGGGGCCCTTCGTCCAGTTTCTCGTAGCAATGGTACTCAATCTCTGCGTTTCCCGAGAGAATGCCGGCCACGTCCGACATTCCGCTGTCGAACGGGGTCCGCATTCTGCGCCGACGCTCCGTGAGGGGCCCAGGGACCGGAGAGCGTCCGTTGGCAGCGGCACACTGCTGGAGTACGGTTCTGGCCGCATTGCTGACGTGGAACCAGTGGAACGCAAAGCGCGCGCCTCTCAGGCCGACCGTGACCTTGAAGTCGTCGTCTCGAGGGATCACCCTGCGACGCGGGCTGCCCTGCAGAGCATATTTGCCGGGATACTCTCCCGAGCTGCGTTCTTTCACCAGAAGTGAAGAGGCCTCGTTGGAGTGATCCTCCAACAGGAGCTCTCCAGAACCGGATAGAAAAAACGAGCATTGGTAGCTGCACATGTTTAGACTCGAGAGTTTTTTGGGCGAGAAAAAAAAAAAGAGAAAGAAAAAAAGGGAAGAGATAAAACAACAACAACAAAAAAAAAAAAAAGAAGGGTGAGCCGGCCAGAAAATCTGTTCAAATCCATCAACACTTACTCTGCGTACTTCTTGTCCAGGATGATATCGTTGTCGTCTGCGCAGCCAAAGGAGGCGAACACACCACCCTCGGTGCGTGACTTCTGGCCCGCCTTGAAAGACAGATATTCGTCGTCGTCTTCCGCTCCTGCAGCGCATTGAGGGTTCGAACGGACAATCTTCCTTGCTGCGGAATTTCTGGGAAATAGGCCGAAAATCTCGGTGTCCGCCGTGAACTGCTTTTGGTCAGTCCGTTCTGGTAGTCTCCAAACAAGCCATGAAAAGACGACGCCTACCTCTGTCTCCTGATCCACACTGCCTGTTTCCTGATCCACACTGGATGGTTTCTGGTCCATGCTGCACGCCCCCTTCTCCATACTGGATGTTTCCTGCCCCATATTGGAGGTTTGTTGTCTGCGCGGTGGCTCAAACGTCTTTCGTAGGTTTGCAGTCCAAGGCGAAAGAGATGTGAATCACAAGAAGCTTGGACTCGGAAAAGAGCAAGAGTGTCAAACAAGCAGGACTGATAGAGGAGGATAGCTCAAAGGGGGGGGGGATGAGGGTGCCAGCTGGTAGATACATCGCAGTAAGCGCGCGGTTGCTCATAATGCGTGAGGCACACAGGCTTGCCCGGGAGAAGACCGTATGCTGGTCGCATCCCCTGTTCCCTTGCTACAGCCATCCCGGTTCACCCTGTGCCAACGCCTCAGCAGTGTGCCGTTCTCTACCAATGACCGCCACCACTGGGTGGCATGCCAGGATACTGTTGAAACGGTGGGCGGTGCTCGACTCGCCCCCATCAACCCCCTAAGCCACAAACAAAAGGTTGTGGGTGTGGCCGCTTATATGGGCCACGATCCTGCCCAGTTCGGTCGCTATCTCAGGGGGGGGGGCTTTTCCCGCTGTGGTCTCTTTATTAGGCGGCCAACAAAGAAGAGCTGACGGCCCAAGGCTGGCCATTTGTACGAGAAGGCCGCAGCCAATAAGATCCCTGCGCCATTGTAGCGCTCGCTGGTGAGAGCCTGCCTTTCACGTATGTGTGGAGTTGCGGGCGCTAAACAGTCCCACTCGTACACAGGGGTCTGAGCCCGTCAAGCTCCAAGGTTCGCAAACCGGCATCCGAATGTGTCAGTGCTCTCCTTGGTTTGAGCGCCAAGTCTGACGAGCCTCGAGGTAACGACTGTACGATAATGCATTTATTGTTCGGTGTTTTTTACGATTCAAGAGAGGGTATGTGCAGGCGGCGAAAGCGGGCAGAAAAAGTTTACGTAAACTCTTGGACACACGCCAAAAGGCCCAGATGATGAGCACGTAGTGCGTCCAGCGCCAGAATCTAATGTTCATCGACCTTGTGTATTATTATTATTCTTCGAGGTAACCAGTCTTTCTTCAATTTAACAATCTGTGTCCACTAGCTTTCCAATGAGCTTCCTCCAATACTCTCTGGCTTCCATCCTGAATTTCCTAAATATGTATCTCGACACCCTTCTTAATCACAACACTTATTCGCACATGTATATACCTTTTCAAAACATATTGAACTTATGCTTCCTAGAGCTTGATGGCTGAGACATGCCTTGTCCTTGGCTTCCGTAAGACTGCAGAGGCGGTGGTGGTGGCGGCGGCGGCGGCGGAGGTGGCCGCCGTTGACTGGGCCGAGGTGGCCGAGGCGGCGGCGGTCCCCGGCTTCCGACAACATCCAGCGGACCTGGGTGTCGTTGGGGTGGTGGCACTTGTCCTCTTGATCCCCGAAGAGACTCCTGCAGTTGCGGCGTCTGCTGGTATGGCCCCAGTCGGGGAGGCAAAGGCGCTGCCGGCTCCCGGTATCCGTGCTGAGACTGCTGTGCCTGGGGCCGCTGGGGAAGGCCTTGGTGGGATTGCAAAGCCATGTTCTGCATTTTGTGCTCGAGACCTGACTGTGGTGGTGGTGCTTGGCTGTGATGCTCTGGCAGAGACGCCTGCTGGTGGCGCTTCTGATACCGTCCTGAGCTGACTGGCATGCCGTATGCCTGCACAGCCGGTGCCTGTGGCTGGCTTGGCCGACCTGGATCCCGGCCAGCTTCAGAGTACTTGCTCCTCTCCTTGGGATTTGCAATGGATGCGCTGTTGCGCCCCGGGCCCGGTGTGGGCGGAGCCGGTCGCGATCGTGGAGGCCCATTCTGGGAGCCCATCGGATTCGTCATCCTGGGCATCTGTTGAGAAGAAGCCTGCTGCTGCTGCTGCTGCTGCCGCCGCCGGGACGTGGCCCCGTGAATGCTGGCGCTCGACAGGGGCGAGACGACATAATTTGACCCCAGAGGCCCGGCCGCCTTGGTCGCCGAGGAAAGCGAGCTGACGCGAGAGATCTCGTACTCGCCCGAGTCAGAAAACGCGCTCTTGAGCTCCGGCACCTGCAGGGGCAGCTTCCTGGCCGGGGGCCGCGAGACGAGCAGAAACTCGTTCTTTCGGATGCCCGCCAGGAGATCTCTCTTTGCCTTCTCGGCCGACGGACGCCTGGCGGGCTTTCCGTCGAGGCACTGGGCGAGCGGTTCGGCCAAGACACGGCCGTGGATCAGAGACTGGATGCGGTTGTAGGACGTCATGGTGAGCTGGGAATCCCCACTCGAGGTGTCGTGCTCGGTGTAGTTGGCCGCCACGTTGGCGGCCCCAAAGTTGAAAAGCTTGATCTTCCAGTTGTTGACAATGTCTTTGCACTCGCTGGTGTGGTAGATCCCCATGAGCTCCATCAGCGTCACGCCAAAGGAGTACACGTCGGACGTGAACGACGGGCTAGAGAGCTGTGATTCAGGCGGAAAATACCCAACCGTTCCGCCAAAATCGGACACTGCGTCGATTGCCTGCGCCAAGCCGAAATCCGAGATGACATACCGCCTGGTCGGGACGTTGGTGCTGCTGGGGATATCCACATAGAGAATGTTGTCCGGTTTGATGTCAAGATGCACGATTCTCTGATCGTGCAGGCTTTGCAGGCCTGTCAGGACTTGGCTGATGAGGTCGGGCAAGCCTCTGAATTGCTCAGTGGGAGGACAGGTGTAGACGTGCTTGGGCATGAGCCGGGTAATGGGCCCATGGTAGAGCTTGAAGAAGAGCTGGACCGGTTTCCCCAAGACCCAGCCTTGGTGATGCTCAATCTCGACGATATTTTTCTAAAGAAGAAAAATCGTGTTTTGTCAGTGGAAGAGTCATGAAAAAAAAATAAAGTGAAAATCGCCCGGGAATGATGCGAGGCAATGGGAGCCTTACCGATCTGGCCATTGCTAGCTTTTCGACTTCCGACTTGAAAGATCGCTTCCAAGTCTCCCGTGGGTCGCCAGTGCTTGGTCCGTGGCCAAGAATGCTCTCTTTCACTGCCCAGATCTCACCAGTGCGCAGATCCACGGCCTTGCTGACAACGCCAAACGATCCACTGCCCAATGTCTTGTAGACATGGATCTCCTTGATCGGATTCAAAGGGAGGCCATTTGGCGTATGCTGTGAGATCTCTTCATACGCGTTCGGGTCTCGAGGACGTATTGCAAGCAACTTTTCCCGATCGCTGTCCACATTCTTCCGTCCAAACTCTCTCAGATAACGAGTGAGGTTCTCGTCCACACTCGTCCACTGAAATACGAAACTTGTGTCCTGTCCATCACCTGCTCTGAGAATAACCTTGATATGTAGATACTGTGATCGTGGAATGACACGAATCCGGGGGTAGCCCTGGAGAGAGTACTCCGCCAAAACCCCGCCATCGTAGCCATCTCTGCGGTTGTTGGGGTCTTTAGAGGCTTCAGTGACCTTGAGATATGTCGACTCCACGGTATGGTCGATGAGCATTAGCTCACCAGAGGCGGTCAGAGCAAACTCACACAGTAAGCTACACAATGTCAGCCAACAAAGACCTGTCCAAAAAAAAAAAAGCCTACAATCAACTGGGAAAACACACTCTGGAAATTTGCCTTGGATGACCACATCGTTTTTCTTGTCTTTTCCGATTGTGACCATTGCTCCGCGCTTCCGTTTTGAGCTCATGCCAGCCTTGAAATCAAGGTAACTGTCCACAACGTGGGCACGATTGAGACGCATGATGGCACTCGCTTTCTCATTGTCAGGATGAAGCCTAAACAGTGGCAGCTGTCTGACTTCTTGAGGGTCCATTGTGACTTTGATTTTGTCAGTTCAGTGTCGTATTTTGCAGATCAAAAATTTGGCAACATTACCTCACGAGCCCAGCAGGGCAAAGTATCGATTGTGATTGACTGGATTCAAACAAAGACCAGGCAACCAGGCCTGGAATTAAAAGCAAAGAGTGTCCTTCTGGTCTATAGCCAGGGACAAGGTAGTAGACAGATAATTTGATTGGAATGATTGTGATTGAAAAAAAAGAATTTTTGTTCGAGGTGTTGAAAAGCGAAGACTAACTTGTCAATTTATATGCAGAATGCAAGGACGATATGCCTATTAAAATGAATAGAGTGGCTACATAGATCTAAATTCTGCAGACAGAGAAAATTCAGACAACAAGTGCTAATTTACCGTCTATTCTTGGCTACAGGAGAGAAGCATATGTTGGTGCCGGCTTCAAATCTGGCTGCAGCTCGTTTATGCTGCCGGTCTCCTTGACAGGGCTTCATGATTCAAACACGAAACAAGCACAGGTCATGCAATCACAATTCTTCCAATGGCATGGTCTGCCCAGAGCCATACTGGTGTCTTGTCGAAACGGTTGAGCCATCTGGAACGCTTCAAATGCATGATATCTGCAGTAGGGCTGGCGAGACCATCTGGAGGGACATACACCATGTCTATTTTCGTCTGCAGCATCCAGTTTCATCTCTGGAATACAGAGAGACTCAAAACAAACGACACCCGGAGGATGTAGTTGGCGTCTGTCATCCAATGGTTCCTACGTCAAAACAAGATATCTGCAAAGTACCAGCGCCTTGTCCAGATAGTTGGGTGGTGTGGCCCGTTTCAAAAGCATTCCTCCCGCAAGAGGCGCGTCCAGTCTTCGTATTCCGCTTCCAGCCTTGAAGATACGCAAATGGAAAGGAGACAATCACCATGCTTGGTTCAATTGCTCATGATGCAGAGGCAGTAATGAGTGTCAGGGGCAATAAAGGTTGGGGTATCTGTACATGTGTGCTGGCATATGCAGACAGAGCTGCCATCTCAATTGAGAGCTGTCGTCCAATGATGCTGCAGCCGTGTCTGATTGGCTACCAACGAATGTGCTCGCTCAAGCGCCGCCAAACTCGGTCACGTTTTTGGAGCCCAGCCGCTATTGCGCGGGGCGCCACTAAAAATAACGTCCTGGCAGGTCCACATCAACGGCGCTTACGGTCTGGAACCCCCCTTACCTGCGCATCTTCTTACCAGGCATTCAGTCTCGACGAGTTTTCTGCAAAACACAAAGGCCTCGTCATATTGTACTCTCATTTACGCTGTCTCAAAAACCTCCTGCGCTCATCATCGCGACTCGCTTCCTCCCTACATGCTCCTTTCCTCCCGAGTTTCACCGTCTTCCTGTCAACACAAGAGCGGAGCTCATAATACACACTTCCCACCACGACAGGCCGGGACAACAGAGAACGCTTCTGCACACCATTGGGCACCATGGGAAAAAAAAATGAAGTACAAAGTGCCGGCACAATGGCATCTGCCGATACTGCGAAGCCTCCGTCTCCCGCTCGGCTCACAAGACGGAATCTCTTCAACTTCGAACGCAGCCGCAGGCAGGGGCTTGGAGAGTCGACCGATAGCATGCGCACTCCAAGTCAAACCACCAGCGAGCGCCGAGCGATACTCAAACGGCAAAATCCCTCGTGGCACTTTGATTTTGAGGGCCCGCTGAATCCCCCAAAGGAGCCGGTCCAAAAAGAGGAAGAACCCCCCACGGTAAGACCTACCCAGAAATGCACCAGACCGGCAGATTGCCTAACAGCGTATTCTACAGGAGCCTGTACAGGAGCCTGTACAGGAGCAATGCGGTCCTTATTTTGGGATGAATGGTCGTGGCTTTGTCCGTTTACGGCGCAAGGTCATATGGGACCACAAGAAGCAGTTTGCCAAAATGCAGGACGCCATGCGGCGCATTGCCCGGGAGGGCGACAACGGGTCACTCTCGACCCGCGAAAGCTTGGACGTGAACGTGTTTGCTTCGGACCCGGACGCCAACGGTAGTTGGGACGACTACAACAAGCAGGAGTCCGAGGAGACCAAAGCCGATGCGGCTACAGCAAGCATCCCGGCCGACTTCCCTCCTCACAAAAAAATCGACAGCGCAGTCGAAATGGGCGCCTACCTCTCCTCGTCCAAGTACATTGTATCCTTTGGTGGATCGCCGCTACCCGACCTGCAGTACGGCATCTGGATCGTTCCGGTCGGCGACGAGTCTCTCCTATTTCGGCCGAACCACGAGACCCATCCCCTGTCCGAGGACGCGTTGGCCGGGGTGGCTGATGCAAGAAAGATGGCACGAAACGAAGTGAAGAAGGAGATTCAGAAAGTCAAAAAGCTGTTCGACAAGTACTGGGACAAGGAGCCGCCAGACTGGAGCCTGAACGACGACGAGCGCGAGTTCTATCGCGAGTTCTGCTTGAAGTACGAGAGAGCCGACCTGCTTTTCGACAAACCCGAACCGTTTCCCTGGCAAACCGCCTACGCGGACCCCTATCCGGAAGAAACCCCAAAAGAAATCCTGAACGACGACTCCAGCTCTTCTTCTCCGTCTGTTCCGTCTGTTAAATCCTTCGGATACGGCGGGTCACAGCTGCCGCCGCTGTTTGATTTCGGTACATTGTCATCTGGCAACAATCGTGACGGCCAGGCCAAGATCGACCTCAGCGCCTCCGGATTGCAAATGCTCGAGTATCTTCTCAAAGAAGTCACTGACAAGAAAAAGCTCGACGCTGCTCAGGAGGGCAACACGGCTGGTGACAAGCCCGCGGAAAATGACGCTGCGGACAGCCAAGACAAGGATGAGACTGGATCGGGTGTGTTCAAAGTCCCAGATGCACTGGACTTGCTGGATGTGGCCGATACCATAAGAAACATGGTACTCGGACATACAGAGGAGAACCCGGGAGTGGATGAAGCGGTCTGGCGCATAGCACAGAAGAGACTGGGCAACGGGCCCGGTGAGAAGGAGGCCGGTGAGAAGGAGCCCGGTGAGAAGGAGCCCGGTGAGAAGGAACCCAGTGAGAAGGAGCCCAGTGAGAAGGAGGAATAGAGTAGGCAACAGACCAATAGGACCAATAGAGATGACACGATGAGACATACGACTGCAGTACACGCATACATACGTACCGAACTTATCCAGCCGCTATGCCAGCCATGCCGTTTCGCAATCTCGATCAAATGCATTGCCAAAACGTCCTTCCTGAGGCAGCAGGCCAACAGCCAACGATGCAGGACATTTCTCGTTGCCAGTTTCTTCTCTGATTTAGCGCCGAGTTCACGAGGCCGCCGACATGTTTTTTTTTTTTTTTTTTTGTTTTTGGCTTTTTATTCGTGTCTAGAATCTGTCCATGGGCGTTCTGCCTCTCCCTCTCCAACCAGACCAACAGACATATCTCCCCACATATTCTGACGCCGGGCTGGCGGTGTGCCAGCTCGATGCTTCGTCGGTCCACTCGAAGAACAAGGGGCGTTGCTCGCAAGTTCTTTTCGAAACCTTGGGGGAGGGCTGCGTCGAAGCAGCCGCATCTTTCCCTTTCATGCAGGGGCAGCAGTCAAGGGGGTGCCTCTGTTTCCATTGCCATGATGCTCCAATTCCAGGCGGCTACGTCGACACAGAAGAGAGACCGCTCCGACGCTACACCGCGGCGTCTCCAGAAAGGCCAAAGGTGTCCCCACACAAACGAGGCAGCTCGTGAAAGGGTCAGGGTCAGCGCATGGCCAGAGTAGGCGGTCAGAGCAGGCGGCCAAGTTATGGCGGGCGTATCGAGTCCCAGAGGGCGGTGGGTCGGTCAATGTAAGTGACCTGTTGTGATTGGCTGTGGATTGGAGCTCCCAGTCGAGGACATGCTAATACATAGGCGCCACAAACCAGAAAATACGGCATGGCCAACCCCTGCAGCTAGGGGGGGGACACTACCTGCCGCCCATGGCAGCGGTAACAAACTGGTGTTCACTGGCCGCACACGAAAACACATGGGAAGCTCATGGCCAGTTTCTGGGCGGCAAAGTAATTGTTCACCTCCGCTGCTGTGTGCGCCTCACCCTTGCTCTTTTCCCTTTTCCTCCTCTTCATCGGTGCAAGCGTGTATCTGCGTAGGGTCTCTGATCTTTGTGTCTGACTCTGCTCTTCTCGGCCGTGACTTGGATGTTGCGGCTTGGTTCCTCGTGTCTGCCGCCTCGTTCTTGTGCCTTACTTCATCTCCCAGCTATTCGCCATCTTCATTCTCCATTAGTTTTCTGGAGCACAGAAGACAGTGACGTGCAACGTGGGCGCTCACAGTGATCCTTCCGCCCAAATGCCAGTGTGACCACAGCAAGAAGGGGTGTGCCCTGGAAGGAGGAATGATCCAATTTCGAGTGTTTTCGTTGGGATTCGAAAGACAGTTTCGCATGCAGTTAGTATACTACATCTACATCTGTTTAGATTGGGGATCGCTTCGTTAAGTTCGGAGGCATGGTTTTGATGCTATTGTTTTTTTTTTTTTCTAAATTGTCTTTTTTGTCTTCTTCCGTAACAGGGTATTCTGGGTATTTTTTTATCTCGTTTTCTTTTTCTTTTCTCTTCTCCGTCTCCCTCGGTTTCGAAACCCGCTGCTGCCGTCTAAGCCAAGCAATAAATATAAGACGCTACATTACAAAGATGTTCGGTTACTGGTACACTGTTTTGTTTTCCTTTCCTTTCGTTTGGCCAACCCAACCTAAATCAAACGCATGGAAAATGCTATAAGGGGGCGAAGCAAAACCCAAGATTTTTTTATACATCCTCAAACTCAATGTCGTCCTCATCCTCCTCGCTGTCCTCGGCCTCGGCCTGAACAGCTGCTGCTGCTGGCGCCGGCGCCTTGCCGTTTGCTTTCCTCGCATCGTCTTCCTCTCCTCCTCCGCCCACCTTGACCTTTTTGGCTGGTCTGCTCGCATCCGGAGACTGTGAGTTGGACGCCACCAGATGGCCATTGCTGTGTCCCGCTGTCGGGCTAGGTGGTTCGCCCGACGCCCCGCGCTTCAGGCTTGTCTGCGAGTGGGCCTGCCGCAGCGGCGACGGCGCCTTGGGGAGATTGGTGTAGACACTGGCCGCACCAACGCCGCTGAGAGCCGACGGCACCGACCGCGGCGGCGTGCGCACCGTCGGGATGGGTGCTGGTGTGCCGACGGCCGAGGTGACGTTGCTGCCGCCCTGGACAACATCCTCAAACTCGGCGTCTTCGTCTTCTTCATCGTCGTCGTCGTCTTCGTCGTCGTCGTCGTCCTCGTGGCTGCCTGCCTTTTTCTGTGCTTCTTCGGCCGCCTGTTTCTTGAGCCGCGAGAAGTAGTCGTCGATGGCGGCCTCGGTGTTTGTGTCGGACGATCCCTTGATGGCCGGATCTTTGGTGTCCTCCTCGCCACCAGCTCCGGTGCCGCCGCTGCCGTCGGCACCCGTACCAGCGGCGGCGGCGGCAGCGGCACTCAAGGCTGTCGCTCTGCTGAGCGACACAGCGTCCGTCTTGAAGGCCTCGCCCGTGACAGTACTGTTGGACATCCAGCTGGGCAGGGCGTTCTGCTGGGCAACGCGTTCGCGCTGAGCCAGCTCGGCGGCCTTTTCCTCCTCGGTAGGCCCGTCTCCGGCCTGGATCGAAACGGAAAGCGTGCTGGGGCCTGTGTTTGCGAGACCCTTGACGGCAGTGGGCCGGTTCATGGCATCGACACCGATGCTGACCGCCGTCTGGTGCGTGGAGTCGCGCAGGACGGGCCGCTTGTTGTTGAAGGCCACCTCAAAGTTGTTGTCTGGGACGACGTAGCTGTCGATCTTGGGCAGAATCTCGGTGATGAACTTGAACTGGTTGTTCATGCGCGTGCTGCGCTCGTGGCCGCCCGACTGGCTGCTGTCGCCGTGACGCAGGACAGTGCCGCAACGGTGGCACACGAAGCCCAGCGGTCCAAAGTTGTCGAGAACCTCCATCTGTGTCCACTCGGCCTTGCAGTGGTCGCAAAAGTACTCCTTCTTCTCGCTTGGCGGCACCACCGGGCCCTGCATGTCCTTGTCGATCTTGTAGACGCGCCACTTGATGGCATCGATGGTCTGTCGGTAGTCGATGTAGTAGTATGTGCGGTTGTTAGGCCGCTGCTGACCCTCTCGAAGCTCCGACCGCGAGTGCCTGATTTATGGTGAGGGCTCCAGTTAGAAAGAATAGCTGCCAACTACATCGTCCTTGGGGTCAAAAAGAGGGAAGAGCAGCTTCTTACGATGCAATCAGGCGATCCTCCTTGAGTTTCTGGCACATCTTGTGAAGGTCTTTGATGTTCATGCTGATCAGGTAGGCCAAGTCATCGTCGCGCAAGCTGCCAGCAGCAAAAAAGAGAGAAAAAAAGAAGAAAGACACGTTAGCGCAGATTCGACCACGCCCCATCCAGTCTGGGGAACTTTGTGTGTGTGTTCTTTCTTCCACTATCGCTCTTCTTTTTCAGAAACAAACATACGCCGAATGGATGACTAGGGCATCTACGATCAGGATATGCTTGGTCTCGTAGAACGCCCGCGCAACAGAGCGCACCAGTGTCTTGGAAAGATCCATGGTGAAAGTATGATGATGGGAGCGATGGATCGATGGTGAGCGTGGCCGGAGAGCTTCGTTTCCGACAGAAGTGCCACGGGAGGCAGGTTTGCCTCCGAAAGACAAGGAGAGAGGAAGGGCAAGAAAGAGAGAGAGAGAGAGAGAGAGAAAAAGAAAGAGGCAGCAGCCAACGCGCTACCGAAAGATAGTCGTTTGGCTGATCATGATTCAGGACAAGGCGAGAGATGTCGCAAAGAATCAGCTCGAGCGAAAGGGAGGAAGGAGTCGTCGAAAGATAGACGCGCGTGGCCGACCTGCAGTACCAAAAAGGCCACCAATTCAAGATCGCAGGGACGAAAGTGACAATGGAAGTGAGAGCGCGCTTGCCGGGTGCAGTGTCTCGTTGTCGGTTCGCTCGCTGGCGTGTAGTGGATGCCTGGTGTCGTGGATGGCGATTCTTGAGGTCTGTCTGAAAATGGCGTGGAGGCAAGAAAAAGATGAGGCTGACAACTTTGCGATGGCCTCGGAATAATACTGGGTCCGGTGGGGCGCTAGACACAGTTGCCTGATAGTGCCTGAGGGGAGCTCCAGATAGCTCTATTTTAGGACACTGTAGAAAGCTAGTATTGGCCTTGTCATGCATCTTATTACTCAACCGATTGAAGACAGCTTGATTTGCAGCTTGATGTACTTCTCCCCGATTTTGGTAGATCGAATGCGTAATATACAGAAAATGGCGTCATATGCAAAGCCACGCATCCAAGCCCAAGCTACGTGTAAAATACAAGACACATGCCCCCAAATGAGCACGTCACGTCGCATACACGACATACATACGTTGGGATACCCAAATCTCAGCCAGGAATATGCAATGCAATTTGGACACCCCGGCCCTGGCTTTCCAATGCCAATTCTTTGGTGCTGGTCCAGTTCTCTCATCGCTCACAGATCACCCATTTTCTCAGGCATCGCCTTCTTCGGGCCGCTGGTCAGCACAGGCCGGTCGGCTTCCAGTGCAGCCTGCACGTCGACTCGGCTGGCCTGGTCTGCGGTGTCCTCCTCGTTCAGGAATGAGAGAGCCTCGACGGCTTTACCGCCGCAAGCCCGCTCGAGTGCCAGGAACGAAAAGTGGCCGCCAACAACGGGACGGGCTTTGAAGGATATGCCGGGGAAGCCGCCGTTGCCTTCGGTATCGTAGAGGTCGGTGAAAGGCAGGTCGGTCTCGGTTTCGTTGAGCCACTTGGCGACGCTGGTGAGGATCTCGGTACGGGTCGACTTGCTGGTGATGGCGGCGGCGAAGAATTCCCAGTCGCTCTTGGCATACAGATGGCGGCTGTCCAGAGGCAGACCGTAGCGCTGCAGCACAGCGTGGTACCACTTGCTATGCATGCTGTAAATTTTGTCCGGAATAAACAGGGAGCTGGCGTTCTTGCTGCTGCTGTCACTGTCGGAATCTTCACCGCCCAAAGGTGCTTGACCCTTCTTGCTGCTACTGAGATGTGCCGGCGCATGTGCAACCGCGCCCTCTGCAATGTGGAAGCACAACAGCGAGTCCGCAAACAAGTTGTACAGTGTCGTCCACGAGCCGTACCAGTCGTAGGCAAGCTTGGCGTGAGTACCGTCGCGGGAGATTCCATACTCCTGCCACTTCTTGACGTAGGTCTCGGAGATGTTGAGATAGTAGGCGGCATCTTCCTCCTCGCCCAGAACGGTGGCAATCTCGCTCATGGCACGGATACCGATGATGCCCTTGAGCGCTAGATTGGTCTGGTAGGCCAGCCAGCCGGCAAAGTCGTCGGTCGACAGCTGCCAGCGCGGGATGAGCGACTCGCGCACCAAGTAGCCGGTCCACTGCTTCCACAGCTTGTATGACCGAGCGACCCACTGCTTGGCTTCCTTGGGACCCGTCGTCAGTGAGCCACCCCACGGCTTGTCGATGCCCTGGGAATCCATGAGGCCAGCCTGGCTCTCGGTCAGCTGCAGCGTCGCGGCCTCGCGGACGTCGGCGGCCGCCTCGTGCAGATCGCGGCCGAAGGAGGGGGTGGTGTCGTATTTGAAGGCGTTCACCAGGGCCAGACCCATGATGAGCATGTTGCCGCACTCTTCGACAGGCATGTATTCATCGTTGCCGTCGTTGTGGCCAGTCTGGTTCGGGTAGTGGTAGCCAAGATCGTGCATGCTGTAGTCATTGGGGTACTGGCCGCTGAGCTGGTGCTCGATAAGCGGCTCAAGAAGATAGGCGAGCCAGCGCGGGTTGGTGTAGAGGAAGAAAGGGAAGGCCGGGAAGATGACGTCGACGGTCTGGCAGTTGCCGTTGGACGAGATCTCCTTGAGGAAGAGAAGCGGGTCATCCGGCGTGCCGGAAAATTGTGTGGCGCCCAGGACCTGGCGGGCAGAGAGCGAGGCGATTTCTTCGTACTCCTTGGAGCCGGATTCGAAGGCGTCCTTGGACAGCTGCTCGGAGTAGCGGCGCGCCAGCTTGGAGGCGACGGGGAAGTCAAAGTAGTGGAAGCGGATCAGGGCGTCGGCGGCGTTGAAGTAGCTGGCCCAGAGAGGGCGCATGTAGGTCAGGCCGCGGGCCGAGGCGTACTGAACAATGGGGTCCTGGATGAGCGAGAAAGTGAAGAGAACACTGTCGGTGGTCACGCTGGTAGAAAGACTGCTCTTCTTGCTGCTGCCGAGCTTGAAGGACTTGGAGAAGGCAAAGATGGGCTCCTCCTCCATGATGCGGCGGTAGCCCTCGTCGACGATGTTGTCAAGCGAGCCATTGCGCGCAAATTGGTTGCGGATGCGTGCGGAAACGCCGCTTTCATGCTTGACCGAGGATGGCGCCGAGAAGTAGAGCGTGCCCCATTCGGCGCGGTCGGCGAACTCGGTGAACAGCTGCTGCTCCTCGCGCGACACCTTCCAGGTCTTGATGGGTCCGCTGGTAGCGTACGGGTCGGTAGCGGACTTGGCGTCGGGCTCACTGAACTCCCACTTAATTCGGTTATCGCGATTGCCGCTGACCCACTCGCCGTTGAGATCGACATAGATGTCAACGTCGAAGCTGCCTTCGACAAGCACTGTCAGGTAGGCAGCGGGGATAGACTGGCGGAAAGTGGAGGTCGGGGTGATCGGCGACAGGAAAGAGAGGGTGAGCTTCAGCGTGTCCTGGCTGTCGGGAATGTCGTCCCCACCGGCGACCACGGCAGGGCCCGGAATGAGGTAGGTCAGGTTGGTCACGGAAGCGTCAAAGGTAGCGCCGAGGTATTCGGGAAAGGCGACAGTGTAGTGTTTGTCCTCTCGGGAGAGGGAGTCTTGCGGGCGGCCGAGCAGGGGGTAGACGGTGTGGGTGTCAGGCACAGAGGCCATGATGGAGAAGCCGACCTGGGGGGCGTGTTAGCTAGAGGATTATGAGGAGACAATGAGAAAATCACAAAAAAGAGCACAAGCAGCCCGAATCAACCCAAATCAAAAAGACATTGCTCAAGACTACTCACACTGCCACCGGTCCAGAAGATGGGCCATCGGTCCCAGGGATTCTCGCGAGCCCCGGTCAGCCATGTGCTGAGGTAGGGATTGCGAACGAAGAGAGGCAGGACGGGTGGTGTCAGTGTCGAGGCCGTGGTGACGGCAGCCGTGCCGAGGGCGGCCACGAAGGCGCTCAACTTCATGATGGCGGGGAAATGCTGGGAGCCCCGGAAGCAGAGGATATTTTTTGAAGAGAAGGGGTTCCAGGAAAAGATGACGACGCAGTCAACAGATGCGACCCGCACAGACGAGAAGACAAAAAAGAAAGTATGAGAGCCAAGAAGCAAACGGCAAAATGCAAGAGTATGATGGAAAGCGGCCAAATGATGAAGGAAGGAATAATCCAAAAAAAAAGTATGCCACCAGCAGCAGATTCCGAGACCAGACGGAATGAAGCAATGCAAAGAAGAAGGCGCAGGGAAGAAAAGAGGAGAAGGACGAGGAAGGAAGGAGGAGGGAGAGATGACACAAGAGGCGTGAGCACCGGGATTGTCGTGGTGGTGGGAGGAAAAGCCAAAGCGGGAGAAGAGACAGCACGCAAAGCGCAGAAACAAAAGCAGGAAAACTGACTGGCCCGCAGGATTCGACTGCTCACTGCTGTTCGCAATGACGAGACGGCCAAGGAGCTGATCGGTTGCAGCTTACCCCACAATCCCTGCCCTGTGCCTTGAGAGGGTCACGGGCGCCGCAACTGGCGGGCTAGCAAAGAGGAGGCGTGTGCGGGACGATTTGGATTAGCGTCATCTGAGCAGCGCTACAGTGGAAACCCCGCAGTGCCTCGTGGGGGTGATATGCCCTGTAAAAAGACAGCCGCCGAGCCAAGCATTTCTCCTCATCGTTGGCCAGCGCCATTCACGGCCCGTCCGCGGGCGACGTGTGTCGTCGAGAGGTGGCACCTGACCTTCACGTGGTCTGATGGCTGCGAGAGAGATGTAACCAACGTGCAGCCCAGTTTCCTTTCGTCTATGGTGCGCTGCTAAGACTCCGAGAATGCTAACTGTCCAAATCTAGACAGAAGCTGGCAACGCAGACAAAAGCTGTGTAAGATGCAAAACTCGACGAGCTCTTTCGTCTCTATGTCTAGTTCTCTTGGTCTCTGGCCTCTCTGGCTTGAGACCACTCTCTATCTCTCTGGCTCCGTCTCTGGCGTGCAAGACTGTCCCTGCACTTTGCAACTGGCCACCGCCTCCGATGGACTGCCCAGTTCCCTCTACCACACATCGTATTGCTCGACCTCGTGCTTCTCACCGTCGTCGCGCACGTGCTCGTTCTTGACGTCGCGCTTCATCGACTTGCGCATGTCGTAGGCGTCCTCGCTGCTCTTGCTCGGGTCGGTCGAGTGGTTGCCGTAGTACTCCTTGACCACGCGGAACACGCTGTAGCCCATGCTTTTGTAGAAGGCAATGGCCTTTTGGTTCGTGACACGCACAAACAGGTCGACAAACCAGGCGTCGTTGTCATCCGCGGCCGTCTCGAGGTGTTGTGACAACAGCTTGCCGATGCCTAGCCGGCGCGCCTCGGGCGCAATCGTGATGGCGGTGATGTGGGCGTGCCACGGGAGGTAGTGCTCGGAAAACTTGTACATGTCGGGCGACGACTCGAGTTTGCCCATGACTGGAATGTCAGCAAGTGCAGGGCGTAACAGCTGCCGGGGGAATCAACATACTATAGCCAATAATGTTGCCGTCGCCATCTTCCGCGACCTGGAACAGTGACGGCCACTTTGCATAGTACTGCAGGTAAAAGGACAGCTCGTACGTCTCGGTGTAGGCGTCGAGGTTGCACTTGGACAGCTTGTTGAGGTCGCTGGGCTGAAACCGGCGGAAGTTGGCCATGACTGTCGAGACTTGGCCGGCCTGACCGGCTCGACTGGGCTGCGGTTCGCGGCTCTCGGACTCTGGTCAATTCTTCGTAGACGCAGCCTCTGCTCGCCCGAGTTTGCAAAACTGCTGCCACCCGCTCAATGAGCTACAATGCTCACAGTACGAGGCCTGGTAATAGCCTGAACGGCACGAGCTCGTGTTTGGGGAGCTGGATCGTTTGCTTCGCCTCTGCGCCGTGTCGGGTCGGCTCGCATTTTCGAAGAAGCCAAAAAAATAGCTCCAAAGGCCAAAGAAGCAAAGAATTAACTAATCCGAAAAAAAAAAATCCTAAAATCGAGTTAGTCCTGGAAACCACCCAACATGTGCCACCCCTCCCCGCTATTACGAAAACAGCAACAGCGCCTGGCAGTTGCTCTGGCCGCTGCCCGCATACCCACTACACCGGGAAACGCCTAGGCGACGGTTGTAGCGCATTTCGCAGGTACGCGTGCCTTACCAGCCCCGCGGCCAAGTTGGGCGGCCGCGTGATAAGGCCGCAAGTCTCTCTCATGCCACCTGCCAGGGACCGATGCGACGCGTTGTGACAACACCAAATTGCTTGCATCCTCGAAGGAGGTCCTGAAAAAAACGGCCACCCATCCGGACCCTCGAAGCTCGTTTTGCGCATCCGCAGCACACTGCTGGGCAGCCACGATCCTCCAGCACTCCTTTCTCCCGTCTCAACACCGCTGCGCCCTGATCCGGGAGCGTGGCTGACCGGCGAAGCACGCCTGAGTAATCGTTGGACCCTCCAAAAAGAAAGACGAAACAAGAACAACCACCACAGAGACAACAGGCCAAACCCCCCAGTCTATATCACGCCCCATCCACCTCTTAATACGGCCCTCTTCGCTCATCCTTGCTTTGTTGTATCCTGTCTCAGCAGCAACGACAGGCTCGCCCTAAACAGCATCGACAGAAGCCCATCTCTGTTATTTTTGCAGAGCGTCCACGACCATCGCCGAAGTCCAGCTCCCGAGACAATCTGAGACGGCATCGATCGAAGCATACCCCTGCAGACAAACTAGCCGAAGCCACAGACGAAGAACAACAACCAAAAAAACTCGACGTCGACCATTTCTCAGACACGTCATACTCTCCTTTCACACCCACACATACCATGTCATCACCATCGACGCCGCGGCATTCGCGGAAATCCACTATGGAACTGTCCATGTCCGCGTCTGCCTCGCCACAAGACCGCCGGCAGTCCAAGTCCTCTTTCAACGAGCCTTCCACCCCGACCCACCACCTGCACTCGTCCTTTGGCCACGGCGACAACACCGAGATGTTCAGCAGCAGTGGCATAGGCGGCCTCGGCGGCGACGGACTGGGTGGTGGCGGCGGCGGCCTCGGCAACCTGGCCGACGAGCTTGCTGATGCCCTGTCAGACGGAGACGATGACGATGACGAATACGACTACGAAGGCGGTGTCGTTGACGGCGAGGATATGGAAGACGGAGACAGCAACACACAACAACACCACAGCGGCGCTCCGCCAAACATTAGTTTATCAGTAGTGGGCGTCGACGGGAAAGGAGGACTGGACGACAGCAACGGCCAGCGAGACAGTGGCGTGGACGTGGCCTCGCCATCGAGTCCGCGGCGAGAAGGGGACGGTCTCAGCCTGAACCTGCCGACGGCCAACGGCGGTGGCCGTGGAGGAGGAGGACGCCACCACCAGCACAACCGCACCGGCAGTGTCTACGACGGGTCGGAGTACGGCTCGGACTCGGACTTGGACTCGCCCGGCATGTCGCCCAACCTGGTGGCCAAAATCGACGCGGTCGAGTCGCTGGCGCGGCGGGGGACCGAAGACAACGGCGGCCCAACCGACGGCGTGTGCAAGCGGCTGACCGAGGAGCTGCGCGATCTAGGCTCACAGTCCAATGTAGAAGGGGGGGCGTCCAGGTACGAAAGACAGCGCTGCTTTGAACTGTGTATTTGGAGTGAATTTCCCGTCCTAACTAGCCTACCTGCAGGTTAATCACGGCCCATTCGGCCCTGACGACGCATCTAACACACCAGACCCGCCAGCTACACGCCCTCTCCTTCCCGCTGTTTTCGCCGCTGGCGATGCTGCCCTTTGCCGCCCATCTCGGTGTCCTCAACGACAACGAAGCCAGCGACAGCGAGGACCCGGACAACAAGGAAGACGTGATGACTATGCTGACGGCCCTGGCCGAGCAGATCCCGCGGCCCAGCACGACCGCCTACCAGTCCCTGACGGCGCTGCACACCCTCACCAATGACCTGGTATCGACGCTCAGCTACCTCAGTGACACGCTGCACATGGCACGCCAGACCACCACGACGGCCACGCGGCGCCTGCGCAGTGCCAAGGAGCTCGTGGCCGAGCTCCGGCGCGACGAGGCCATGCGTGAGGAGGGCGAGGAGTGGCTGGCCCGCGGCAACTGGAACGAGCGGCTGCAGCGGCGGGAGTGCGCCATGGTGTGTGGCGATGTGGTCGGCGGCTTCGAGGCGGTGTGCAACGACTGGCGGGCACGGCTGCTGGCGCAGGCTGAGGCGGCGCAAGCGACGGCATAAAGACCGAGTAGAGCGAGCGAGAAAGATGGGGGGGGAGGAAGGGATGACGAGAGGATTTGTCTCTCGAGATGCGACACACATTTTTTCTAATCTCTTGGAAGATGGTTCTGCTCTCAAAACAGACTCCTTTGCTTGAGGCTACCCTTTCGAGGAAGAGATACATATCCTCTTAAAAGGCTTTTTTTCGAGAGATACCACCGAGACGCCGCGTCTGCGAGCATGTTTTACACTTCTGCATTTGACTTTTTTGGCTTGGTTTTATTTGTCTAGCTTTTCCTACGATAAATTATGGATGTCTGGTGTGGGCAACGAAGAGCCCATGCATGTTGTTGGGCGCAAACTGGGATACGATAGAGCACAGAATCGAGACGTCTGGCATGATGACCTCTGACACCGAGAAATCGTACCCTACGACAGGATGCTCAAGAACGTGCTGATGCGTGAATACTTTGTTTTGTCATATCCATCCACCGGTGAACACCGTACGTTGACTTTACCCGGATGCTGGCCGTCCTGTCGCAGCCCAAACGGAGGGAAGCATCCTCATATTGATACAATTGATCCAGAAACGGAAAGTTTTAAAGAACGCACTCCGCATGGTGGGAGGTTGTTTCCTTGCGCAGGGAGCTCCGTGCCAGACGCAGAAAGCGGCTTCCGTATTGCGTCTACGAAGATGGGTGGGCTGCAAAGCGGCTATGGTGAAAGCTCGCTCTCACTCACGTCGACGACCCAGACTGTCACATGGCCATTGACGAGTCTCATCGCAAATTGAGACACATAGAAAAAAGGATGAACAGGTCGATACGGCTGGCACTTGTGGTCCGACATCCCCCAGCAGTGGGTCATGTACAAGGAGGGAGGTGCCAGGCTACTGGCAGAACGGCATGAACGTGTTTACACCGTAGAAAGACGTGGCGCTTCTCTGGAGCGACGACAACCGCAACAACGGCACGGTAGCCCACCGCATCACGTCCAGCGCATCGTACGTGTCGGCGAGCATGCCAGGGCCACACTGGCGTCGCCGGGCACAGACACCACCGCTTGCGACAGTCCATCGTCAGACGTCCGGGCGCTCGTGTCGGTGGACTGGCGCCGCGGCCCGGCGTCGTCTCCCTCTCGAGGCATCGCATCATCGTGACGCAGCCAACGCGACCGCAACCCACGCCATGCTGCCCGACGACGGCCACGCCCACTCGGGCATCCGGCTCGACCCGCTGGCGCCGTCGTCTGCGCCCGAGGGCCAGGGTCCTGTGCTGACATATCCGTTCTATACGCATTTAGCAGTAGTAGCACGACAAGCAATTGCAACGCACTCACAGTGTACCTGTCGCCGTCGGAGAACGCCAATCCGACGCATCCGAACCGGTGTGTCTTGGCCTTTTGATGACGACACTACCCCAACAGTCGGGCAGCCCGTACCGCTGGCCAATGCAGGTGGCGAGCCGGCCCGGATGGTCGGGTGAAGTGGTGGCCGAGGCGTACGTCAAAGACGACCAAGGTCAAGAAAGGAGGGGGAGGCGGAGGAGGACTGGCGCCCGGGGTCCCATGTGTTGCAGGCTGTGGCTGCGGGAGCCGACGATGGTGCTCACCAAGCTGATGGTCGACGCGGGTGGACTGAAGGCGGGCACGCTGGGGCTGCCCGAGAGTGTGATGGTGTGAGGGAAGGGAGGGCTAGGGGAGGGGGGGATGTTCCTTGGATTTTCTTTGTAGGGTATGTCACCGCGCTTTAATCCTTTTGTTCCGCTACTGCCGTCTTGTTTCTTTGGCTTCGTTTCCAGTGGGCTCGTATAGCAGGATACAGCGCTTCTCTCATGTCAGAGAACGTCGTAAGATATCACACGAGCACTCGTCCGGACTTATTCGCACTCGCTCAGTCAGCCATCCTCGTGTAAACAATGAGAAGAAAAATTGAACAGTCTAGACCAGCTGCGTAAGCTTGTCCGCATTGGTTGTGCCCCTATGCAGGCTTGCATTGTTTTTTTTCTTGGTTTTGGTTAGGCGCGCATCTTATCTTTTTTTTTAATTGCCTATTAGTTACTTCTTTTTTTTTTCTCGTTACGAGTATTGCAGTTGCTGTTGCCGTTTTTAGATCGGCCACTCCTTCCCAGAGGCTTCCTAGAAGGCCAGAATGCCTTAGCTGTGGATCCGCCCGTATTTGTGGGATCCGCCCCTATTATTTTGGGTCTTTTTTTTTTTCCTTTTCTTTCTTCTTGGGCCTCCTGCAGCGCAATACGACTGCAACAGGAAAACGTGTCGGCCCAGTGGGTATGCATTTGGGTGGGCGTGCCCGCCACGGCGCGCGTGTGCGAGGCGCGCTGAGCTGCACATCGTTTTTAGACTGTCCCGCTACAACGGTAGCGGTCATCGACCGTCGCCCCCCCTAAAGCCCCAGCTCTGCTCTCCCCCCTCCCCCAAATACGCCCAACAAGCCCCTAAAAAGGCCCCTAAAACACCAACCTCTTGCTTGCGGCAGCTCACAGCTATTACCCACCACCCCTATTCAGCGGCCCCGCTTGCAAGGATAAAAATACCATGCCAATGAGACAGGACAGACCACAGTTAGGGGCTCTCGCAGGACTTGGATTTTCCGAGTAGGACTTGCGCTGGCAGCTCCCTGGCAGCCGTGGCGCTGACTATGCCAGCCACCACACGGCAGTGTCGGCGCTCCGGCCGCTGCTTTTTTCCGTTGCCGCCTCCCTGCCACGTCTCGCTCCACAGGGGCTCACCAATCTCCCAGTCGCCCTTTCCCGTTTCGTAGCTACTGCTACAGTATCGCGGTTGCCACTGGGGACCACTACCCTGGCCGTTTTGCGCAGGTCCCTTCCCCCCCTCGCAACAGGCGACTTTTCCCCTATGTAATATCTGTTTCCCCAGCCTTCTCTCCATCTGCTCAGTCTTATCGTCCACGACGATTTTTTTCCCTCGCCCATCTGTCCCCATCTCCTCCATCCAACCACCCCCATCGCCTGCTCACCCTTTTTTCATTCATTTTCCCCTCATCTTTGTTTTCTCGTCTCTGCTCCGTCCCTCGTTTGCCTGGTTTTTTTCCCTCCCCTGTTGCGTTTGTGCTTGCATCCAACGCGCATTCGCTTCTTTTTACCCACCTCATCCGAAAAAAACGGGCGTCTACTGCATACGAAAACGAACCACTGTGCCATCCTCCCTCCTGTTCCGATAGGACGTAGCCAAGAAAAAAAATAACAAAGACCACCACCTCCGAGCGGCTGACGTGCCGTCGCTCACACCCTCACCCATCCCGCCCAGCTCTGGCAATTGCTGTCCCTCCTCTCCTTCTTTTTTTTCACCTGCCATCCTGTCCTAGCCGTCATGTTTGCGACCATTCCGACCCTATAATCGAGCAACCGAGATTCTGAGGGACGAACGAAAGGGAGGACGGGATCACGAGACGGGATCACGAACTGCAAAGACTGCAAGACGACCAGGAAGACGAACCTCTCTCTCTCTCTCCCCCCCCACGGCCGACGCCATGAGATAATGACTGCCTGCTCCTCGTCATCACTCCGCCATCGCAGCCACCATGCCGTTTCTTCGCCGTCGCGGCGTCATGGCCAGCGAGTCTGACATGCGTCGCCATACGTCCTTCTTTCATCCGCTCTCGACGCCCAAGCGGCCCCTGCAGCCCTCTGCGGAGACCGACGGCGACGTCCGCCCGCCCTCGAGTGCGTCTTTCCGCTCTACGGCCTCCACGACTGCCGCCGCCTCTGAGCCGCCGCCGCCTGTCCCTGCCATTCCGCCAATACCGTCTTTTCTCATGGCCGGCCAGTCTGGGCAGCCCGGACAGTCCGGGCAGTCAGGGGGGTCGTTCGGACGGCCGTCTGCCGACTCTATTCGCCCTTCGACCTCTACCGATCCCATCGTCCGCGATGCCTCCCGGACGCCCACGCCTGCCGACATCGCGCGCGGCTTCTCCGCCGACATCGCGCGCGATGTCTCCAAAACACCTACACCAGCCGATGCCTACCCCCACCGCCTGCCGCCGGCCGTGCCCATCGATATGACAATCGGCGACCTCGAGGCCCCGTCTACCATCACCCTCGAGGCCATGATCCACACTGCTCCCAGCACCCTGCCGACTCTCGTGCCCGCGCCGCCCGATACGCCCACCAGCCAGAGCCGCCCCGAAAGCCACGGCAGCCGCGGCAGTCATGCCGGCGCCCGCAGTGTCAGTGCCGGCGAAGCCCATCTAGCCAGTCGACCTGTGACGCCGCCCTTCCAGGAAGAGGCTGCCAGACACCGGCGCTTCTCCCTGATGCGCTTCCGCAACGCGTCCGATTCCCAGCTGGCCGCCCGCGCGAGACAGCAGGCCCAGGCGGAGGCCATTCCTCCTATCCCTCGACGTACGTGATTATCAGGCCATTGAGCTATCAAGCTATCAGCGGCTCCATCATATCGCCCCTGTTTTGACCTCATTTGGACTGGCCTGTCTTGATCCCATCTCTCCGTTGATACCGTTCTGATTGCCTGGTCTAACATGTGTTGTAAACAAAAATCTAGCTCCAGAAATCATCACTACCGCTCCCACCCTAGAGTTCTCGACCATACCCGAAATTGGCGACCACAACGAGATGAACGAGTCGAATGAGAAGACTGAGAGGAAGCCGCCACGCTTAAAGCTCGCGGCACGCATGCGGAAGTCGATGGACGTGCCCAGGACGGAAGAGGAGCGCAGCGGCAGCGGATCCACCAACAGCTTTGGCAGCTGGTCGAGAAAAGGGGGCCGCAAGTCGTCGGGCGGCCAGTCGGCCTCGTCCAACGGCAAGAACCCGGCCATTGCCTTTGACGAGTCTTCGCTCAACCAGCACGGCAACCACTCCGCTCCGCCCGAGTACGGCGACGACGCCACCAGCGGCCTGGCCCTCCCTGTGAACCGCCTCTCAGAGTCGTCCAGGTCCGACGGCAGCTCGGGCGATCGCGTCTACGGCAGCACAACCACCACGACACACACCGTCCACACGACCACCACCTTCTTCCGCCTGCCGCGCCGCCGCAAGACAAACCCACCTTCGCTCTTCCCCATCGGCCACCTGCCCCAGAAGGGACAGGCACAACAGGCGCCACCGACCACTCCTGTCGAGCAGACCATCCCCACCCTGACTCGGAGCTTCCCGGGCGATGGCTCAGCCGATGGCCCAGCCGACGTCGATCCCATGCCGCGGCCGCCTTCAAGGATGTCCCTCTTTTCCGGCTTCCATAACAACAGCAGCAGCAGCAAACGAGAGAGCTCTGACGAAGGACCGGGGTCGATGCCAGACACGACACTAAAACCGACCCCTGACGGCCTGCGGACACCCACCCAGTCCAGGCCGTCGTCCCAGCGCCGCGGCTTGTCATCGCCGTCCAGGCCCCTGCAGTCGCCAGCCATGGCTCTCTTTCAGAAGGGCAACCATTCACCTGCTGGCGCCTTCTTCCGGCCCAATTCGCGCAACTCCAATGGCCAATCGTCGCCGACGCGCTCCATGGCCGTCAGCGGCTCGACCGGTGCGCTTGGTTCCATGGGTGTTCCCAGCCAAGGCAGAGGCCGCTCATCGACCTTGAGCTCCTTTGGCAGGGACTCGGAAGACCACTTGACGCCTCCGGCTGCGAGGAATTCTCTGTCCACCGCGGGCCGCAAAAGCTTCAGCGACCTGCTCGGCATCAGTCGGTTGCGCCAGAATTCGGAGCCTCTGGGTCAGCGGAATGGTGCGCTGACGCCCCTGACCCCTGGCTCCAACAATTCCAAGAACAACTCGCTTCAGATTCCGCGCGACTCCATCATCCTGCCCGAGCGCCGCGACGACGACACTCCGGTCAAGTACCTGGCCCGGCTGGAGGAGGTTGTCAGCCGCAGCGTCATTGCCAGCGCCCTCTCCAAGTCAACCGACACCTTCTCTCAGGCTGTGCTGCGCAGCTACATGCGCAGCTTCAAGTTTTTTGGCGACCCCATGGACATGGCCATACGGAAGCTGCTCATGGAAGCCGAACTGCCCCGTGAGACCCAGCAGATCGACCGTTGTCTGCAGGCCTTTGCCAACCGCTACCACGAGTGCAACCCGGGCATCTACTCGTCGCCCGACCAGGCCTACTTTGTTGCCTTCTCCCTCCTGATTCTGCATACGGACGTCTTCAACAAGAACAACAAGCACAAGATGCAGAAGCCAGACTACCTGAAAAACACCCGCGGCGAGGGCATCTGCGACGAGATCCTCGAAGTCTTTTACGACAACATCACCTACACGCCCTTTATCCACGTCGAGGACGACATTGACATCAACGGCGAGCGCATTGTCGCCCACAAGGCCAAGCGCAAATCCATCTTCCCCAACTACACTCCAGATTTAGCCAAGAAGTCCGCCAAAGAGCCTATCGACCCCTACACGCTGATTATCGACAGCAAGCTGGAGATCTTGCGCCCGAATCTAAAGGACATCATGCAGCTCGATGATCCATACAGCTACCTCGGCACCGCCGAGAAGCTGAACATGGAGGAGCTGCAAAAGACCTTCTTCCGCACAGGTGTCCTGCAGATCGTGTCGGCCCGTTCGCGGCCGGACGCATTCATGTCCGAGAAGACGGCCACCAACCCGGAGGAGGCGCACCCGGGCATCGTCGATATCAAGATCACCAAGGTCGGCCTGCTGTGGCGCAAGGACGCCAAGAAGAAGAAAACACGGTCACCTTGGCAGGAGTGGGGTGCCATTCTCACCGGTGCCCAGCTCTACTTCTTCCGCAACACCGCCTGGGTCAAGAGTCTGATCCACCAGTACGAGACCCACATACGCCATGGCCACGACGGCATCCCCATCATCTTCCAGCCGCCTTTGGAGGAGTTCAAGCCGGACGCGCTCATGTCGACCGATGGCGCCGTCGCCCTGCTTGACGACTCCTACAAGAAGCACAAGCACGCCTTCACGTACGTCCGGCACGGCGGCCTCGAAGAGGTCCTTCTGGCCGACAACGAAGAGGAAATGAACGACTGGTTGGCCAAGCTCAACTATGCTGCAGCTTTCCGCACCTCGGGCGTGCGCATGCGCGGCGTGGTTGGTGGCAACTACGACGGCCAGAACCGGCGCGCTCTGCGCCGGCTTGATGAAAGCCAGTCTGTCCATACGCCTACTGGCGATGTGACGATCAACCGCAGCCAAATTGACCAGAAGATGGCCATGGACATTTTGGCCGCGCGCCGCGACATCATGCTGCAAAAGGTGGCCGATGCCAACGAAAAGTTGGAGCAGGAGGAAAAGCAGCTGCAGATACAGCTCCGCAACGTCCGACATCTTCTGATCATGGCGCCCATCCAGCCAAAAACACGCGAGCAGATGCTCCTCTCTGCGGCTCGCATGGCCACGCAGCTGAAGTGGACCCGTGTGGATATGTGGCGTCTCAGATGCCACCGCGACATCCTGGAGATGGACCTGGATGAAGAGCGCCAGGTGAACGGACTGGCCCCGGAGCATGCCCTAGAGAGCGGGGCCGCTTTTGCGGGCCTAGTCAGTGCTGGGATCGCAATCGATGCGTCGGCCACATCTTTGGGTATGGAGAGACCTCAGCCGCAGAAGCAGCAGCCACAGTCACAGCCTCAGCCACAGCAGCAGCAGCAGCAGCAGCAACAACAAGAGCAGCGGTCGCACCGCCCCCAGTCGCCGCAGCAGCCGCTGATGTCTGGGCTCAGCCGCGAAGAGTCCAAGGCCAGCTCGGTCAGCACGGCACTTCAGCGAAGCCCTCGCTCCCCGACGCACCGCGGCTCCCTAGCTGGCGGCAGTATCGGCTCTACCAGCGCCATGACTATCCCTGCATCCTTGCTGCGGCCCGAGTCACCCACCATTGGAGATGCTTTCCAGACGCCACCGCCAACTGCCATGGGTTTTGTCGAAGACTCACGGCTGCGCAAAGCATCCGTTTCCAGCGCGATCTCCTCGAGTGGCCATTCCATCTCGGCAACACCACCGCGTGCTGTGCGAACGACGACTTTCGGTCCTGACAAGTCGCAACCACCGACACAGAAGCCAGCCACCCCTAGCATTGCGGCCACGCCAGAAGATGCCAAGCACGAGCACGACGCTAATGCGGTGGATGCAGATGAGCAAGACCTGCTGGAAAAGACGGGCCTGTTGGAATCCCCTGTGCTTGGAAGCGCTGCGTTTAGCACGTCGACACCCAAGAGCAAGCACCCCGTTACCGTGGACGAGACAGGCAGCCCTGTTGCGGCTGATAAGCAGCAACAGCAGACAACTCCACAGCATGGCCACCATCACAACAAGAAGGACATTCGCCGTAGCCTGCAGCGCACCCTTAGGGAAAGTGCCGGCCACCTCTCCCACCACCGCAGCCGGCGTACGAAGGATGCGTCTATTGGCAGCACTGCTGAGAGCCAGAACCGCGAGCCAGACGTCCTCGCCCGTGGAACCGGTTCATTTGTCGTGCATGGCAAGAAAGCGTCAGTCATCAACTTTGGCGGAGACCTCCAGTCGATCGTTCCGTCCGACGAGCGCATAATGCGGCAAAGGAAGTCGCATCAGATTCCCCCAACAGGTGCGGCCATCGCTGACGAAGACGCCTCGCCTTTGTCTGGGCCTGGCGAGACGGGCGACAACTTTACGATCGAGGATGAAAGCGTCTTCACCAGCAGCGACATTGGCGGCGGTGGGTCCATCAGCGACATCCAGGTCTCGGTCACACCAGCACCACGGCGTGCGTCGTCGGCCAGCGCTAGTACGGCCACGGCTCGCAGCTTCCGCGATCTGCATAGGAAATACTCGTATGTGCGTGCGACGAGCAAGTCGAGCCAGGGCGGCAAGGGGCCGGCTCATGCTGCTGATGATGACGTTAGTGAGCTCGCCGTGAGCGTCTCGGATGGCAGGCGTTCACCGCTGCCACCGACTTTAGAGACAAGAAAGGAGAAGCTTGCGGAATGTGGGCAGGAACGGACCGATGACGACGATGATAAGGAGGAGGACGACTATGACAGCGCCGAAGAAGGCGAAGAAGGTGGGGGCGTTAAGTCTGGCAAGGCTGGCAAGGCTAGCAAGGCCGGAGACGAAAACGGCGACGGGGACGATGACAGTCTCGGCGATGAAGACGACGACGAGGCGCAGGCGCAGTTCTACACGCCGGATCCTCCAGCGACGCCACGATCGATGACGCCTGAGCCGGAGACCAAGAAAGAGAAGGAGAAAGGAAAAGAGAAGGTGGTAGCAGCACAAGAAGAGGAAGACGAGGAGGAGCTGGAGCTGGAGGTGGGCCCTTCTGCGGCCATGGTGGCCAGCCGGGCAATGCAGGCCGTTCACGCCTAGTGCGCAGGAAAGGCGATGCTGTATGACGACCGGCTGGTGGTGGCATGATAGAGAGTCCAGTCCGACTGGGCCCTCCCTCTATGCTGCTCACTTTGCATGCTCACGCATTCATATTTTGCACTCATTCTCATACCCATATTCGCACTTAAACCCATGCTCATACCCCATGATATTTTTATGACGCATATTGCACTTTTTTTTTATTTTTTTTTTGTATAGACCTGGCAGGAGCTGCATACAGCTTTTACGGAAACGGAAACTTGATTTATCATTGCTACGGGAAAGGGGAAAGTATCTCATCAACGGTCCTGGGGGGGTTTTGGTTTTCCCATGTATTATCCTTATTCATAGAAGAAAGAAACCGAAAGGACCAAAAAAAATGGGCTCAGTCCCCGGCGGGCGTGAAGCAAAAATAAATTAAAAATCAGCCATTATTGAATTGACAGATCTCGGGAACAAGAAGTACAGGAACAAGAAACAGAAATAAATAAGGGTTCGAGACCGTAGGCGCCCTGGAGGCGACCACGCGGGTCCGGTTTGGCGATCGAGTGGATACTAGACCTCTGCACTCTTCTTTTGTTGTGATTTTATGTAAAAGTGGGCAATACGGGTCTCCGGGAAAGGGGCGCAAACAGAGCCCTCCTCCCCGCCCCAAAACATAAACATCACGATGTTTGGGAAAAACGCGAAAGTGGGTTGTATGGTGGCTGGCTGGCCTCCCTCGGCCAGGGCCAACAAAAAAAAGAATAAAGGGGCTATTGACTAGTTAGTTTAGATGCATTCACCATTCAGCACCTTGCAAAAATAGGGGAGATCAAAACAACGCGTAAAGTGGTTTTTCTCTCACGCGTCACAGCCGCCCAATCACAGACTAGAATGGACGGTCCACCAATCACAGCACACAATTTTCGCGCGCGTCCGCCAGAGTGGAGGACAAACCCCAGCCAGTCAGGAAGCGTTTCACAGCTGAAGGGCCCAGAGCAGGTCCACCCTCGCCCTGCCGGCTTTTGCTCTCTCTCTCTCGTGGCCTTTCCTCGTATCAGCTCAGCGAAAGGGAGAGCTTCTTTGTCTCTTTGTTTGTTTGTTTTTCATGCAGCGCGTGTAATTGTGGTAAGGGAGAATTGACCAGGGGGGGGGGAAGAATCTCGCGTGGCAGAGGCCAGAAAGGAGGCCGATTCTTTAGAGAATAGAATTTGAGAAGAAAGCTGCTTTTGTCTGTCGAGAAAGAAATTGTCGACTGTCAAGAAAGACAGTTCTATCCCGCAATGGCCTTGGGGGAGCTTGTCTGCTACTATGTGCGTATGGGTATTGGCTGGTATGGGGGGCGGCAAGGCTATGCTATGGGCAGACACAAAAAGTAGTTATATCGCCGTTACGGTGTACGATAGTGCCGTCTCAGCAGAGCTTCCCCAGTAGACAGGCAAAGCGCAAGCGCAACGCCAGCCGTAAACAACACGCCCGACATCTCAAACATCAACAATGGCATACTCGTAGAGAGCTCACAGCTGGCGCGCATGTGGAACCATTTACTCATAGTACCTGTAGCTTTTCTATTTATTGATTTATTTGTGTTTTTTTTTGTGGCCCATAGCTTCTGCTCCAGTCGATCGCAAAATACAGCCCTGGTTGGTGGCCGTTGTGGCGACCTGTTTTGCCAAAAAGAAGCGTTGTTTGGGGGGGGGGGTTTCCCCAACTGCTGTTAGAGCTGGGCGCATGCGTGCTGGCGTTGCGGACAGACCACCCCCTGGAGATGCGCTAGACTGTATTGAGAGAAAGCACCATTGGCACTACACTGGCACAACAACCAGAGGGCAAATTCCCCGTTCGCTCTTTCCCTCTCCAAGACACGCGCTCCCCTCTCTGTGGTCGCTCCTTCCCGGCCACCTCGAAAAAAAAAAAGAAGAAAAAAACAACAGGTGCAAAAAGCAAAGAAATACGCCAGTCTGCCGCCAAAAGCACACCAAACTCACACCAAAAGTGCACCAAACACACCCAAACGCACCAAATCCACACCAAGCACGCCAGGGAAAAACCCACTCTGCCGCCGCCGCCGCTGCCGCTGCCAGTCCTACTCGCCAACAGGAGGGCAACCTGCGACGAACAGGAAAGAGCTGCTCTTTCCTCACTCTTTTTGCCCTTTTCCGCCCACCCACACACCAACACACCACCACCACGCCCCCCCCTTCTTTCCCTTCCCGTCCGCCCCGACTGGAGCAGCAGCAGCAACCTCGAAGCGTCCGACGACAACAAACAAATCATCGTCTCCATTTTCCCTTTCTTTCTTTCTTCTCTTTCCCCTCCATCTTCAACTTTTATTGTCCCTACGAATTCGGCCACCTAGACGAACAACCATTTTTTTGTTTCCTTCACGACTCCGACGCTTCCTAGATAATTTGGACCTGTTCGCTGCGAATTCCATAATTTCGTTTCTCGTCCTGTGCTGCGCCCGTCTTCGATCTCAGCTCTTCTTCTCATCCCGACGATCCTACAGATAAACGGTTGATTGCAGCCAAAAAAAAACCGCCCTCTTCCTTCTGTCGGCCCTCGCAACCCTACAGGCACGCATAGCATGCAATAGAGGGACTCTAATCCGAGCGGTTTCTCTCGTCCCCGTCTCTCCTGGTCTTGCCAAACGAGCCGTTCGCCGCTCGCTTCGCATGTGTCGCCGAACCCGCCATTTTTCGAAGCCGACCATCACGCACACCAACGAGGTGACGACCGACAAACAAAGGCCCGGCTCTTGGGACTGAAGTGAATGGAGTAGCGCCTGCGGCACCACCAGCTCTCGATTGCGTCGCCTTCTTTTTCTGATCCGCCGTCCACTCTCTCGACCTTCACGATAGTGCGCCAGAAGCCCGACAGTGACTACCAGGCCGCCTCGTACTCGATCCTCAATCTCTACCCCCTGCGTGTTGTCGTCCCCAGACACAGCTCCTACCACTACCGCCCGCAGCCGCCCGACGATCCCGGAGGAGGGCCAGCCGTCGTGAGTCTCTCGCCCTCCGCTTCCTCGTCTCGCCATCCCATCCCGCCGTCGGCGCAGCCCGCCCACGAGCGCATCGCCATGGCCCCTCCTCTCATGAGCAGTAGCACCGACAAGGGCGGTGGCGTGCAGTGCAGTCCTGCCATTGCAGCCGTCACTGTCTCGTCGTCCTTGTCGTCAGGCGCCCATCCATCCTCCTCATCATCATCATCCGCTGCCGCTGCCGTTCCAGCGTCCTCTTCCTCCTCTTCCTCTGCTTTACCGCCATTGCCGCCACCACCGCCGCCCGCACCGCTGTCTTCGTCCTCCAAACAGCCATCGACCTCGTCCGCTCGCAACAGCCCAGCCGCCATGGCGCCCGCCCGGACAGCCTCCACGCCGCCCCCGCCATTGCACGCGTCGCGCAGCCATCTGCACGAGGTGAAGCGGAGCAGCAGCAATTCGCTGGACGCCCTCGGCGCCAGCAACATTGGTCTGGGCAGCGGTGGCGGCGGTGGCTTGGCAGCAGAAAGCAGCGGTGCTGGTGTCGGGAGCGCCAGCAACAGCGTGCGCCGACTCTCACGAGCCAGCGCCCGCACTAGCAACGCCAGCGAGGCTGCCCGGTCCAGCACGGGCTTCATCGACCCAGACGCCGTCGACAGTGCCCTGCGGCGCGAGCTGAACCGCCAGCAAGGACACCGCATGTCCTCTGGACAACGAGAGGACACGCCTGGTGCCAGTCCGCATCGGAAGCGGATACGTATCGAGGGCGACCGGTGAGTTTTTTTTTTTTTTTTTTTTTTTGCTCCCGTGCATTTGCAGCGTTGCAGACGAATGTCTGGACAAATGTCTGGACAAATGTCTGGACAAATGCCTGGACGAATGCCTAGACAAAACCTAGACAGACAGACGAATGTCCACTAAACGAACTCTTCCCAGCTTTATACCCATTCGGAACGGCATGGACTTGCAGGCCAGCTTCAGCCTGCTGCACGAAGACGGCTCGCCAGCGACACCGTCCCGGCAGAAAAAGCGCACTCCTCACGGCGACCTGCATTATCAGAGAAGTATGTTTTTTCTCGTTCCTTTTTGTATTTGCTCTTTTCGTTTTCCCCTTCTCCCTCATACTAACTTTCCCTAGCCGAGGAGGCCAACCGAACGTTTTCCACACTGCTCCGTTCCGAGCTGTTTGAGAACTCCGTTCCCCAGGTGACCCCCCCGTCCATGTCACCCGACCACACTCTCCCGAGCTCGTCTCGCGTCACCAATGTCATCGACGGCACCCGCTCGCACACCCCGCCACGCACCACCAACCCGGCCTCATCGTCCGCCGGGGCCTCCTCCATGACGCCCTCTACCCCCCACAAGAACCTCTTCTCCTACATGTCCCCGCGCCAATACAGCCACGCCGCCGGCCACCCAACACCGTCAAGGACACCCCAGAGCCGCCACGGCCCGAATCTCGACACCCGCGCCGAGATCTACAGCATATCCCCCGTCCGCTTTGGCAGCCAACAGATCCTCCTCAGTCCGCGGAGGCAGCCACGGGCCGTGAGCAAAGTCCCGTACAAGGTACTGGATGCGCCCGAACTGGCCGACGACTTCTACCTCAACCTGGTCGACTGGGGCAGTGCCAATGTCCTGGGCGTGGGGCTGGGCTCCAGCGTGTACCTGTGGAACGCCCAGACGAGCCGTGTCAACAAGCTGTGCACGCTGAGCGATGATGACACCGTCACCAGCGTGTCCTGGATCCAAAAGGGAACCCACATTGCCATTGGCACCGGCAAAGGCCTCGTGCAGATCTGGGACGCTGAGAAGTCGCGCCGCCTGCGCACCATGACCGGCCACACCATGCGCGTGAGCTCGCTGGCCTGGAACTCCCACATCCTGACGTCGGGGTCGCGGGACCGCCTCATCTACCACCGCGACGTGCGCGCGCCTGACCAGTGGCTCCATAAATTGGTCGGCCACAAGCAGGAGGTCTGCGGCCTGAAGTGGAACTGCGAAGACGGCCAGCTGGCCAGCGGTGGCAACGACAACAAGCTGATGGTGTGGGATAAGCTCTCCGACACCCCGCTATGGAAGTTCTCTGACCACACGGCTGCCGTCAAAGCTATTGCCTGGTCGCCGCACCAGCGTGGTCTGCTGGCATCCGGCGGCGGTACGGCCGACCGCCGAATCATCTTCCACGATACGGTTCGTGGCACTGTTGTCAACGAGGTCGATACCGGCAGCCAGGTGTGCAACCTTGCCTGGTCCAAGAACAGCAACGAGATCGTTTCTACCCACGGTTATTCGCAGAACCAAATCGTCGTCTGGAAGTACCCGTCGATGACCCAGGTCGTCAGCCTGACAGGCCACACCTACCGTGTACTGTACCTTGCTATGAGCCCCGATGGCCGCGTTGTTGTCACAGGCGCTGGTGACGAGACGCTGCGCTTCTGGAATGTATTCGGCCGCAAGCCGGGCACGCGCGAGGACAGTGATGGTAGCGGCCGTCTGGCCGACTGGGGTGTGATTCGGTGAGCTTGCTTTGCTGGCTCAGAAGCCAGCCAATGGAACGGTGATTACGTAACGACGATACGACCGACGACGACGACGATGACGACGACTGGATGACTTGACGACCCGGCAGTCGACGACAGCAGTGGCTTGATCGACAGTGGCTCATGGCAACTCCCTCCGGTAGCCCTCCTCCTCAATTTTCTCCCCGGCTCTGTGGACCTCTCTACTCCTATGGCGACACCACGAACAACCAGGACGGAAGAAACATCACCACTGCATGCATTGATATCGAGAATCACTCCCCTTATGATATGTACTACGCTGTACCATCACACACATGCATATACAGCTCTCCAGGAAGAGGAGAGGTAGGGGGGAACGCGGGAAGCGAATAGCGAACAATGAACAGCGGAAAGATACCCGCGTCAAGCGAATTGCATATTGGAGAAGAAAAAAAGATGAAGAAAAAAAAAAAGGAAAAGGCAACAAGCGACGCTCTCATGACCCAGCAAGATATAGGAAGGAAATACGGTGGTTGAGACGTAATTATGTCTATGGTTTCAAGAGTTTTTGGACGGGGGGGATCGCAAGGTAATTGGTTTGAGGTTTGGGGAAATAGAGTGTTACTGTTGTTCTCTTTTGGGGGGGGGCATGGTTTGCATTTTGCATTTGTGTGTTGTTTCTTTATTCCCTGGTGTTGTTCTGTTTTTTCTGGTCACCTGTTTTACTACATGACGAGCGGACGAGCATGCTGGAATGAAGCGAAACTTGCTGTTCTTTCTAGTTCTTCTCAATAAACTTCTCCAACAAATGAAAGCGTAGTCAAGAAGCGAAATATAGACGTGAGTGTGAATGCGACTGGCCAGAAGAGATACCCAAGGCCGTGAAGTAACGTTAGGGGCGTAGTAGTCGAGAGACGAGAACAAGGATGGGCAAACACGCTTCGAATTTTCAGTGGCTGGCACATGGAGCATACTCCACAGAGGTGGCTTTTATAATAGAATTTCTCAGCACAAAATCTCCAAATGGCATCGAGACTGGCCTGGCCAGAGAAGCACTGGCATTCACCAATAAGGGCCGATGCAAACTATACCATGAGAATACGGCATGTACGTAGCCATTTATGCGGTTTTTGTGATACCGTGTGTGAAATGTTGTTTGTGGATATCTGGCTAGGAGAATATCGTGTAGATGTATCTCCCTGCGTGCACTCCTCCAGCTTGCTCTGTTGTGGAACAAAACATAAAAAGGAGCAGCAGCAAACTTGTGCCCGGAATAGCCAATCTTTGTTATACAGAAGTACATATAGAAGATAACGAGGGGGAACTATTTCGACTGACTCCCGAGCAATCCATCTCCCACCCCCCCCTAAGTCTGCTTGCTTTGAAATTGCTCATTGCTCATGGCTGTGTGCTCATTGATAGATTCGTGTGTGTGTGTGTGTGTGTGTGTGCTCATGCTGATGGATGTGTGCTCGTGGATGTGCGCTCAGGGATGCGCTCATGGAATGGTTGTACTTTGTATCCCCCCCCCTTCATCTAAGCGGCCCATCCCGGAGGGCCTGCCCTCATGTACATTGCCGTCTTTCTTGCGTCTCCTCCCCCCCTCGCTTGGCGGGAGGACCATTTGCCCCCCCAAATGTCTCCCTTTGAGATATTCTCTCCTATTCTCCCAGTATGGCACCACGAAAAATCTGATGATTTTTTGCTAGTCTATTCGTTCTGTCGTGCTTCCCAACCAAGTCTGTGCAACTCGGAGAACCGGCAAAGAAGAAAAATCCTCCGTCTTTTTTTTCTTTCCTTTTCTTTTTCTTCACTGGCCCCTGGGTCTGGTCAGGATGGTGTCACCATACACATATCTATCGGGTACAGGCTGGTTAGCATATGAATCATGTGTATGATCAGGCGTGTGTGTGACAAGAAAGTAGAGCCAAATTGCTTCCCAAGGACAGGAGAAGAAGGGGTGGGGGAGGGTCGTACTGATGCCACATGCGGCCAATCATGCCCGGAGTGCGCCGCTGGTCGTGGATGCCGTCGCGGATGGCCATCTGGGCCGGGTTGTTGGACCGCTTCAGTTCGACAAGAGAGGCAAACTGGACTCGGGATTCCTGATAAGAGGTTAGGAAGAAGGAATAAAAGGGGCAAAAAATGGGGGCGTGATAGAACGTACCCTGCGGCCGTACGACCAGTAGGAAGACACTGGAGACTCGGCCACGGGCGACTCGGTCACGGAGACGACGCTGTTGGAGCGGCTCTTGGTGCCCATGGTGCTGATGGAGCTGACACTGTCGGACCGGGCTTTGGTGTTGAGGGAGGCGATGCTGTTCGAGCGGCCACCGGGGGCCGGAATGGGAACCGAGGCCATCGTGGCGGCGGCGGCGGCAGCAGCAGCAGCAGCAGCAGATTGTGTGGAGGCCATTTTTGATAAATGAGAGAGAAGTGTAGTGGTAGTGGAGATGGTAGTGGTAGTAGTCAAAGTGGTAGGGACACAAGAGATGGATGCCAAGTATGAATTTGGAGAGACAAGGAGCAAAAAAAGACTTGGTCAATAGACTTGGCAGTGAGAGAGAAGACAGACGAGTACAACGGAAAAAAAAAGGATATGAGCAAGTTGATATGAGTTGGATGGAGGAACTTGTTTGAATGTAGTGATGAGACTGATGAAGAAAGAGAAGAAGAAGGAAAAGCCGAAAAAAAGGAGGAAACAAGGCAGCTATTTGTACTGTGGTCGATGGTCTCCTCGTTCTTCTAGAAAGAGGAACTGCTCTTCTTCAGAAAAAGAAAAAGAGAGAGAAGGAGGAGCCTCTTGGAGATGGACAGGTACCTCTGGGTGGTCCCAAGAAAGGGATGGGCAAGAGATAGGACCAGCCGTCGAAACAACATCCCCCTATTTTTTTTTCACTTTTTTTTGTACCTTCACATCGTCCCAGATTGGCTCATTGGTCCATTGGCTCTTTGGCCCGGCCGGTTGGGCTGACCTTCTGGGCTGTTGTCGTGAGCTGGCAGAAACGGAAGACGTGTTGTCTCGGCGGCTGGAAGGGCAGACTGGCGTGACTTTTTTTTTTCTTTGGTCGTCGTGTTTCTGGCCGTACCTGCAAGGACGAGCTCATCAAACCCGGTGGGTGCTGTGTGTGTGTGTGTGTGTGTGTGTGTCCGCACGAACCACTGGCAGAAACAGATCATAGTACTTTGTCACTGCGGGTGAAATAAAAATATTAAACAAAAGAATAATAATCAAACAGTCAAGCAGTAACACAGTAAAACCCATGGTGTTGTGTCCTGCAAGATAGGAAACCGCGCCCCTCCCATGTCCCCCTTTCCTTCCTAAACCAGAGAACAATAACAAGGAAATCAGATCATGGGCTCGTCCATGACCTCACGAACAGGCGTTTCTTATCTGGAAGCCAGGCGAGAGTGATGTAAGGCATATGGAGCATCGAGAAGCCCCTTTGGAAGACCGAGCGAGAAGAGATGCTAAAAAAAAAAAAAACACAAAAAAAAACACACACAAAACACAAAAAACAGACGACTTCCCAACGGAAGTCCGTAGCAGGAAGAATCCAACCATCTGTCAGCACAGCCGTGTTATCTTTTGCCAGTAGTTGGATGCCCACGAGTACCTTCCATTACAGACAGACTCAACAGATCGATGATCGGGTGAATAACGCCAGAGATATGCCTCCTGTCTCCCTCGCTGGTCATCGTGATGGCCCACGAGCAACCAGGCCAATCGGTGGCCTAAGAGCCTTCCCGTCCTTTCCTGTTGTATTCTAGCTGGCTACCCCACAAAAACGGCAACCCTTCCGGCACACATGATGTGCCGTAGAGTTGCATTTTCTTTCCTTTTTTTTTTTCACAGTTCCCGCCCGTCTCGCCGCCCGTCTCGCCTGTTCGCCAGGGTCGGTGGCAACGCTGGGCCAACCAACAGCCAGAGGTTGGTCAAAAACGTCTCTTACACATCCACCCAGCGTCCAACGGGGGGGTGGGCCAGGGAGCCAAACTCTTGCTGCAATGCTACTGATCGGCCAAACCCAATGTGTAACAAAACCTATTACAGAGTGTCCCTATCCCTTGCCGGGTGGCTTATGCTGTAGCTGCCGTTGTAGAACAGAGAGAGGAGCCGAATCTATGACCTCTTTTTTTTTTTTGCTTGGTCTTTTTCTTGTCTCTCTCTCTCTGTCTCGCTCTTCTCTCTCTTCGTGCTGCCGGCGGTCTCCGTGTGTCGGACGAGCCCTTGTCCAACCAATGCGAGGAGAGAAAGACAAAGAACATGTCGAGAAACACGCGGTTTTCATTAGTTTGTGCAAGGTGAAATCGTACGTCCAGAAGCGAAAGCCGGACGAGAAGCAGGGACAATTCAAAAGAAAAAGAAAAAAAAAGAAAAATTAAAGGTCCTTTCCTCGAGCTGTCCCCGTGGCCGATCTCCCAAAAAAAGATACAGCCCCCAACAACAACCAAAAAAAAAGGAACAAAAAGGAGCAAATGGATGGTGCTCGATTATTCACCCCCTCCAGTTGGGGGGGGGACGCACGAGGCCAAACAGGAGAAGCGAGAACGAACTGTGCTGGGATGGGACCAGAACACTCCGTAAAGGAAACAACGAGCTAAAACAAAAAGCAGGCCATCCTCAATATAGACAGTCGCCTGATGGGATGACGTCTTGTACAGGCTCAAACAGGCAATCAAGGCGGGACCCACAGACGGCAGCCGTACCAGTCCAGGGTGTGGAAGAGGGACACGGCAGTGAAGTGGCCGGTGAAGAAGGAAAGAAAAAAAGAAAAAAAGAAGAAAAGAAGTGGCCAGTGCTCGTCCATTTTTATTTTTATTTCCCGGAGGCCAGACCGCACCGAAGCGCGCATCGTTTCCAGAACGGGCCATTTTCTGGCAAAACAGCAAGAGGACAGGACGACATTGGAAGACAAAGAGGGGGGCGATCCCAGGCGGATCCAGGATGCCAAGGGCGGTCCCAGGGGCCGACAGAGCTTCCTGACTACCACGCATGTGCGTGCAGGCCGTGCATCTGAAACTCGACAGCAGCCAGAAGTAAGCTTCCCAAGATTGCACCATGTAAGATGCACTTCGTAGCGCCCGGAGCTGTGAACGAGTGATTCCGACTCGTTCGAGAAAAAAAAAAAAGAGAAAAAAAAAGAAAAAAGAATCCTAGAATCCTAGAATCCCAGAATCCTACAGCGGGAAGCTCCCCCAAAACCGGTGAGGAGCGTTCCTGGCCGAAGAACGCCAGGATTTCACAAAAAAGCACACGAGGGATTGGGGTGTGATGCAGCCCCCCATTGGCCAATGGAGCGCCACCAGAAGGCGCTGGGAAGAGACAGCTGCGACGACCCACTATTCCCCCCCCCTGTAGCCACAAGTGTCTCTCTACAGGCCACTCTACGCGTCTCGCTCGCTCGCGACGCGTTTTCTTGTGGACTAGTTATGGCGAGTTTCCAAGTCACGTCTCTCGATTCCCCCCTCCTTTTCTCACGACACACAAAAAAACCACACCACCAGCACATGTACAGGAGACTTGCTCCTCCTCTCTCTTCACTCCACTCGAGCAGTAGCAGCCGCTGCCGTCTTCTGTCTCGCGCCGCCAGACCACCACACCCATCCCTCTTCTCGGCCCGCTCCTCCTGCCGCTCGAGAATGACCGCGGACGCCTCTGCTGCTGCTCCTGCTGCTGCTGCCACGCCCGCCTCCCCCATCGTCCCCGTCGTCACATCGCCGCCCACGTCGCCCCCGGCGAAGCGTGTCAAGACCATGGCGGAGACGGCCCCGGCTGCCGAGGCCCCGGCTGTAGAGGCCCCGGCGGCGGCTGCTCCCTCCTCCGCGCTCCAGATCCAGAAACTCTCCAAGGACGCCACCCTGCCCACCCGCGGCTCGGCCTGGGCCGCGGGCTACGACCTGTACGCCGCCCGTCCCACCACCATCCCCGCCCGCGGCAAGGCCCTCGTCGACACCGACATTGCCATGGCCGTCCCGCTCGGCACCTACGGCCGCATTGCGCCCCGCTCCGGCCTCGCCGCCAAGCACTTCATCGACACCGGCGCCGGCGTCATCGACGCCGACTACCGCGGCCAGGTGCGCGTCCTGCTCTTCAACCACGGCGACGCCGACTTTGCCGTGGCTGCCGGCGACCGCATCGCCCAGCTGGTGCTCGAGCGCATCGTCACGCCCGCCGTCGTGGAGGTGGCCGAGCTGGCCGCGAGCGACCGGGGCGCGGGCGGGTTCGGCAGCACGGGCGGGTTTGCCGGGACGGCAGCGGCGACGGCGGCGACGACGACCACTGCTTAGTGGTGATGCAGAGATAGAGAAAGAGGTTTTTTTTTTTTTCTATTTTTGTTTCCTTTTGTATTATAATTATCAAAGAACAGTAGCCTCTGCAGACGCCGGACGATAAAGGATGGGTGTCATGAGGAGCAAAGAAGGGCTATGGCTGGTGGCCCAGGAGTTACATAAAGGGATGAAATTGTGGAATGCTTTTTTTTTTGTCCCCGGCAGAGTAACCGGTAGGATGGCCGATGAGAAACACCGACAGGAACAGACAGAAAGGAGCAGCCAAGAGGACCAGACAAAAGGAACAGAAAAAAGGGAAAAAAAGTCCGGCAGGAACCATAGCCAGACAAGGAACAAGGCAGGAACACGGTGGCAACGAAACAGGACATCAAAAGGGCCAAGGCCAGAGGTCCACACCACACATATATACGTATACTGTGGCATGTTTTACGCATGTCCCATGTAAGAGTAGGACGCACCACCAATATACACCGCAAAACATGCTTATGCATACAGGGCCGGCCGTGTCCATCACTGAAGGATCCTGCTGTGGTGGCCCCGGCTGATGTGGTTTCCCAATGCGAGGCACATCCAACCCCGAAATGTGGCCCCATGTGAATCGATAAAAACGTCCGATCTCGTCATCTAAATTAACTTTTTTTGTATGTATATATATGTGTGTGTGTGTGTGTGCGCGTGTTGTGAAAGATGGTCTATTCTGATGCAGTTGGAATGATGAGCCACACATGTATACTCCCATTCCATCGCAGGAAGTATCGTGCTTGTTTTTTTGGTGTTTTTTGTGTGTATTCATTGTTGAAAGTTGTTGTTATCTTCGCTGTGTTGTTGTCAGCATGACTCTCCTGGTGTCCTGTCAAACGCCCCGAAATGTGTGTTGTCCTCGCATGCAAAGTGGTTGACTCTCCTTCCTCTCTTCTCTCTTTCCTCTCCTCTCCTTCCTCTCCTCTCCTCTCATTCTCTTCTCTTCTCTCCCCCCTCCTCTCCCCCTCTCATCACATCTTCACGGCCCGAAAGTCCACTTCGGGGAACTTGAGTGAGCCAACGTGTCGTGCCAGCCGCAGCTCGGCCGCCCGCGACTTGAGCAGGTGCAGCGCCTTGGTTCGCTCCTCCTTGCCCACTACGCCCTTCTTGTCCAGCAGCTCCTCCGCCTTTTGCATCTCCACACCCATGCCCTCGCACGTCTTGGCCAGGATCTCGTGCATGCTGGCCAGCACCTTCTCGGCCGCCCGCGCCAGCGGCAGGTCCACCGCGGCTACGTCGTCGTCGCAGGTCCAGGACGTCCGCTGCAGCAGGCCGGGCACGCGCGACACCGCCTCGCGCATGCGCACCACCATGAGCGCACCGAACATGTCGCCCGTGCCGCTAAAGTAGCAGTCGATGGCCGGGAAGACAATCTTAAAGGCCCGGGCCTGGCCCGTCGACGTCATGGACGAGCCCACCACGGACAGAGACGAGATCGGGTGATCCGGGTGGTCGAGCGACACCGAGGTGATGACAATGTGTGGCACCTTGTACCGCTCGTGCAGGACCTGGACGGCCTGCTGCAGCGAGTCCATGGTTTCGATCTTGACGTCGGAGAGGAGTCTTTTTTTTTTCCAGGGCACGTGTTAGCTTTTCGATTCTCTCGCAGCCTGGTTGGTACCCGGTGACATTCTAAGAAACTAAGCCACCTCCCCGAGAAAAAAAAGAACAAAAAAACGTACTCCGCTTCAAATTGGTTTGGCAGGATCAAGTCGGCATGTTGCAGAATCTTCTTGTACGCGGGCACCACATCTGGCGCCACGTAGATCCTGCCGTTGTCGCCCATCACGGGGTCCAGCACCCAGAAGAAGCTCCCCGGCACGGAGGCGTGATTCTTCTGGAGCTCTTCGGCGATGCGGCCGACAACTTCTACTGAGGCAGCCCCTGGCACGTATCCGGACAGCATCACGTCAAAGTTGTCCAGGTAGGACTGCTTCAGGCCTTGGTACAGGTCCCATATCTCATCGGACGTTGCACGTGTGCCTGTCCATTGTCTGTAGCCAGAATGATTGCCTTTTTGTGAAGAAGGCAGGATAAGGTGGGTGTGTGAGTCACGATGCTGAATATATAGAAAAAAAAGAAAAAAAAGAAAATCAAACGCCGGAAAGGAAGGTCCTTACTGAATTGGACCGTGTTCAGCGCGGCGACATCGCATCCCAGGGTCTGCATAGCAAAGACGGCAATCTTGTTTCCGACATTGCTAAACAACAGCAAAGAAACAAAACAAAAAAAAAAAGATGCTTGTGGTCAGTTATCACAGTTCTCTTCTTTCCGTGTGTGTCCTGCCCCTGTAGCTCTTCAACCGAGCCACTGGGCCGGTGACTCAAAGAGGCCACAAGACAAGAGAGAGAGAGAAAGAGAAAGAGAGGGCTGTGAAGCTCTTACCCAGACACGACCTGAACAGTGTTGTTAGCAGGGTGCTCATCCGAAAGCCCTCAGTCATATACACATGGTGGGGACTATGCGCTTCATACATGACTGGCTATGGCCAGGACACGCGTGTCCTCGACAGGCAGGTCGGCCGTCATGGCTGATGAGGTTGGCACACCGCCCAGCTGCGGCGTGTACAAGGAGAGACAAGAAAAAGAAAACTGCTTTTGGCCGCTGACTCGGGTCGACCCAAAGGATGAGATCTCGTGTGGGGAGAAAGGAAGGAATCCCAGGGGGAGCGTCGCAGCACAATCAGAACACCCAAGCACTCGGGGCGCCAAGGTCCGGGGCCTTGGAAGGACGAATCGGGCGCAGCCGGGTCGGAGCGGAATCGGAGCACGATCGGAGGTCTGCTCGCTTCTTCGGGGCGAGGGTGGAGGTGGGGGGGTGTGTGCCTGACAGCCGGCGACGGATGAGAGCAGGCAAGAAAGAGTGCGGATAACGGGGGTGATGCAGTGGGCGCAACAAAGTAGGCTGGAGCTGCAGCCGCAAATTCTGGAGTTTGGGCGGACGACAGGCGCGTGTGTGTGTGCGCGTGTGTGTGCCTCGAGGAAAGGGGAAGAAAAAGAGAAAAGTCACAAAAGGAAACAAAGCGAACCGGCGAACCAGCGAATCGTAGTTTGGGAGGCACACGACCAAAAAAAAAAGAGACGAGTTGCTGTGGCAGAGAGGAAGAGACGATAGCAAGCAACAACTAAGCTCCGTCTGGATGGAATTTTTTTTTTAAAAAAAAGGGAACACACTCCGTTTTAGACGGCTAGCCTGGCTCGCTATTCCTGCCTAGCTTCTGCTTGTTATCTGTTTTGTATCTCTCCGTTGATATAGGGAAGGGGCGACGAGAGAAACCGAGTCTAAGGGAAGGTCATGCCAGCAATTGCACTGCAAACGCGCGCCTTCATATATGACTGCCCTTCCTACTGGAAGAGAATTCCATTGTCTAACTATGCAGCCAGCGACCGTTTCCTTTTGTTCTTTTGTTCCCCCCCCTCCATATTGGCCCATGCAGGTCATCGACATTTCCAACCAAGGAAAGTCCAAGCCGTGGGGCGTGCGCCGTTTCCCTTCGCAGCTTCCCCGTTCAAACGTCCTGTAGTCAAGTTTTGCGGCTGCCCCTCGATTTTTTGGATTTTTTTTTGGATTTTTTTTGGTCTCGACAATGTATTACCCCGCGCTCCAGCCAATTGGCTACCAGTGGATTACAAAGGCCCCACAGAGGAAGGCACTGGAATCCAGCGATAAGGACCAGTCGGTGGCTCCTTGTGCGACACAATGTGGTTATGCAGGGAAGGAGTGGTGAGAATTGTGCGTGTATCGTAGCCGTTCTTTCCCGGGGTGCGAATAACGACAGCACGAGTTACGTATTCGTATTCCTTGGCCTCTGTGAACATGGACAACATTTTCGAATGTATTTAAAGGAGGGAGAAAAACAAAAAAACAAAAACAAAAAACACGCTCTGAACTCGGATGACACTGCCTCTGTATAACCTCACACCGTTCAATCTCTAGATGGATGGTTGTTTTTCTTTTCTTTTCTTTCTTTTCGTGACCGCACTACAACGTTGCCCTCCCATACCCGTGAAAGCTCCCTGCTCCTGCCGTAGTTTGCCAGTCCTGCCCAAGAAACCGTTTGAAAATGAAACATCGTATATATACCCATCGACCCATCGTTTACTCATCATCGCCGATCTAGGGTTGTTAGAGGACAAAAGGAAAGGACGTAACCCGGAAAGGGGGGGGGGGGGGAGAGAGAGAAAAAACTCACCTTGGGTGCAAGGTAGAACCGCAGGTAGCTGCTGCCGGACAGAATGTACTCGACCAGCAGCGGCACCTCGTTGGACAGGCAGATCTTGACCTGGCTGGACAGGCTGGCGGCCTTGCAAAAGTTGACCAGGTACTTGAGCGAAAAGGTCAGCGAGACCTGGTCGCTGAGCTCAATGTCAATGTTCTCGCTCGGCTTCTCCACGTTGGTGTGGCTGCGCAGCGTCACCGAGCCGCTGCCAATGTCGCCGTTGCTGGTGAACTTGATGCCGTCCTTGCTGGCCTCGATCGTGACCGACTCGGACATGGCCATCAGGTCCGTGCTGATGCGCCGGAACTCCGCCGCCGGCATCGTCACCGTGGCCGCGTACTCCGTCTCCGGGATGCCCAGGTGCTCCTGGTCAATGTCCATCAGCTTCAGGTCGTACTCGCTGATCCGGTCGTTCTCCGAGCTCTCAAACACCAGGTTCAGCGAGTCCGGCGCGTCGTCCGCCTTGAGCGTCAAGATGTCCTCGTTTTGCGCCGCCCGCAGCACCTTGGTCAGCGACGTCAGGTTCACCCCCAGCGCCACGTTGCGGTCGCACCGGTACGGCGAGAACCCCTCCGCCTTGAGCAGCATCGACACCAGCGCCACGTGCGAGTTGTCCATGGCCTGCAGCGCGATGCCCGAGTCATTGCAGTCGAAGTTGCAGTCTTGCACAAGGTCCTTGATGGCGTCGACGACCTGGTGAGAAAGTAAAGAGTTAGTCATGTTGACTTGGGGGGGCCTTCTCTACTAGAACCAAGGTTACCTTCTTCAGGATCGACGCCTGCTCCAATCTGGCTTCCAACATGTTGGGCGGGTTTTGTGTGAGTAAAGGCAAAAGGAGGAAAAAAGAAAGGGTAGAATAGAATAGTGAGAGAAAATGAAAAAGCGAAGAAGTGTCGGGAGGGAATAGTCGTTAAAAGGTAGAGGAAATAGGATCGTCAGGTTGTTCAAAGAGGTCCAAAGTACAGGAGGGAGTAGGAACAAGTTTGCGATCGGATCCAGCAAAGACCAAAAGAGGGGAGAGAGGCCAAAGGTAAAAAAAAAAGGCAATGGCTTTAGGGAGACAGACACACACGACACGCTTTTCCCAATTTTCGCGTTGCCCGCCCTCCAAAGTGAGAAAGACGCGTCGACCAGCGCGGGTTTAATTGAACCCACTCAACGCGGGGCATGGCTGTCTTCGCTCTTTGGTGCCCCACGTGAGCTAGACTTAGGCGTCAGAGGCAGACAGGCATCATTCTCTCTGAGTTACCATACAATTCGCCTGTCGGGTTGGGGGGCCCACTGGTTCAGTGGTTCGCCTCTACTGGTTCGAACCCCTCTGCTGTTTGCAATTGGTTGGACCTTTTTTCGACCAAGCAAATGAGACGTCACTAATCAACGACAGGGGGGGGGGGGGTGCCCTGGTTGCGAACGTCGTGAAAGTAAACAATATTTCTGTACGCTGTACAAGAAGGGCAGACAAAAAAAAAGAGTAAATAGATACATTGAAATGGTACAAGAGGTATTCACTTTGAATAGCGGGGGGGAGGGAGTTCGGAAATCAAACAGGAAAGGGGGCCAAAGAGCAGCAGCCATAAGCAAAACCAGAGTGGATGATCCCTCAGTCTGATATCCCAAGTCTTCATCCCTTTTTGTCAGGGTGTTCTCTTCACCTCATCTATAAACAATAAGTATATATATACGAGTGTTGTAACATGTTGGCGGATTAGACGTCAGTGTAATAGATAATAAAAAAAGAGACAACGAAAAAAAAAACGAGAAAAAAACAAAACAAAAAAACTCCAAAAAACCCGTTGACACCAGTCATGATGTCGTGCAACCAGGATTAATAAACAAGAGCCCATCGGTCTTTTCTCTCCCGTGAACCACCGAGCGCCACGCAAAATAAAAAGAACCCAAAGGGGTTATAAAACAGAAACAAATGCAAAAAGGGGGACAATAAAGGGACAAAAAAGCAGAAGCCATCGTTGCTGTCGTTGGAAACATCATCGCGGAAAATTCAGAATTAATAAATGGGGGAGGGGGGTAAAAGAGATGAAACGAATGAAGCGAAAAAGAGAGAGAGAGAGAGAGTAAAAAAGAGGGATGAGAAAGGTCCATCGTTTGATAAGAAGTCAAGTTCATGAAGAGACAGGCTGCAGTGGTGGCACGGCAAGCGATGACGGCCTGCTCTTGTCGGGCGATGTCGCCGTGTTCTCCGTCCGGGTACTCTTGGGACGGAGGTTGATCACCATCTCGAGTTCCCGAAGCATCCCCCGGCTGGCATCGGCGCGCTCGCGGGCCTCTGCCCGCCGCTCGCGTTCCTCCTTCATCTTGGCGATGCGCTCTTCGCGTGAAAGCACGCTCTTTAGGCGGATGGCCGGCGGCTGCGAGACGGCCTCGAAGACAACCTCTTCCTCTGGCTCGCCAATGCTGGCCGGTGGCGTCATGCCGCCGCCAATCAGGGCTTGCAGAGCATCCGAGACGCCACCACTATGGCGCTTGCTACTGCTGCCGCTGCCGCTGCTGCTGCGGATGCCACTGCCGTTGATGAGCGCGTCCTCGTCTACCGTCGTCAGCCCGCTCAGGGAGACGGTGGGCGACAGCACGGTGACATTGCTGAGAGAGGACAGACGCTTTTCGTTGCGGTCGATACCCGAGGCGAGCGCCGACTTGCCCTCTTCCCACGCCTGTGTCAGCAGCTTGAGGTCCTGGCCGATCGACTCGTACTGGGCCATCAGGTTGGGTCCCAGCTGCGTGATGTCGTCGGCCTCGTTCAGTGTGCGGTCGGATTCTTCGCGGAGCAGCGCCAGTTTTGCCTGCAAACCGCGGATGCCCGTCGAAAGCGAGTTCAGCTTGCCCAGCTGTGACCGCCACCGCTCCCGTCCCGGTGACAAAGGCACCTTGGGTGTCGACATGCGCGGGAACGTCTCAGCCTCGCTGAGGATGTCACGCAGACGCTTGTGGCACGTCTCTGTCGCCTCGTTGAGGCCACGGAGCGCCTCGGCCGCCGCTGTCCAGCGCACATAGTCCGACTCCTCGCCGCTGTTGGCCTCGAGCGCCAGCAGCGCACACAGGAACATCTTGCGAATGGTGTGGAAGCGGGCGCCGACCACGGTCAGGGTGCGGATCGAGTTGGGATCGTCAAACTCGGCCTCGGTGAAGCCCTGGAGCGCATCGGAGACATCAAAGTCGCTGATGTCATAGACATGGTAGTACATTTCGAGGTCGACCTGACCGGCAAAACCCTGCATCAGCTTGGCTGCCTCGGTGTATTTTGGCAGGGCTTCGGCAAAGAATGCGCGGATGGCGGTGCGCAGACGCATGCAGCGTCGCGTTTGGCTCTTGTCGTCCATGCGGCTGATCGGAGGCAGAGGTGCGCTTCTGGAATGTAGAATAGCAATGGTTAGTATAGGACACACTAGTCACATGAGAGGTGCGTTTCTGGAATGTGGAACAGCAGTGGTTCAGTGTTTTCTCCAGTCCGAAGAATTCTCGGCACTTTGTTCTCCTGCGCCAGCAACAAAACGGGATGCTGCAATAATGCATTCCAAAGGTCCAAAGATCCAAAGATCCAAAGATCCAAAGACCCAAAGACCCAAAGAAGTAAAGAACCCCCCCCCCCCCCAAAAAAAAAAAAAAAAACGCTGCTAAAGAGGAAGGGGGACACTCACATTCTATATCCACGCGAGACAAGCTCCACCTCTTTAATGAATGCGATGGAGGCGCTGGCGGCGCCGTCAAAGTCTTGCGAGCGCGTCACAAAGGTGCGCACTTCCGCCAGGACCGAGAGCCGCGTATGACGCAGACGCTGTTGCTTGTCGTAGATCTGAGCGGCCACGGCAGCCGTAGCTACCAAAGCCAGCACAAAGAGAAGCTGTGGTGCGGATGGCAGTGGGGTTCTGCCTGTGTATGCCCAGGCGACGGCCCAGACGAAGGCCAAGCCGCCGGTCACAGCGCCTGCCAGAGCCAGTGTGGCCGGCATCTTGGCGACTGGTGTTCCCGGCGCCTGCAGTGCAGCAGCTGCATTGCCATCGGGCGGGGCAGATTGGTGCTGTCCCAGGACAGGAGCCCCGAGAAGGTTCGAGGTGATGATGGTGTAGCGAAACTGTTCGATAAACTGGTTGTTGTCGGCGCGGTTGAAGGTGGATGCGACGGCTTTCTAGAGGCTGCGTTAGAAGACGCAGGTCCGCCACCGAAAAGACAAGAGCCTAGTAATAGCTAGTATATACTCACGGAGTAGCTGTTGTTGATGGAGGCCGAGAGGGATCTTGCGCGCGGCGTCGCGTCGATGCGGATCGGGGCGGGAGGCTGCTTGCCGCGGAAGCGTTTCCTCACCACAGGGCGTCCCATGGGCGCAAAGGAGGGTGAGGGCGGGCTCGGTGGTGGCGTGGCGATGCCATTTTGCTGCTCGTGGCTCGGCTTGCGGTGGTGAAGCTGCTGCTGATAAGGGGTCACCGGACTGGCGGCGGCGTCGTTGCCGCTGGCTGCACCGGCAGCGGTTGTTGCGGTGGTGGGGGAGGCGGAGGGTGCAGCAGCGGCTGCTGGGACCCAGTCGGATGGCTCATCTTGTCCCTCGTCTAAGATCATAGAAAGTCGGTTAGGCCGTGCGATTCGTCGTGGCATGGAGCGGTGCTTCTTGACAGAGAGGAGAGGCATGCGCGAGGGGAAGGAGGAGGAGGAGGAGACGGCGGCGGTGGAAGAAGAGTTTGAGCACGACATGGTGGAGGAGGGGGACGAAGAAGAAGACGGAGAAGAAAAAGAAGGGGGAGAAGCAGAGGAGGGAGAAAAGAGTAAGGATGAGATACCTCTCAGATACTCTGCGAGCGGAGTCTGGTCAAAAACGACAGTCTCCATGGAAGTTGTGGCGATGGAGATACATCCATCGAGGGGTGGCACAGAGAGGAGGAGGAGGAGACACAGAGACACAGAGACACACGCGACGCAGGGGAGCAGGAGGGTTGGCGAGAAGCGCGAAAGAGAGGGCGAGGGCGTGTGGGCGCGGCGGCGACGAGGCGGACGGTCGTGTATATAAAATCAGGACGACGCAGAGAGAGACACAAAGATACGAACAAAAGATACGAGCAAAAGAAACAAAACACGAAAGCCCGGCTGCGAGACAAAGGGGGGGGGGAAGGACGAGACGGGAGAGCAGGCGAAGCGAGAAAGAAGAAAACAGAAAGGCAAAAAGACAAAAATGGGCAAAGAAGCCGGAGAAGCCAGATAGGTCCGAAAAAGAAAGCAGCTGTGCTGCGCAGATGGTGGACGCAAGTTTGGCACCTGGGACTGGGGTTTGTTTGTGTTGGGGAGGGGACGACTAGGATAGATAGTCCAGTCTTCTAGGATGCGGCTTCCATGTGACGTATCGCGCGCAGGCAGCGTCGGGCGGATCTCAGGTTTCGCAGACGGGCAGTAGCAGGGGGGCGGGTGAGCGTGTCTGCGAATCTGAAGCTTGTGTGTATCTGTCTGACTGTGTGAATCTTGCGTGTGAGTGGGTTCTTTGGGTTGTTGGTGCAGATCTCGGCCGCTCGTTCCTGCCTGTGCCTGTTTCGTCTCCGCTTTCGTTTCTTTTTTTTTTTCGTTTCTTTTTCTTCTTGTTGCTGCGGTTGTTGACTTTTGCTCGGTCGGCTTGGCCGTGGCTGGGGTTGGCACAGACGTGCAGCGAGTTGGGCGAGTTGGGCAGCTCGATTGGCTGGCAGGTGTTCTGGTCTTTCGGTCTGTTGGTCTTTTGGTCTGCAGGTTTTTGTTCGGATCCTGTGACTGCTCGTGCAAACTGCCGTGGTCGTGGCCGCTTGCCCTGACACGCGCGTGAGCCTGCGGTAGTGTTTGTGTCCGGCGTCAGAGAACGGCACAGTTGTCTGGTTCTTATTTACTTTTTGCTGTTTTGGCAGGGTCCCCCGGGTTGTTTAGTCGACGTCTAGTTTGATGAGGGCGCCCAAAAAGTTGAATTAAATACAATGCACCCCCCAAAAAGGAAGAAAGGGCCAACCCAGCCCAAAAAGACCCAAAAAGACCCAAAAGAACCCAAAAGAACCCAAAAGGACCCAAAACGCACGGCTGCCCGTCTGCGGACAGGGATTCGCGTCCCCTGTGCCCACACCCGCCCACACCCTGTCATTTGCGACGGAGGCAGGGAAAGAGCCACCCACGGCACTGGCAGCTGAAAAAAAAGAGGGACACACAACAGTGCTGTACCCGCCAGATGGGATGGGACACTAGGCAGGCATGCTCAGCCATGGTAGCGCTAGTCCCAAAAAGACACAGTGCTGCCAGAGCGGAGCAGGGTCTCATCCCCACCCAATGGGAGGCCACTCTGTCCATTCGCTGCGGGCACGAAAAGGAAAGACGGATTCTGGACAAAACAGTTATGCGAACGGCCGGTCGCGAACACGAAAGCGAGAAGCTCTCATCATCTCAAACGTTGCTCTCCGTGGAACTCTGTTCCTCCACTCGCCCCCCTCCGCCTCACTTCCACCGCCCCCAGCCAAACACACCCGCGACAGACAGTCTAACGGGAACGGAACGATCGGGAAAGAAGCCAACCCGGGCAACCCGCCAACAAGCGGACAACGACAGACGACATTGCCCTTTTGCAACACACACACACACACGCACACAGACACAGACAAAAAAGAACTCGCATTATATCGCGGTCGCTCTCACCTCTCTGCGACACGTGCCCCCCTCCATCTTCCTTCCGGCGCCATGGCCACCGAACGCGAGCTGCAGATTGGACCCATTGTCCAGGAGTCCCTCATGCACAACACTCGGGTAGGCATCTCAAGGATGGAGAGAGAAAGAGAGAAAAAGCGCCCTGCTTGGCGAAGGATGGATACCCTGCTTCGTCGATGCACGATGCATGGCATGCTATGCTTAGGTGTATGCTAACCAGGAACTCACCCCTCCCCCCAGGTCCTCACCAACCTCCAGACCTTGACCGCCTCCCTCCTCGGCGTCGGCGCCGGCATCCTCGGCCTCGAGTCCTACAGCGGCTTCCTCTTCTACATTGTCTTCTCCCTGCTGATCACCGGCCTCTTCTTCGTCTTCCGTGTCGTCGCCGGCTCCGCCGCCCTCCGCAGTGCCGGCAAGAAGGTCGATCTGCTCGACACGTCCCCCTTCTTCCGCAGTCCCTTTGAGTTCTGGACCGGCGGCCTGATGGGTGGCCTCGCTGGCTACATCTTGACCTGGACCTTGTTTTACGGTCTGGTCCGGGCATAGCCTTGCACTCTGCTTTCACGCCATGCGCATATGCTCGTGGCCACATATAAATATATCCTTTTTTTCACGCGTATCAAAAATAAGCATGTCACGGCGTTTGGGGCATTGGCTGCACATCTTGAAAGTTGCAGCACGGGAGGCGAGTTGTTCCTTTGATATCTCTTTGTAGAACCTGAAACAATAAAGAGAGACACATACATACACATGCACGATCTCCACCACGTGCATGATCAAATGACAATGCGTGTCGTTGGAACATGCATCTTGGCGTAAAGCAAACCAAAATGCCAAAATGCCAGCCTTCATTCAATCCACAATCTCAACAATCTTTCCAACAAACCCGTCCAGCAGAAACTGCTCTCGGCTGGCGCCTTCAAGAATCACAATCTGAGAGCCCAGTTCGATCCACTCACGACCAAACAAAAGCTCTAGGCGGACATTGAATCCCTGTGTGGGCGGTGCCGTGTGCTGTCCATTGTCATGTACTGATTCGTGAAGGTCGAAATCATCATTCTCGGGACCCTCGGTCCCTTTACTCTCGTCGGATGTGCTTCCTAGGAACTCATCACCAATTGTCCCGCTCCATATCTTGGCTATCCGTGCCTGAGCACGGATGCTGGCAATGTAAAACGTGACAATCGTGCCAATCCCGAGGGACTCGATGCTGACGTCGCCAAAGAAGGCTGTCAGCCCGCTTGCCGCCTGCAGCTGAAGCCCGCTATCTTGCATATGCTGGCTTGGGATGGCCAGGACCATACCCCTACGAGGCTTCAGAGCGCGAGGCGGTGGACTTTCAAAGAAGCTGTTGTCTTCTTGCTGCTCGCCGCCGCCGCCATCCTGCGTTTGTGGTTGGTCCGTCGGTTCGATGACCAGCCCAACGGTGCCGACTTGGTCGGCCTCGAGCGTCTGCACCGGCATTCGTAGGTTGCGAATGCTGACAATCCGCGCAGCGTGCCACTCGCCCTTCAGTACTGAAGCAGGGACAGCGCTCTTAGCCACGATCCGTGATAGTTCAGAAGCAGAAGGGTGGGAGGTTGCGTAAGCGTGGTGGCTCGGCGATCCTGCTCTTTCGTCGTCGAGACTGAAACCAGACGCATCATCCTCCGAAGGAAACGGCCCAACAACGACACGGTCACCAACTGAAAGTTTGCCAAAGCGAAGATATCCAGAAAGCACGTGGCCAGGATCTGCCAACTGCCCCGGGGCCACCGATGCATAAGATGCTGGCCGGCTGAATTTATCCTCAATATGGAAGAGCGTTTCTGGCTGCTCTGGATTGAGTGCCATCCCAATATAATCCCGCGAGGTAGGCGTAGGCGGTAACGGGAGCGCATTGAGCAGAGCATGCACCAGACCGATGCCATCACCGCTCACCGTGCTGGCCAACATGACCGGTACCGTAGCACGAAAGTCGCCAGTCTCTCTAACCCTGGACAGGGCTTGGGCAATGGCCTCTTTATCCGAGGTCGTGACTTCGCGAGCAAACTCGGGCGATTTATGTTTGGACTGCAACAGCTGAGGAACTCTGTCGGCTTTCTTGACGGCTGTCCAAATGGGCACGAGAGTGCGCTTCAGGGATTCTTTGTTCAGCAGGTCCGATTTGGTGATGATTATGGCCAGGGGAAGGTCAAGCTTCAGACACAAGTCAAGGTGGGCTTTCGCCAAGGCCGCACCTCCGGCGGTCGAGTTTGCACCAAAATGCGCCAGAGCCCCCGTCCCTGAATCTGTCGAGGGTGCACTCGAGCGGTCACCTGTAGCGCCGAGGCAGAGAACAGTCCAGTGAGGCGCCCACCCAACTAATCCACGGAGAGTTGTTCTCCGATAGCGAGGGTGCCCTGCCGAATCGGAAATGAAAACCAGGCGTCCGTCCTTTGTGTAATCGTGGATACCAATCCAGGATTCAATATTCGGATTCGCATAGTTGACAATGCGGTCTCCATTATAGCCAACAAGCTCCTGCGTCACCGTGCTTGTAAGGCCTGACGCCATTTCATGAAGGTGCTTCAGCGAGTTAAGACGGCCCTTCCCATGGCCGTCATCAAAGGCACCAGTTGAAAGTATACCGAGCAGCGTAGACTTCCCAGATCCTGTGGGGCCGGTTAGAGTGACACGAAGCTGGTTCTTTGTCGCCGTCCCGAAAGCCGTGGACACGTCGGCTGGGATCGCGTCGGCGGTCCCGGGATGCGCATCAGAAGCAGTGGATAGGCCAGGCTCTGTATCCGTAGAGTCCATCCGAGGTTTGACAAACACTTCAGCAACCCAGAGCTGGTCTCTCCGCGTGATCGAGGACGGAGTAGAGGCAGCAGACAAGCTTCCGTTCGGAGATGGAGCTGTGTTGGTCCATTCACACTCACCAACAACCACCATGCGCAGCACCTCCGAGATGCAGCCAAGATTTGCGGCCATCCAGCGCAGTGTTGCAATGCTCTGCTCCAGCTCCTCCTTGGTGATGCCAACGATCGTGCCGTCGTCGGCTACCCCAATCTCGTACAACGCGCCACGCGACTCCTCCAGGCCCGGGGCCAACTTGCCGAGGCTGATGGGATTCGACACAATCGCATCATCATCAGGCAGGCGGGGAACAACAATGTCCTGGTGCGAGACCGAGGCATGGTACGGCGAGGACTGGCGCAGTCTCCATAGCAGCTGCGTGGTGAGGTGCTGGCAGCGGTCTTGGCGGGTTTGGCTGGCTGTGGTAGAAGCGACAACGCGGGTTTTCTGCAGGTATTTGGGGTCCATGAAAACACCCGACTTGGGCGATCCGGCATGAATGGCCTTATAAGATCGTCGTGGACGCAGCAGCAAGTGCAGCTTGTATTCTACCGGCCCCTCTTGCGGCTCTGGCGGAAGCTTGGTCATGCCGTATTCGGAGAGCAAGCTGGGCGCCCCGGCGCTGTTGGTTGTAGCCGGCCGCGGGCCAACAGCGACGTCCTCCGACCCAGACTGCGCTGCATCTGCAGGCTTGAGCCATGGCGACGACACCCGAGGCGGGTTCGGATCGAACGTGAACACGGACATCTAGGACGCCTCACCCTGCTCCGGCAGTGCGTTCTTTGTTGGCGTTTTCTTTCTCCTTTGTCTGCACAGGAAAATGATTCAGAGAGATTTTTGAGCACCTAAAGAGCGGGATTTTGGTAATATTCGATGCTGTAAGGAAACCAAAAGTCGAGATGTCTGAGATATTTGCGGTACCATTTTGGCTTTGGCGGGATTCTATTGCGGCGAGAGGGCCGTCGAGAAGCAAGTTGCCGACCAGGGCTGTGACTGCACTGGCTAAGAAGTAGATATACAGGGACACTTAGTACTGCGAGCGCATCGCGATGCTGTAGGCTGCTGTTGTTGATTCTGTTGTCAAAAGTGCGGGCGACGTCGTGAAAGAGAAAGAGTCGGACATTCACGAGCTGCCTGGACAGTCACTCGCAGATAATGCGGCATTACGGGGACTCATACGGCAGGCGCCACCGGGGGGTGATCCTTCCCCACAGATTCAGTCGGTCCAGCCAACTCGAGTCTTTGATGGCACTCGGGTCACAGGCAACTGTGCTTATTCCAATTACACTGTGCAATTTCGGGGCTCTCTGCCCAAGAAGCAACACCCCACAGCATGTCGTTCGCATGCTGCTTTCACGGGTGTCGTGATTTGCACTGCTGTGAGTGAAAGCCCCAGGCCTGCGAGAGGCCTGCTGGTGACGGCTGAAGAAGGAATGCGCAACGGAGAAACTATTGAACCAAATAAGCAACTGCGACTGGTCCAGCCAGCCCACCACGGATACGGGTGGACTAGCCAGGAGGTATTACCCGTTTTACGGTGTACTCGTGGCATGGCCCTTCTTTAATAATAGTAGAAGGGCCTGAGTACTGTGTACAGGCTAACGTGGTGTGGGGCTGAGCGACAAGGCGACACCGCCCCCCCTACAGAGTACTGCCAGCCGCACACTGCCTTCCGAAACCAATCTGCTGTGGCGAAACGCACGTCAGACACATCGTATTCTGCGCCTCATCATTTCGCTCCCCTGATACGCACCATCCTTTATTACCCCCAGCCTTCCCCTTCTTCAGCTCCCGCACGCAGACCTAAGCAGACCGGCATTTCCTCCCTTCAGCATCATTCAAGGGCTCGTTTCATACAGCACATTTTGGACTCTAATTCTCGCAGCGATGGGTCGGTTCGGGCGCAGCAAAGACGACGAGGATAGCGGCAAGGCCAGTCTCTTCAGCCGCAAGAAGGACAAAACGAAGGAGGCCAACCCATATGCCCAGCAGGCCCAGCAGAATGATCCCTACAGCGGGCCCCCTATGACAGCCTTGCAGCGGAAGCAGGCCGAGCTCGGACTGCCAGCCGGACCGCGGTCGGGTCGTGGTGGCCTCCCCAGCTCAGTCGCTCCCCGACAGCAGCAGCAGCAGCAGCCGCCGCCACCGCAGCAGAGCCAGGCGCCTCCTCCGGCATACTCGAGTCAGCCCAGCAACGGCTACAGCGCGGGTGGCTACGGAGCCTCCAGCGGTTACGGGAACAACCGATACGATAGCGGCAGCTCCTACGGCGGGGGCCTAGACCGTGCTCCGACATACCGAACCACCGCCGGCAGCGAGGCCGGGGGCCCGACAGCCGGCTATGGAAGCGGCACGCGGCTGAGTGCGCGGCGTGGAGGCTACGGCGGCATGGGCGGTGGCGAGGAGGTAGACGACTCCGCCAGACAGGCCCTGTTTGGCAACGCGGCCCAGAAATACGAGGAGAAGCAGCGCGAAAACCAGACGGCCCTCAAGAACGACAGCAGCGGCGGCTACGGTCAGCGGCCGAGCGATGCGCCCAATCCGTACGGCGGAATCGACGAGAATCGCGAGCTGACGGCAGAGGAGCAGGAGGACGAGGACGTGAAGCGCATGAACGAGGAGACTCGGTACCTGCGTAACGAGACAGACCAGAGCCTCGACCGGTCGCTGATGGTGGCCAACCAGGCCATCGAGACGGCCCAGGGCACGCTGGCCCGCATGCACAACCAGCGCGACCGGCTGCTGAACGCCGAGCAGAACCTGGACAACGCGTCCAGCCACAACAAGATTGCCGAGCACCGCACCGCCGAGCTGAAGCACTACAACCGCAGCATGTTTGCTGTCAAGGTGAACAACCCGTTCACGTCCAAGCAGCGCGCGGCCGAGCGCGCAGAGGCCGACCTGCAGGAGCGCCGGGCTGAGCGCGCCATGCGGGAAGAGCACCGCCAGCGCATGTACCAGAGCGGGCGCGCAGCAGAGGAAGACTTCACGCAGCTGGACCGGACACGCGACCCGAACAGACGGCTCGGCCAGACGTCCAAGGGCGGCATCTCCAGCAAGTTTGCGCTGGAGGACGATGACGAGGAAGATGTCCAGAAGGAGCAGGCCATTGACATGAAGATTGGGCTGCTGGGCGAAGCCGTGGGCACGCTAAACATGACGGCCAAGTCGATGAATCGCTTTGCCACGGAGGATCTGGAGCACATTGACAGAATCACGGCAAAGGTATGTCTCACAGTCTCTCTGGTGCAGAGGCTTCTATCAGCATTCCGTCAGACTTCTCAGACGGCTAACAAGAACCGAACAGAGCGACGCTGTGGACGATGGTGTTCGCAGAAACCAGTACAAGCTCAACGAGATCTCGCGGAAGGCATGAAGAGGGTGAACCGACGTGGCAGTGTGGAGGAGGACTTAAGATTTTACTGTCCCCTGTAAGCCGGGACAAACAGCATCAGATTGTATCTCGTTTTTTTTATTGCTTTGTTTTGTTGGTGATGGGCAACCCTGCAATAATTGATATGGGTATTCTTATGTTCACTATCTTGACACTCGTGAGACAGAAAGGTGTGACTAAGGAGAGGGCCAGGGACAGCGCTGCCAGGCAGGGACAAGCCCGCAACGTAGTCAAGACAGAGGCTGGGTTTTAATTGGGCTTCAATTGAGACGTATCTTGGCCTGGGTCGGCACGAGGTGTCTGTCTGTGCAGAGCGTGGTCGATTCTTGCAGTGATTCTCACAGCAATTCTTTCGGCTGCTCCAGATAAGGGATGATACAGTGGTGTTTGTAGTGAGTGGGCTCCAGGCAACTCTATTCTTATTAGCGAGTATGCAGGACGGAGAAGGACGGCAATTCCCTAGTTTGCATTATCGATAAGACATATTCGTTATCGATAACAGATATTTTGACATTGGCGAGGCGAGGAGGAAAAAACGCCGACCTCTGACCCTCTCGACAAAAAAACAAGAGCGCACCCACAACCATGGCAGATGAAAGCGCCAATAAAAAGCGGAAGCGCAACGGCCACAGACCCAGCGCAGAGAGGAGGCCACCGGCCCCGGTCCCCTCCAAAAATGCCGAGATCTCGGGCGACCCGTCGCTGTTTGCGGTCCGCAAGGCTCTGCCGATTTGGGAGAGCCGTCACCAAATCCGACAAGCACTCATCGACAACAACGTGCTCGTGCTTGTCGGTGAGACCGGCTCCGGCAAAAGTACGCAGGTGCCGCAGTTCTTGTGTGACGAGCCGTGGTGCACGGGCATGATTGCGATCACCCAGCCGCGTCGGGTCGCCGCAACGACGCTCGCCTACCGTGTGGCCCGCGAAATGGGCACACCACTCGGCCCAACGGGCAACAAAAGTGGCAGCACGAATAATGACAATGGTACGAACGGGAAAGGCTACAGCGTGACGGGCCGTGTCGGCTACTCGGTGCGATTCGACTATCAGATGCCGCGAGGCGTCAAGGTCAAGTTCCTTACGGAAGGCATGCTTTTGCAGGAGATGCTCCACGACCCAGCCCTGCTCAAGTACAGCTGCGTGGTGGTCGACGAAGTCCACGAACGCAGTCTCGATGTCGATCTTTTACTCGGCTTTCTCCGCCAAATCCAGCTCGGCGAGGGCCCGGGCGGACAGAAACGCAAAGGGCGACCACTCAAAATCGTCGTCATGAGTGCTACGGCCGACGTCGACAAGATCTGCCATTTTTTCCAGCAGCCGGCGGTGGAGGAGACCGCAGAACGGAAGAAGGAGGACGAAAAGAACAACGAGAGCAAGGCGCAGAAAGACGGCGAGAGTGAGGGCCGGCACGAGGACAGGAACGAGGACAGCCCCGAGCCAGGAAGGTCGAGGAAAAGAGGCCGGAAAAACAAGGAAAGACAACGCGAGGAACAACAGAGAAACGGGCAGGCCATATCGCTGTCGTCCTCGGCACCGCCGCCGTCATCGTCATCACCCCCATCACAGGTCAGCCGGCTGCGGATTCCCGGCCGGCAGTTCCCCGTCACGATCATCCACACGCCCCGGCCTGTTCCGGTCATTCTCGACGCTCTCGTCAAAACGGTGTTCCAGATCAACGCGGAAGAACCGCACCCGGGCGACATCCTCGCCTTTCTGGCCGGCCAGGACGAGATCGAGGCCGCCAAACGCCTCATCGAGGAGCGCATCCCCACCTTGCCGGTCACCGTTCCGCGTCTCGAGGTCTGCCCCCTGTTCGGCCAGCTCTCCATGGAGGCCCAGTACAGGGCGTTCCAGCCGGCCAGCCACCGCTTCACGCGCAAGGTGGTGCTGGCCACCAACATTGCCGAGACGTCCGTCACGGTGCCGGGTGTGCGGTATGTGGTGGACAACGGCAAGGCCAAGTCCAAGGTCTTCATGTCGTCGCTCAAAATGGAGACGCTGCTGTCGCGGCCCATCTCCAAGTCCTCCGCCATCCAGCGGACCGGCCGTGCCGGCCGTGAGGCGCCGGGCAAATGCTACCGGCTCTACACGGAAGAATCGTTTGACAAGCTGGACGCGGTGGAGCTGCCGGAGCTTCTGCGCATTGACATTCTCGGTGCTGTGCTGAGCATGAAGGCGCACAACATTGAGAATCCGTTCCTGTTCCCCATGATGGACAAGCCGGACTTTGACTCCATGGAGCGGGCGCTCGTGCAGCTGTACCGCCTGGGCGGCATGGAGAACGCCCGCACCATCTCGGCCGACGGCCGCGTCATGTCGATGCTGCCGCTCTCTGCCCCGTACGGACGCGTCCTCTTGGAGGCGGCCGCCACCGGTTCGGGCGCCACGACCGCGGTCGATGCCGGCGATGGTGGCACCAGCGACTTTGATACGGAGAGCAGCTGCCTGCCCGAGGCGATCGACATCATTGCCTGCCTGACGGCCGGCGACGACATTTTCATGTCGCTGCAAAAGGTCGGCGACCAGCGGGCCGAGATCGAGGAGCTGCGCCAGGAACTGCAGCGGCGCGAGGGCGACCTGCTCACGTACCTGACGACGATGCAGCGGTTCGTCGCCGAGAAGAGCAGCCGCTGGAAGGACTGGTGCATGGCGCGCGGCATCAACCTGCGCGTCATGCGGCAGGCCGTCAACATCCGGCGGCAGCTGCGCCGCATGTGCGTGCAGCACAAGCTGGTCGCCTCGGCGGCGGAGCTCGGCGACGACAACCTGGGCAGCCAGGACATTGCCCCGCCGGCGTCGCCGCGCAAGGCGGAGACGCTGCTCAAGTGCTTCCTGCGCGGCTTTGCGCTCATGACGGCGATGCGGTCGCCGGAGGGCAGCTACATCACCAGCGAGGGCAAGCAGGTCGTGGCGATCCACCCGTCCAGCGTGCTGCACGGCCGCAAGGTGGAGGCGATCATGTTCTTGGAGCAGGTGTACACGCAGAAGAACTATGCGCGCAAGGTCAGCGTCATCAAGTCTGACTGGATCCTGGACGAGGTCCGGCGCCGCAACGAGGTGTATCCTCTGTATTGAAGAAGAAACGAACGAGAATCGATTTTTAGCGGAAAGGGAGGATGATACCCCAAATAGAGCCACGAAGAAGGCCGAGCAAGCTGAGCAAGGCAAAAAAAAAAACGACCAGACTAGAGAGCTCTTTTTTTTTTTGCCTTTTTTTGCCTTTTTTTTTGGCATACACATCATATACAGCACGTACATCATACGCATCGTATATATATATGTATCTACTGAGAAAATGCTCGCTTTCGACCGGGAGTGATGCTACTTTATATATATATATATCCAACTATGCACCGATACGCCCCTTATGACTACCCACACATAGAGAAAACCCTCCAAAAAAAAAAAAAGCTCATTGCGGCTTGCCGCTGCCTCCGTCTTCTGGGTCACCACCGCTCTCTCGGTGCTTTCGTATTGCCGTCATCAGTTCGTACAGCTGTCCTATTTGCTGGTCTGGTTGTGTTCCATTGCTCCATGGTTAGCCATGATCAAGCTACATAGCATACGTTTCACAGCAAAAAAAAAAAACTGACCGTTCATCTTGGCCACTTTGACCGGGTCGAGCTTCTCGCCCACCCACGCGTCGCCCTCCACCTTTTGCGCATACAACTGCCACTCAGTGAGGAATCCAATCTAGAATGACATCGGTATTAGTGGCTTTTTTTCTCTCTTTATTTTTTTTTCTTTTTTTGTAAGGCTCGCTGTGGATTGGACCGACCAAATGTGAAGCATTGTCGACGTTCCGGTGCGCCCGGAACTCGGCTTTGATGTACTCGTCTCCTAGAACCCGCATCTCGTGCGGCAGATGCTTGCGGTGGGCCCGTAGCAGTCTCCGGTAGAGCGGAATGGGCGGCAGCAGGTTCATCGGCAGGGACTTGAGGCTTTTGGGTGCCACAGCCGAGGCCAACAACCGGGTGGACGGCTTCATTGGTGGTGGTTTTTTTTTGGTTTTTTGTGTGGATAGCGAGAGTCGACACGAGCACGGAGACGAGGATACGGGCCGAGATACAGTCTCTTCTCCTGCAAGGGACACCGGGCGAAATGAATCCACTCGCACGCTTCTATCCTGGTCCAAATCCGTGTAAGACAAAGGAAAGAGACGTGCGGGCAAAGCACCACCCAATCTCAGGCGAGTCGTTGAAAAGGTTCAATATTTGTGGGGCATCACGAAAGCAGATGGCAGTGTATATACTGTGTGCGGCACTGTCCTATCTGGGGGGCCAGCGGGCGCAGCCGGTTGCGGCATGTCTGCAGTTGAGAGCGTCTTTTTCATTTCGTAGTAGTGATGGGTCATTGGGGTGTGTGTCTAGGCACCCCCCCCGGAAGTGTCGCTGGCTACATGCACGATACGGTCCCGCCAGGCTGTGCCTCCTCTCTTACATAGTATATGCTCAACCCCAATCCCCTCCGTCTGTCTAAATGCCGGACACGTGACTCTTTATGTGTGGTATTGGACCGCCCTCTCTCCTAATGTACACGTCCCCCTTGTTCTTGGGGAATCCATGGACGACTGCCACTCATTGCTCCTTCTTCTCCTCGGCGGCGGGTGCTGCCTCGCCCGCCTCGGATTCCGGCGCAATCAGCACCTTTTTCTCCTCAAAGAGCTTGGCCAGCTCGCCGCTCTGGTGCATCGCAATCAAGATATCGCAGCCGCCGACGAACTCCTTGTCCACGTAGAGCTGGGGAATGGTGGGCCAGTCTGAATACTCCTTGATGCCTGTTGTGTATATGTATGTTAGTGCGCGAACATGTCTGCAGTCGTTCGTCTCTCGTCTCTCTTCCAACTTGTCCACGCACCAGCCCGCAGCTCGGGATCCTCGAGCACGTTGAAGGCGGAAAACTTTTCTGGGTCGACGCCCTGCAGGCCGAGGATCTGGATGCTGGCCCGGGAGAAGCCGCACTGGGGCAGTTCAGGGGTGCCCTTCATGAAGAGGACCACGGGCGCCGACGCAACAGCGCGGTCGATCGCCTGGCGGGTATCATCGGAGAGGCAGCGGCGGGAGGCCGGTGTGAAGAAGGAGGAGGAAGAAGTCGTCGTCGATGGGCGCAGCGCTGAGACGAGCGGTCTTGGTGTCCCGGTGGCGGGTGTCCTCCGGGCTAGCGCCGCGACTGCTGCTGAGGAAGAGAAGGAAGCTGTAGCGTTTGCGACGGCGGCAGCCGGCCGGCGTGCGGCTGGGCGGAGGAGTTGCTGGGGAGGAGGATGTGTCAGTTCAAGACGGGGCAAGAAGAGGGGGGGGAGGGGGGTCGCAAAATATACCCTTGCGGCGGATCGTGACAGCATACTGGGTTGGGTTTTGTGCAGGTAGACAATTGGGAGGAGAAAGAGGACAAAAGAGGCAAAGGGAAGAAGGGAGCGAGAGAGAGAGAGGGGATTTGTCAACAGAGAGACAGCTTGGGTATTTTTTTTTTGGCTGGAATGAGCAGGTCAAAAAATGGACCCTTGCTATTGGTTGGCGGCGGGCCGAGAGCGGTATCCCGCTGATGATGTAATTGAGTAAGAGAAGGCTCTGTTCGAGAGGGTGATGCAGACCAAAAAAAAAAAGTCAAAAAAAAAAGTCAATTAAAGAGTGATATTTAAAACAGTGAGAATGTAAGTATAGTGTCCATTGCTTTTTACCATCTACAAATCTAGGAGGCGCAAAAAAAAGAAAAAGGCAAAAAAAAACGTACAACAGCGGGTATTCGCTGGTCGTCACCGACCCAACTACTAATCCGCCGATTACTGGTTTAACTAGGGGAGAGCGGACGGGATCCCGTGCTTTCCAGTATCTATGGTCGTACGTGGAAGAACTGGCGCAAAAGCATACTTATATAGGCAAATTTCGTTTTCTATATAATTGGCCTTGAACAGCTGCCATTCTCTTCTTTGCTAGAAACTACACATTACACGTTGCGTTATTCACGCACGGGACAGAATGAAGAAGAAAACAAACCCGCACTCATTTTGCTCTTGTATAAAAGAGAAAGAGTGAGAGTCCCCTGGTTAGTTATGACATTGAAAAATTACTTGCTTTCTGACATGCATGGCAAGAGGCCCGCTAAAAACCCTCCACCACAGCTGGCTTCTTGCGCCAAAGCCTCGTGATATAGAACTATGTCCAAACCACGCTTCACTTTTCTTTTCCCTGGCCTTCCTTCTTTCGTCCTTCTCTCTCCCCCCTTTACGGACCGCCCCGGAAAGATATAATTTTGTGGTCCTCATGAAGCAGGCCACTGTCATACACACTTAAACTAGCCCCCCCTTTGCCTCTCGTCTTTGGAAAAGAAAAAAAAGGAAAAAAGAAAGAAAAGAAGAAAAGAAAAGAAAACATGGACCCCCCCCTGTCTGAAGTCACCGTCCTCACCCTCAACTGCTGGGGCCTCAAGTACATCTCTGATCTCCGCACCGAGCGCTTCACCGAGATCGGCCACCGCCTCGCCACTCTGGCGGCCCCCGCCGCGGAGGCATCGTCGTCGTCGTCGTCTCCGTCGTCGGCGTCGGCGTCTGCCAACGCCGCCGCCGCCGCCCCGCTCTCCATCGTCGCCCTCCAGGAGTGCTGGGTCTACGACGACTTTGCCCTCATCCACCGCCTCACCGCCCACCACCTGCCCTATGCCAAGTTCTTCCGCGCCGGCGTCTGGGGCGCCGGCCTGGCCGTGCTCTCCCGCTGGCCCATCACCGAGTCCAGCATGCACGTCTATTCGCTCAGCGGCCGGCCCACAGCCTTTTGGCGCGGCGACTGGTATGTCGGCAAGGGGATCGCCAGTGCGACCATCTCTGTTGGTGGTGGCGGTGGTGCCGGCGGCTACCCCATCGAAGTCGTTCTCACGCACACGCACGCCCCCTACGAGAGCCGCCTGCCACCTGAGCAGGACTCGTACCTGGTGCACCAGCTGTCCGAGACCTGGGAGGTGGGCAAGCGGCTGCGCGCCGCGGCCGAGCGCGGCCGGCTCGTGCTCGGCATGGGCGACTTCAACATGACGCCGCTGTCGATGCCGTACCGGATGCTGCAGCTGGGCTGTGGTGGGGGGGGCCTCCTCCCCCACGACGTCTGGCGTGTCCTGCACCCGGACTCGTCCTTGGGTCCGTCGCACAACCCGGCCGAGCAGGCTCGGCTGCGACAGAATCCACCACCGCCGGGGTTGTCCTCCTCCTCCTCCTCCTCCACCACCATCCCGGGAGCCGCTTTCAACCTCGTCGAGAACGGCGCCACGTCTGACAATGTCTACAACACCTGGCGATGGGCCAAGGACAAGCGGAAGCGGCTGCACAAGCAATACCAGCATCTGACGGCAGAGCAGCGACGCGAGGGCGAGTTTGCCGTGGCGCCCGACACGCCCGACCCGCGTGGCAAGCGTCTGGACTACATCTTTTGCTTGTCGCCTGCTCCACCAGCAGGCGACGTGTGGTCACCCAAAGCAGCCCGCGTGGCGCTGGTCGAGCCGCACCCGACGCTGGGCTGCTCCGTGAGCGACCACTTTGCCGTCTTGGCCACGCTGGCCAGGACACCACAGCCAGCCGCCTCCCAAGAAGATGCCCCCCCACACCCGTCCGTCGTCTACGACGAGGTGCTGGCCCACATCGACACCTACATGGCCCGTGAGCGCCGTCAGCAGTTCTGGCGTGGTGTGCACTTCTTTGCCTCGGTTGCCGTCGCCATCGGCTGCCTCGTCGCTGTCTGGTTCAGCCCCCGCGCCTTTGTCTCCTTCTTGCTCATGCTCCTCAGCACCCTCGGCCTGGCCACCGGAGTCGTCAACGGCCTCCTTTCCCTCCTCTTTTTTGGTTCCGAGATGCGCTCTGTGCAGGAGTTTCAATGGGAAATACAAAATGCAAAGGCGGCCATCTCAGGACGTGGGCGTCCTCTTCTGCTAACAAAGACGAGCTCCGAGCACTTGTGACATGGTTCGACTCGCCGTTTCTGTTACTTTGGAGACCGTGAACGAGGCCGTGAACTCTCTCTGTGTGTGATTCCCGCTAGTTCTCCTTGACGCTCTTCTAATTTCCCACCGCTGCTGTATAATACTGTCTATGAATAATAGTGCCATCTATGTATGCCACATGGTGTCCACCACCTTTTCGTGCCCAGCTACAGTGACGATGTCCGCCCTTTCTACAACTAACTAGATAGACAACCTAGCAAGAAAGGGTGAGAGAACAGAGTGTAATGTTTTGGCTCCTAGCTGTCTCATCTGGGCCAGAGCCATCCTCGGTTGACCATTCTCATCGCAGCAACCTCGCTGGCCGTGTTGCTGTTCAATTCCATTTCACTAGGTTTCCTCATCCTCCGCCATGTGTAGCCCAGGAACGCATTTCTTTTCCGCAGCTCCATCACTACCTTTTTAGTTTCTCGGTCACGGAGAAGCCGGTCTCGCGGCCGCTTCTGTTCCTTCTTGCCAAATCGACGCACAAACTGCCGTAGAATCTCGCGTTCTTCCTGTTGGAGCCCTGCTGCTACCAGTTGGTCGATCTCGGATTCAATCACCTTGAGACGCGACGAGTCGTACGGCTTTGCAATCCATTCAAGAGCTTTCTTCTGCACGCATGGATGGAACCCATCCAGCGCAGTCTTCTTCTCCTGCTCCAGAATGGAATTGACTGTTTCTTGGTGCTGTGCATCTACTGACGAATCGTGAGAGCCCTCCCCGGTATCCGAAATGGCTGCCTCATCATCAAAGTACCGCGTGTCTTCCGCTGAACGCAATTGTGGGACAAATGGGGGGGTCATCATGTGCAAGTGCTCCCATGACAGGCCCCTGAAGAATTTGTGCCCCTTGATGTCTTCGGCGTCGTATGGAAACACGTACCGATGGGCGAGGTCCAGTTCGGCCGCAATGGTGGAGCTGTCTCGGGCAGCGTAGTTGCCTCGAGGGTTGTCTGGACTGGTCCTGGCCAACAGGGAAGATACCGCGGCATCTTTGAGCAGATACCGCTTCGAGCACAAACGCTCTGATCTGTCCGTGATGAGTGATGCCATCAGGTGCTGGCAACGGCGTGAGACACCAGGCCACGACGGAAAATAAAATGTCTCCCGGTGATTCTTCTCCTCCCCACCTGGTTAACACTCGCCACCCTTAAGAGGAAGGAGACCAAGGAAGACGAAGAAGAAAGGGCAAAAAAAAAAGGGGAACTGCCCGTTCACCCACCTTGATGTTTTTCTTGGTCTGCTGGCGCCCTTCCTCGGCAAGAAATGGCGTGTGACCATACAGGCACTCGTAGAGAATCACGCCAATGCTCTACTAGTCGCAACGTCCATCGTATCTGTCGCCCTCAACCACTTCAGGCGCCATGTACTGGCTTGTCCCAACGACACTTGTGGCTGCTGTATGATTGCTACATCGGTCGCGCCATTGCAGAATCGGCTCACTGTCGTCGCCAGGAGACCGCTCAAACCTGTCAGATCCGACCATCCAGTCGGTCGAAGGCAAGCCATCGTCCTTTTTCCTGTCCTGTTCGTCCCCTTCAACAAAAATGCCAAGCTTACGCAACACAGAGTAGCGTGAGCTGTTGTAGTACCCCGAGTTGTGACTCCAGTGGCCATCAAATGCTAGACCAAAATCCGAAATTTTCAAATGTCCCGTCGCCGTGACGAGAAAGTTGTCCGGCTTGATGTCTCTGTGAATGCACCGCAAAGAATGCGCTTCTTCCACGCCAAGAATCATTTCAGCCACATAAAAGCGGGCGGCTGGCTCGTTGAGAACATTCTCGCGAATCAAAAGGCCGAGAAAATCACCGCCGGGCATGTACTCCATGACAAGATAAAGGTTGGTGACGTCCTGAAAACTGGCAACTAAAGGTACAATCCTGTTTGACAATGTCATCATCTAGCCGTCGTCTTAAATGGTGAATTTCAAGCAAAATGGAAGAACTCTTACCAGTTTGATCCCTCAGACGCTGCTAGAAAGTCACGCTCTGCACGCAAATGCCCTTCTTGGGTCGAGCGCAACATCACAGACTTGCGGATGACCTTCATGGCATACAGTTGCTTTCTATTGACGGCTTGAGAACATCTGCCATCGACTGGATCGGCCTTGTCTCGCACCAGCCGCACAACACCGAAGCTTCCCTTTCCGAGAACTTTCAGCACGTCAAAATCATTGGCGTGGGAGAATTCTGGGACGCCACCCTTGGTCTGGCTATCGCCGTAACGAAGCGCCTTGGCAGTCTTGGACTCCATGACACGGAGCTCCCGCAAGTGGGCCGTCTCGTTCCGGAAGAATGCTCTTCGGCGTTCATCCTTTTCAGCAGAGCTCATATTCTTGGCATTGTAAAGTTGCCCTTCGAGGCAGCGCAAGCGCACAGATCTGGGCGATGGTGTGAAAAGAAGCTCGTAGAAGTGTGTTTCGAGGAACATTTTGGCAGCGGCCGTTCGCTCTACAGTGGCAACAGTGGGATGCGTGGACTCTGGGATTGTTTCGGGTATGGGTGTCAGGCCATTGGATGATCCTTGCGCTGCTTCAATGCTGGTTCTTCCTGCAGCCGCAACCTGAGGCCGTCGGCCAATCTGGCCCATTTTCCTCTCAGAGGGACATTTAGAGTCCACGGATGCCTTGCCGGTAACCGTGCTTTTCTCATCTCTGACTGACGATCCACAGGTAGATGGTGCTGTGTCGGCGTCATCGTCCCGGAAAAGCGGCGTTTTGCTGCTACCAGAGGATGGCGACACAGTGGAGGCTGTGGATGATGTCTTGGATGCATGCATGGTCGCCGTTGTTGAAGGCATAGTCTCTTCTGGAGAGGGCGGTGGTGTCGGGTAAGCTGTCTCCTGATGAGGCTTCAAGTTCGGTATCGTCTGCTGGCAAATCCTGACCTCGTTTGATCCGGGCCCAGCTGCGTTCACCATTTGAGCGCCAGCGGAGCCCATGTTGGAATTGTCTAGAGCGGACGTGCCCCCCAGAGATACTTTTTTGTGAGTGGTGTTGCCATTTTGGTGGCGCTGCTGCTCTTTGGATAGATAAGCTTCAATATCTCGCTTTTTGCTGGATGGTATTTGTGAATTCTTCACGAATTTCTCCCGGGGTTGAGACATTGCCGCATGTAGAGGTGCTGTTACTAGGCGAAGAGGTGTTAGTTGTGAACGAAACCAGAGACGCTTTGAGAGTGAGCCTGCCTACGGAGGTTGTGGTCAAACAGAGCCAGCCAAGTTCTTTTGACTGAAAAGGGGCCCGACTGGTCTCTCGGTTATTCAGAGGCGGTTGGAGGTTGGTAGGAAGATTTTGTTGAGCTCGCTGGTGTTGTCTCTGTTTAGATGGTAACTAGCAGCATGTTGGGTAGGATGGATCTAAGGGCGAATGAGAGAGTGCAAAGGAAGCCTAGAGAAGAGGAAGCAAGCTCAAAGATGCGCTGATGCCACTGTCGTTTGCTTAGAGCGAAAGGATAATTACAGAAAAAGAAATATTGATTAGATGGGAATAGCAAACTGAATAGATATGGGGAAGCCAGCCGCGGGTCTGGAGATTCTAGCACGATGGGCCAGACCGAGGCTCGAGGGAGAGAGACAGAGACAAGAAGCTGAAAAAAGAGAAGAAGCGGTGCTGAGAGGACGGAAGAAAGAAACGTCAAAAGACAATACCAAGGAAACACCCCATAGTGGAGATAAGTTCGAGGGGGCAGTCACGATGGGCCACCGTCGTACCTTCCCTCAGGATGTCTCACGCATGAAGAAGGTGCATTTCGCCACATACGGAAGGTGTCACATACACACACGCACCGAGCGCGGAAGTTATTTTAAGCTTTTGAATTGAAAGAAAACAAACTGCAGACTTGAAAGGGCAGATGGCAGATCTGCCTGTTGTTGGTAGAATAGCCGCCAATTGTCCTCCCTAGGCGCAGAAAAACATACCCAAAAAAAATAAGACTCCCATAGTCAACTCAACGATGAGCCCTCCGTCCCATCTCAACCCCCTTTTGTTACTCAACCCCCCCCCCCTCTGGTTGCCCATTAATGCTTACAGAAAATTCAACACTGGATGGTCCATCCCCCTTGGTGGCATCCCACACTTGGTATTGCAGAAAACAGCTGCCGTGTTGTCCAGAAATGACTGGTGAAACAACCCGGGTCCTCGCTGTTTGCGATCTATCCCAGCCAAACAAGGGAAGGGGCTGCCCGTGTACCCTTATAAATAAAACGCAAAACAAGACCGAGGCATGAAAGAAGTAGGAAAGTAATGAAACAGACAAGGGTGATATGGTAAGAATATGGAGACACATGAGCAGCCGGCGAAAAGAGAGAGAGACTGAAAAAAGGAACAGCAGCATATGTATGTTGTAGCATGGGATGCGACGAATGTGTCTTTCAAAAAGACACAACCCACAGTTCCCGGGATTTTTTTTTCCCCATAAGGTTTCCCTCTTTTTTTTTGTTGGCGAATTTTTTTTTCTTTTTTTTGGTCACGCCTGCTTATTTGATCTCCAGAAGCTTGACGTCGAACTTGAGCGTGCTGTTGGCCGGGATGCCCGGCAACTTCTGGGAGCCGTACGCCAGCTTGGCCGGGATGGTCAGGCGGCGCTCGCCGCCAATGGACATACCGACAATGCCAATGTCCCAGCCCTTGATGACCTCACCGGCGCCAACCTTGAACTTGAACGGAGCACCCTTCTTGTTGGAGTCAAAGACCTGGCCGTTCTCGAGCTTGCCAATGTAGCGCATGCCGACCTTGTCACCGGCCTTGACGACACGACCGGAGCCGACCTTGCGGTCGTCAATAGTCACACCCTGCACGACCTTGACACCGGTGGTCTGCTTGCTGTCCTTGCCCTTGCCCTTCTCGGTAGCACCTGTGGCCTCGGAGCCCGTGGGGCCCTGCTCCAGCGTTTTGGCAAACTGGACGCGCTTCTTGTCCTTGGCATCCTTGCTCTCCTTCTCGACAGCGATGGCCTCGCCCTGGTTGTTCTTGAGCTTCTTGGCCTGCTTCTTGCTGAGCTTGGCGGGCTCCTCAACCTTGGTAGCCTCCTTGCTGATCAGGTCCTCCAGGCTCTGCTCGGCGTCCTCCTCGGCGGCACGCTTCTTGCCCTTCTGCTTGACTTCGGCCAGCTTGGGTGCCACCTCGTCGTCCTCATCATCCTCGATCTCCTCGATGCGGCCGGTCAGGGCATCAAGCTCGTCGAGCTCGTCGTCCTCGTCATCCTCGTCGCTGGAGAGCTCGTCGAGCTCGGCGTCGGGCGGCAGGTCGTAGTCGTCGCTGTCGTACTCGTCATCGTCGCTGTCCTCGTCGTCCTCGACAATGTAGTTGCCGGTCAGGTGGACAGAGTGGCTACCAGAGACGGTGAAGAAGACGGTCTCACCGGCGTCGATGGTGATCTCGAGAGGCTGCTGGTAGAGCTGTTGTTGGTTGTTAGTAGCGTGACTAAAAGTACGCACACACAAAAACACACGCAATACGTGCGAGAGATCAGACATACCTTGTCGGTGTCCAGAGTGCAGAGAACAAAGTCCTCCAGGACCAGGTCGTCCTCGTCATCCTCGTCATCTTCGTCATCCTCGTCGTCCTCATCATCATCCTCATCCTCGAGGTCCTCGGCAGTGGCAGGCTCCTTGCCCTTCTTGGAGGTGGAGGACTTGGCGACGACGCCGTTGGCCTTGCCCTTCTTGCTGGTGCCGTTGGCGACAACAGCGTCGGCATCGGCCATCTCAGCGTCCTCGTCGTCCTCGTCGTCCTCGTCATCCTCGTCGTCCTCGTCGTTCTTGACAGCCTCCAGGAGGGCACGGACCTGCTGCTTGCGGCGAGCCTTGGACGGGTCACTGGGACCGCCGTTGGGCTCGTCGTCGTCGGAGTCGCTAGCAGCATCAAGGAGATTACGGATGTACTCCTCTTCCTCGTCATCATCCTCGTCGGAGTCGTCATCGCCGAAGAAGTCAATGGGGCGACGGACAATGCGAAGAGTAGAGCGGCCAGTGGACGGGACGTTGCCCTCGTCATCAGCCTCCGGCTCAGCCGTAGGATCAATGGCAGCCATGGAAATATGGATCTAGCAAGCAGGAGAGAGCTTGGGTTAGCAGGTGTTCAAGGAAAACAGAAAGAAGTGGGCAGGAAAGCGAGCTCTGGGAAAGAAGTGCTCGGTAAGCGCCTGGAGGTTTCTTCTCTCTCGAAGCAGCTCTTTCCCATATTCTTTCTCTATCTCGCAGAAGCGAAGGATCACAACAAACTTACAGTAGCAGGGAGCTCGAGAGCGGCCGGGATCAAGACACCGCCAGGCGGCACCTCGAGGCCGAAAACACCTTGGGGCTGCGACATTGTGTCGGTTGTAAAGAGTAGTGATTATACGAAAAGAAAGAAAGACTGAGAGTGGGAAATATTGATCTTTTACAGCTGATGTGCAAAGGGCAAAGAAAAGAGAGGGCGAGGAAGAAGACAGAAAGCAGTGAAGAAGAAGGAGAAAGGTATTGTATGTAAATACGGGAAACTTTTTTTTTTCTAGCAAGAGAGAATGGGAAGGGGAAAAAAATTTAAAGTGGAGCGTTCCTGCTGGTTGGCCCAGAAAAAAAAAAAAAAAAGTAGCCTTCAATTCTGCCGTGGCCCGTCGACAGCTAACGCACCTTCTCCGCCTTGGAGGACTCGAAACGGTGGGTCTGGTCATCTTTTGGTGGAGAAAAATGGACATGATTGGTTGGATTAGAGAGTTCACTTACCACTAGTCGCCTGTTGATAAACTTTTTTTTTTCTGCCACAAGTCGGTGAGACTAGTCTGGCGGGAAAAAAAAAGTTCTTATCGATAAGGAGAGTAAATACATACAATAACTAACTAGTTAGTAGGAAAGCCACAGCGACAACGTGGTATGCCTGAAGACACACGGACGACAACAGGAAGTTTCGAAAAAAGAAAAGAAAAAAAACTCTAATATTTCTGTATTCCCCATCTATGAATCAATTTTCAGGTGAACAAACAATGTTTGCGCTGCTCAATGTACCGGCCGAGGGATGCCCTCTGGCTTTATATTTTGTAATACCCACTTCACCAGAGCAACCAGCTTGGCAAGGCCATCGTGATTCCCTCTGAGCAGGTTCAGCGCGCATTTTCTCGTCCTGCAAAAACGAATATTACCGGCGGTCTGGCACGGAGATAAAGGTCCGTTACTCATAGTACGCCATTTCACCGCTATGTTTTGGAAAGAAAAATAGAGGGGAGTCTTTATTACAATGGGCACAGAGGATCACTTGCTGTTTTCTCGCTGCTCCGCATAAACATCATGATTTTTCTGTCTCTATGTACACGTACAATTATTAGGTATTAAAGGTGCTAGAAGTAATTAGTTGAGGTGCCCGTTTGCTTGTATCTCAAGAGCCCCTGCGTGCAGAAGCGCGCCTCACCGTTTCCCCTCCGATCCTCTCTTTTCCCATTTCGTCTCGCGCGATATTCTGCAGATCAAGTCACGCGCACTGCAGGCCACCTGCCGAGTTCGCAGCCCGTTGTTACCGGTTCCATCAACACTGTTGTGTCGGTGATGGTGTTCGTGCTGGTGGCTGTACCGCTCATAGCAGTTGTGATTCTTTTGCTGATGGCGAAACCTGTTGTGGCCCGGTCTTCTCCTTTTCCTCGAGTGCAAGCAAAAGAATTGAGTGGCTATCGCATTTGTACCCAGCTCACAATTGCTCCAAAAAAACTCCTTCAGACTCACTTCAAACTCATCTTTTTTCATTCCCAAAACAGTAAGACAAAAAGGAAAAAAGAGGACGAATAGGAACAGGGGAAAGAACATGAAAGGGAACAGGAAAATCAGCAAAGAAAAGAACAGAAAAAAAGAAAACAGAAAACAAAAGTGAGAGAAAGAGGCTGCGAGTTCCCAAGCCCATACGCCAAAATGCCGATGCCACGCCATGCATATCAACAACATACCATCTATATACACACGATGCCTCGAAAAGGTGCTCTTCAAGAAGGTGAGCGAAGTGTCCGAGTGAACCTGGACAAGAAAACATTAATGATAACACTCTCCACCTTCAGCGGATCAAGAAGGCGCGAGACATAAGCGAACGTCGTTATAAGCATGATGAGTACATGAAAAATTAATAAAAGACGGCTCCAGGGAAGCAGGAACACGATCGGTAGATCTCCCGAGAAACAAAGCAGACGTGAAGAATTCGGCAAGGATACAAACTCGACAACGCAAAACGAAGGCGAAAGAGCAAGGCTTAAGTCGAATAAGCTAGGGTTTGGCCAAACATAGGACCCAAGAAACAGAGGGGGAGGAGAAAGGAATTAAGATGGCGGAGTTGAGGTGGAATTCAAGGAATCCATGGTAGTATCGAAACAGATTTGAGTAAAGGCCACGAACCCATGCGGATGGTGTTGCTTTTGCGGGTAGTTTTGGGTCTCTCAAGATCTTCATGGCAGTGCTTCTGCGAACACGGATTTCGCTCGTTGGCGGGTAACCTTCTTGCTGACGGTGTAAACCAGATCTACCGTCCAGAAATGGCATATTTGTGCCTGGGCGCAAGGTATGGCACCGTATATGGGCGCTACAAGAGGAACCATGACGTAGTCAATGAAGTTCTTCTTCAGTGCGCGGTGAGAGAAGTTCATGCCTTTGGCCAGACCAGCATTTTGCATCTCTCTCTCGCGAATGGAGACGGCAATCTTATGGAAGTTCTCGTAGAGGAAGAGATAGAAGGCAACCTCCATGAAGCCGACGGTGCGAAGGTATTTGCAGATCTCGAAGATCCAGGCGACACCGTGGATGTCGTCAGAGCCCTCGGTCACCCACATGTACAAAGTAGAGGCAAGGACGAGGATGGTCATCTGGACTGGCAGGAAGTGGGCTTCAAAGAGACGGTGTAATAGGTAGAATATGCGCTCGTAGTTAGGTGCCTTGACCACATCGTGGGTGACATCAGAGAAGATGCCCTCCTCGATGGAGTCGTCCGGGGTGGACACACCACCAAGACTGATGGCATCCAACTGAGCATTAGGCACATAAGTGTCGGCAGCGTCGTCCAGAGAGCTATGAAGAGGCCGGAACGCGCGTGAAGTGTGATTCCGGTCCTGCCACAGCTCGACCAGCTTGCGCAGGGCAAATCCAGTGTCGAGAGCTCCCCACATGTGTCGCTGAGCCTGCTTGTACCGAGCGCGCATGTCAGAGATGACACCGTTGGCTCCCTTGCCGTAGCCGCCGGCGGTGACATTGGTTTGGCTGATGGGGGAAAGGACGGTGCGGACCGTCAGATTGCCATTGAGGGCAAAGAAACACTTGAGGTACATGTGCAGGTCCTCGCCAATGGCCTCAGAGTCGGTGTCCCAGCCGCCAACCCGGTCGACAAGCTGCAATGGCAGCGAGTAAACAGACGTTGGCGGAGCAATAGTCGAGTCACGGTAGAGACCGGAAATGCCGGCTGCACACCAAAGAATGTCAGCGACACGGACGATGGCAGGCACATTGTGCGCATTGCGATCGAAAATAATGGGGGCCGAGTAGAGCGTAGTCGCAGCGGTCTCGGGGTAGGCCATGTGCATGGTGGTAATGAGAGCGAAGAAGTTGGAGGAGAGGTGGCTGTCAGCTGTGAGAGGAATGGCTGGTTAGTGCAAGCTGATCCTAGTAACTGATTTTGTGGCAGGAACAAGGTAGCCGATATCACACATGGGAAAGGCAAAAGGAAGAAATCGAAGGGCAGAAGGAAAAAGAAAGAAGAAGAAAGAAATTGATGCAAGAGGATAAAAAAAAAACACCCCGAGGGAAAGAGACAGGAAGAAAGAAAGGAAACAAGATCAGAAAACAGAGAACAAAATCGGAGGGTATCGAATTGGCCAAAACCAATCAAAATAGAACCGCACACAACTCACCATCAATGCTAGTGACAATGACCTCCTTGCGGATTGATACAGGATATTTTTCGCTCATTTTGCGCGCAGCCCAGTCGACATTGCTGCCTTTGCCCGGGCATTCACCCGGGATGTCGGCGGGGTGGAGGGTGAAGTCAATGGAACGGAACTTCTTAACAAACTCGTTGATCAGCGACAGTGCCTTGACCTCCGCGTTGTTCTCGCGCTGCTCCATAGCCAGGTAGATCTAGGACCAGCAATGTTCGTTAGCCAAGCTCTTATAGAGGTTTTCTATTTCAAATTGGCGGAGAGTCTCACATCGTAGCTGTTGCGGGCCTGGTGATGGGAGGCCAGCACATCGAGGGTCTCGCGAAGCGTGTCCATTTCTTCCTTGTAGTTGGGGATGATGATGGCATGAATGATGCTGTGGTTGGCCGCAGCTGTTTTGTCGTCGAGGAGACCAGCGTCGGTGTACGGCTCCTGCTGTTCGAGGTCGCCGGCGTCGCTGCTGGCACTGGACGAGGCCATGGACGAGGTCAGGGTCTCGGAGCTGGACAGCGACGTCGACGAGCCGCGGCGGCGGTGGGCGAGTCCGTAGTCCTTGTGGGTGCGGTCGTGGGCGGCCTTGCGCAGTGCATTGGTAACGTCCCATAGGGCCCACGAGGCGCGCAGCGGGAAGACAAAGACGAGAACGTGGATCAGCAGGCAGTACCAGGAAAATATGACGGTCCAGATGCCGGCACCCTTGGGCGAGTCGTGCGGCGCACTCGGGCTGTCGTGTGGGTGGTGCTTGTAGTCATGCCGAGAGGTGGCAGCCTCCTGCGAGATGACCCAGTAGCACAGGATGCCCAGCCAGATCATGGCGAGGCCGCCAGAGCGCCTTGCGCACCAGCTGAAGAGAGACATCTTGGGGGAGAGGGAGTAGGAGAAGAGAGAGAGAAAGAGAAATAGAAAGAGAAAGAGAAAGAGAAAGAGAAAGAGAAAGAGGAGGAGGAGAAAGAGGAGGAGGAGGAGGAGAAGAATGAGGGAGTCAAAGAATCAAAGGGGAGAGAGAGCAAGAGGAATTGGAGGATACGTGAGTTGACGCGAGTAGTACCGAGTGTCGCCGCTGGTATTATATGTAGACCAGGAGGAGCAAGAGCGAGTCTGGGGAGCGCGTCGAGGAGGAAGCTCGTTCGCGCCGTATGGGGCTTATTAGGGAGAAGGGACAAGGTCGCCAGAATTAGTAGGGGTGAGAATATAGGTGTCGGAGGGGCGCGCGGCGGAGATTTTTTGCGGAGGAGGCAGAGGAGGACGTGATGAGAACCTGGGTCTGGTTGCGGCAAGGAGATGAGCGCGGTCGAGGCAGAAGCCGGGTTTTGCTGGGGAAGACTCGAGCCAGACGAGACGAGCGGCCACCAGAGAGAAATTGGCAAACCGCAGCACAGGACAAAACGGGCAGGAGCAGGGCCAGGGACGAACACAAAAGAAAGGAAGGAGCAACCAGAAGCCCAAACAAAGAAAGTACTCATGAAAACATGAAAATAAAAAAATAAGAGACGCTATACTAGGGTCGAGACGAAGCAAAAAAAAAAAAAAAACCAGCGAGCAGAGAGAACTAACACGACAAGGACACCGCAGAAAATGGCTGGGCAGACTATGCCAGCATGCCACTGGTGAGAGGCACAAGCAGCTGGAGAGGCAGAGGAGCAGAGCAGGTATCAATGGGGGTCCAAGAGCACAGGAAGAGGACAAGGGGGAAAAAAAAGAAAAAGAAAGAAAGCAGAGGTGGGAACAGGCGAGTTTTGTGTGTCAAAGAACGGGGGCAGGCAGTGGGATTGGGGCAGTGGAAGAGGAGAAAGGAAGACATGAGAGGAGAAAGTAGGAGCAGAGGAGATGGATGGAGGGTGAGGTGGTAAAGAGGATATTCAGAGGGCAAAAGAGACGGGCATTATTGGGGGGGGGGGGGGGGGGTGCAACTTTGGTGAGCGAGGCCGTGAGTAAATAACGGCGTGAATAACACGTTTTGGGACGAGTGGAGAGCCAGCCCAGAAGAGCTGTCCAGCAACAAGCCTTGCTGCCACACCTAGACCAGCCAGCCTGAGCCTGCGAATGGAGAACGCACTGTCAGACCCAGTAAATTGGCTTCTGGGCAGCTTTCGGCTAGTCCTGCTAGACTTTATCTCCTATTTTTTGTTCGTGCTTAGTTCTATCTTGCTTTTACGGCTGCTGGGCTGCGGGCGTACCTGTTACGTGTCTGTGTAGTCCCGGCGTACCTGCCCTCTCAGATGAAGATCCACGCTCACTTTAAATTCATGGATTAAGTGAGGCACCCGGCCCCATGCTAGTCAGGAACCCGTACCGTGTGGCTACGGCTGGAGGGAGACTGGTGTACCACCAACACCTGCAATAAAGGGGTGGGTCTTTCGGGGGGGGGGCGTCTGCTCCTCAAGGGATGCTGGGTCCGGGCTGGCCAGCGAGCTGGTTACCAACGGCTCTGTCCAAGTGCATTTATGTTTCACGGAGTAATACTACTCAAAGAGCGAGTAGCAGCGCCGTGTGCTCTACACAGTCTTGCACGGTAGTTGTGTAAGAGTTGGCAGCAACCGGCAAGCATAGTCCACGACTGGGCACCCGCAGACCAGGTAACTACAGGAGATACGAGGGCCAGGACGGGTCTAAGCCATTTGACAATGGCGCCAAGAACTGTCTCAACGGGTTCGCGGGCCATTGGGCGCAAGCCTGGCCCAACCGCCGGCTTACACCCATCGTGCCAGAATGAGGCGATGGAAAGCCGTCCACAGCAGGCTTGCGGCTACATGTCGTTACCCTATCGCAGTTGCATCGTGCATGCCAACGAGCCGCGCGCTGCAAGCCTCTGCCGCAGCCATGGCTGACGACGGAGCAGCGCCCCGAACCACCAACGCCCAGCCAGTCCGCTGGTGAACGTTTTTCCTCCCTCGGTACGGGGATGGCACAGGGTCATGACGAGAGCCAAACTGTTATTTTTTTATTTTATTTTTTGGCTGCGAGTGGTGTCTTGCATATTTGCTCTTTGCACTCAGGATATCGGCACGATAACCTCTTTGTATCCGGAAAGAGGGGAGCGCGGTGTCAATAACTATGGTGTTTGCCGGCATCTGATATTTGCCCCGGCTTTGCCCCGGCGATCCAGCGACTCCTGTGCATATCAAAATAGCAGGCGCAGGGCCAATGGGATGGTGCCTATGATTTACAGCCTAAAAAACACTGCTTATTTCGCGCCTCCCGCCTTGGTCGTAATCAATGTACAAAATGCTAGGCACCGTGCCTCTTCCTCCCTCGTTGCGTTGATTTGCTTGCCTAGTCCTCGTTCCCAGTCTGATGTCCGGCGATGCAGACGCTGCAATTTTTTTTTTTTTTGGTCTTTGGTGTATGATCTTACACGTGCGCGCATGGCCCCCCCCATTTGCCGAACACAATGCTGCGGACGTGGGGCATGCAGAGAGGGTTCGCCTCGCGCTTTTTGCTCAGCCAGAGGCCACAACTGCTTTGCCCTTTTTGTGTGTATGGGCTTGCGCGTGTCGTCCTTGCTTCTCACAAGGCAGCAAAGTTTCAGCGCAAATGGCAACAAGCAACGCCAGGTCCATGCCCTTTCTCAGCCACGCTGCCGTGCGCGTTCATTTTGCCTCCCCACCTCCCTTCCTCAAGAATCAATGGCCAGACTGCATCGCCCGTACGGAAAAAGCCAAGACTATGGAGCCTGGGCGACTGCATCGCCCGTACGGAAAAAAGCCAAGACTATGGGGCCTGGGCGCCGTTGTCGTAAGGTCCTCGGGTCCTCGAAAGAACCGCCAATTTAGTTGTCGTCCCTCACGCCCCCGTCTCTCTCTCTCTCCTCGTCTCCTACTCTCCGGGCGGGAAAACTCTATTCTCCTGCCCCTCGTTCTTACACATCCCATATCTTTATGGCTCCGTGGCGTTGCGAGGGTGGGTGGGCACAGGCCCGATCTGGCAACTTTGCCAAGACCAAGCCGCGCGAGGGGTGGGCAAGAGGGACGACCCGCTGCTGTGTCTCTCGCAAAGTGAGCTCTGCCTCCTTCTTGCAGAGTATGATGGATCAAGAAGGCACAGGCTGACAACCCAGAGTACTCAATTCCTTTGCGTGTCGTGAGGCTGAGAAGAAACAGTGAACGGGTCCTGGCTCGGATTTCGATCAAGTTCCAGCCCAGGACACTATCCTCACCATGCCGCATTACAGTGTCGTGCTTGAAGTAGACAGCCCAATCCCCGAGGCTTCCTGGTGCTCTAGGCCCCTTCGCAATGTGCACCGTGTAGTTATGATCTCTCGCAAACGGTGCGGCAATGTGAAGTGTGGCTTTTGGGGGCGTTTTTTTGGTTCGAAACGATCGAGAACAAAGACGAGGTGACCTAGCCAAGTTTCACTTCTGCTGCGGCCTGTCATTTTTCTTTGTGCGGGACGGTGTTTTTCTCTGTGTTTGGCCTGGGCCCGGAGAAGCGCAGCGGCACGTCGCATTCTTCTTCACTAGCGGGAAATCAAAGTCATCCAGAACATCATCCAGAACAAGCAGCTTAACCACACCCGCCACCATATTCGTCTGATGCATTGATTGGAGGCGTCCTCGCTGGTTGGCATTTGGTGGCGTCCTAGAGGGGATGTTGCAGGCGGTTGTCCAGGCTAACCTGGCTTTATCCAACAAACCACACCCCCTACTTTTTGATTGATGAAATAAATGAGAAAGGCTTGTTTCCGAACTTTGCGAGTCAAGCTGTTTCCCCAGTTTCGGACGCAATTAAGGACAGAAAAGGGTTGCGTAAAGGGAGAGGCTGAATGCTGCTCCTGTTCATTTCATTTCTGCATGTGCCACAAGAGCACACACCAATATCAGGCACCAATGTTGGCTTAACGAATGAGGAGGCCATTTCACTGAAGTCTCGCTTTTTCTATTTTATTTTTGGGGGTGGCTGTGAGGTTTCGGCGATTTGAATTGTTTTGAACGCTTCCTCCGAGCCCTACTAGCTTGTGGGATGTTTTACAGGCACAATGGGCATCTCCATGACGAGCTGTCCCAAAGAGATTGACCAATACGCAGCAGTGCGTCCTCTTCAATTAAGCAGGGTATGGTTCCGTTTGCTATTGACTCTTCCCCCCCTGGATGAGCGGCAGCAGTACGGAAGATAGCTCAATGTCCAAAGGACACAAGTGCATGGCACAAGTGCACATGTACCTTTGAACAGATCAAGCTTTTTTGTCAAATGAAGAGCACTTTGCTGGCTCGGACCCTGCTGGTCACTCTGGACTATTTTTCTCAAGAACAAGGAATAACCCCTTGCTGTCCGTGCTGCCCACTGGGCCAGATGCAACGGAACGATGCGTCTCTAGAATTACACCCCCCTAACGAGGGGTGACAAACACTGCCAAAAAAACAAAAACAAAACAAAAAGAAAACCAATATTTATGACAATCTGTCTTTTATGCGACATTGCCTGAGCAGCATTTCCCGCAAGCAGTTTGGCTTTTGCACCTATCGTCAGATTCTTTTAGAGGAGGATTCGTTTCGAGCATCATAGTACAAGTATTGCTACAATGTATTATTACAGTAACCATACCATATCACCCTGTTGGCCAACCTGCCAGCAATCTACGACAAAGTGTCAAACCGCGTGGTCTCCGCAGTTACGTCCAAGAAACGCTGTTTGATATATGTTCTTTGTCAAACCAACAGTCATCCCTGCAAACGTTTCGCTTGCAGGAGCATGAAAGAAGCAAAAAAAGAAAAAAAAGATAGAGCAGATGTACGAGTCCATGGCAGCTCTACTCGTATGTTTGCTCTGTGGAGACACCGCACAATCAGTCACTCGTAATACATAGTTAGTGCATCCTTTGCATGCCAAGGCATATTTACAGAACTGCTAACCGGGGTTTTTCCGTCTGGGGAGTTTGTTTCCCCCCCTTCCAGCAGGGAACAAGAACAAGCACACCAGATCGCCCAGAGCAGAAATACAACCTCGCAAAACTTGGGGGGTTAGAGCAAGATGGGGCAAAGCAAGAAAGGGGGTCCACAGAAAGGTGAAAGGCAGGTTCTTTCTATTTGGCCCCGACTTCTGCCCCCCCCCCTTGTCTACCAGATCCAGCTAATGCGGCCTGCACTTTTTTTTTTCCTTTATTCTTTTTCTTTTCTCCCTCACTTGTCCTACTTCATTCATGTGCGACTTGGATGCGTCTTCTTTGTCTTGTTTGTTTGTCCCCGTTTGCTGTATTACACGGCAACGAATGCTCTGTTGCCCGTCTTACAGGGGATTATTTGCCGCCTTTATTCCGCAGCAGCGTCGTTGTAATTGTATTATTCAACTAGTAACTAAGGTTGGGTCCACCTACGAAGCTACGTGCGGCTAGATAGGCATCCTTTTTAGTCTTTGCCAAGCTTTTTTTTGCGAACAAATACTCTACATAGTACTCGTAGTTACTTCGCCCACATGTTCGACGGTGGTTCAAAGTAGAGGTACTCGTACTTGCTCACTTACATGGTGAGCTACTTCGCAATGTAGTTTCCCTTTTCGACCATTTTGTTCGAATTGGTCTGAGCCTCTTCGAATCTATCCCCCCTCAGTGCGCTTCTGCCTGGCAGTGACCGCGTGGTCCATCTTCAAGCTCCCCCAAAGCGTTGTAAGACCATACATAATATTTTGTTTCTATTTGTCCGAACTGACGCCATCGTCATCCATCCCGCTGATCGGACACTTCTTTCAGGCTTTGCCGTGTCTGGCGGCCCCGGTGGATCATTGCTGCTCGTATTCTCGTTTCCTGAACACAGCCCAATTGCCATGAGAGCACGGCCGTTGTTCTGTACCCATATCTCTTGGGTATCGCCGTCTCCATGCCTGGTTGCGGTGCAAGGCAACATCTTCTTAGCCCTGCATGGAGACCCATTCCAGCAATGAATGGCCACGGGGTATGTTCTGTTGGTTGTTTTTGGGTTGTTGTTGGGGTCTTGTCTTGGGCGAATCATATCAATGTAACGCCCGTGCGCACCATTCGGCCAGTCGGCTCGCCCGTCATTTGCGAAGCGTTTTTCCCACATGGTGCAACCGGCGACGCAGATTCGCCCGTCGGCCTTCCATGCAGGGGCAACCTCCACCCCCCGTGACTTCTTTGTATGACCATCGTCACCACCGCAAGGCACAAGACGACGATAGACGGCGCCTTTTTCCAGAGTCGAATGTGGCCTCATGACAGACCTTCTCGCAAATCGCTCAAGACTTGCCCGCCTTTTTTTTTTCTCTTCACCGCAACATTGGGGGGGATAATGAGAGAGAAAAGAGCGAGGGACTGTGTGAGGGAAGACCAAGAGGAAAAAAGAAAAAGAAAAAAAAATACACCAGGTAGGAGACAAGGTTCCTAGTTGTTGGCCGGCCTTTTGTCGCAGTGGCCGAAAGGGCTGGCATACTATTTCTACGAGTGAGGATTTTAGGAAACACCACGCATGGACAAGTAGAGCCGGCCCTTCCATCATTAGTGCACAGCGTGCGTGTGTTGTGGGTGTTAATCAGAGGGAGGTGGGAGAAGATTCCCTCATTGGACATTCAGGCCAGCTTCTATTATTTAAAAAAATACAGCCTCCCGAAATCCAGGGGCTTGAAAACGCCGCTCAACGCACAGGGGGCACTCCGTACGCTGTTTGCCAACACCGGTGCCTAGTCTTGCAATGACTCCGGCTTCGTTTCGTTTCTCTTTCCTTTTTGGCGCCTACGATGCATCATACCATCCTCCCACAGCCCCAATGATCGGCTCGGGGGTACAGCTTGGTGTGGATGTAATGCAATGCTAGAGCAGCCATTGTGAGCACAGCTAAGCCATAGTACTCTTTTCTTCATTCCAACATGCGACGACTACAGCGGTATGTAGGACCAGGGTCACACTTGCGCGAACGAGACTGCGTATACTTTTCTGTAGGAACTTGTTTGCCTTTATGCACAATCTCCTCATCCTCCAAGAGTTTAACCAAATCTCTGACAGGAAAACTGCGCGACTTCGTGGGCCCGTCGCTTTGCGGAGACATCACACGAACGGCGGTCAATCTCGGCCAGCAACCAATAGTTAAACCTCAATTGCATCGACCTCCTATCTGCCGCATATATGTGTCGCGCTCTATCCAATCTCCTCGTTGTTTTGTCCATTGGCCGTGGACATTTTCAGTATAGGCCGGCCCTACGGGCTTTTTGTGTGTTTCCCTTCCCCGGGTTTTATGGCGGGTGCCAAGCCGGGCCAAGAAACGCGGTGAGGCATGCTGGTAGTTGCGGCTCGCAATGCAATCGTCTGCTCCTGCGTATCAAGGGGCTCACTTTCGTCTTTGAGTGGACTTTGAGATTGCCACCGTCCCTCACTAGCTGATCGGAGCTGGCCGGTTCGGTCTTGGTCGTGGAGGGTGGACACGCGTCATTCCTCCGTCTGGGGGTTTTTTTTGCGAGTTGATTGAGACGGGATAGTACTTTATAAGAAAAAGAAAATAAGGTCGGCTGGTTGTTGGACCGTTGTAGACGGAGACGTCCCCTAATATTTCAACATCAGATGCCTTGGCAGGGAGGCCGATGATTTGGTCGTCTGGCTCGGACACGCCTGGTTTCGGACGGGATGCTGTACTGATGAGGCTGTTTGCTTCTGAGCTGGAAGCTGAGTCGACTCGTAACTACGGCCGCCCGAAAAGAGATATTAAGTCGAGTATGCCTCGTCATGCCGCCCCCCTGGTGGTTGGAATCACGCGACCTTGTCGAACAAATTTTGAATTGGTTTGGCAGCCTAGACAAATGTTAGCTGTGGATCTGTGCCATGTGCTTCTTTTCAAGGTCGGATACACGGAGCCACTGAGACAACGGTATGCCGCAGCTTCAAAACAGAGATTCCGGTCCCGGAGCTAAATCCAATGGCAAGCTCCCGCAGAAGCCACGAGTAGCCATACAGGAGAGCCGAAGCCAAAAAAAGGGACAAAACTCACATCGATGAATTTCTCCAAGTCCCGGTCGAGGTTGGCGAGGTCTTCCTTGCGCTTCTTGTTCTCCTGCGTCAGCTTGAGCTTCTTCTTCAGGAGCTCGTGTTTCTGCTGGTCGAGAGCTTCGCGCTCCTTCTTTTCGTGCGCAATACGAGCGGTCATCAGTGTGACCTCGTCGGCTTCCGCATGCTCGGGATGCAGCGCCAGAAACTCCTCGACATCAATCATTGGCAGGTGCTGGTACGAGTGGCTAGGAACAGTTGTCAGCATGGGAAGAAGATTTTTCTTCTTTTTTTATTAAAAAAAAAAGACACAAAAGAGCCTTGGCCGTGACGAGGTTTTCTTGGTATTCCAACTGCCGCTCCCGGGGACCGGAAAGCACTGGAAGATAGCAAGGTGACAGACATACTCGTAGTTCTCGCAGGCGGAGATCTCGCCCTGCAAATGTCTCTGCTCATAATAGAGATTCTGCAGTTGAAGATGCAGCCTGTCGACCTCCTGACGTGCTTCGGCCGTCTGGGCCTTGGTCTCACGCGCGGTAAAGTATGCCGACCTGTGAAGACTGCGCATCTGGGCCAGGTTCGCCGTCAGCCGCTTCTGCTGGAGCGCCACCTCGGCCAGCTGCTCTGCAGCCGCAGGCGACGAAGCATCGGCCTCCACCACGTCCATCAGCGCGAGCGCTTGCTTCCGCGCCTCAGTCGAGGCCTCCAGCAGGGAGGCGAGGCCCTCGTCGGTTACAATGGCATCCGTGTGCATGGTTGGCATCGTGTGACTGAGAATGTGGTGACGTTGGCGAGTTGGGCTGATTGCGAGCTGTCGCGTGGCATCGAGCAAAGCTCGTCAGGTTAAGCTGGGAATGGCTGGTCGTTTGGTCACCATGCGGTGGCTTGACTTGTGGCTAGTGCCGCTTGCGCAAGTCCCCTCCACCCTTCGGTTCTGCTCTGCTACGGCGGGGCACCAGGACACCTGTTTGGCCCTCTGGGAAGCCTTGCCGCGCCCAAGTGTGCTGTAGCGCCAGCGACCATTGGCGGACGCATGCCAGCCTTGGCGGCATTGGCGGCATTTGCGGCATTGGCCCGGCTTTCTGCACCCCGCCCTCTTAGTACAAAGCAGTTATTTGTGAAGTCCCCAACAAGAAAGAGCGACCGAGCCCGTGACTTTCCCTGTTTGTCATTTCCGCCGAGATCCGGAGCGCGGCCATATTTCTCTCTCTCTTAGGCCGCTCACAGCGCAAACAACGCCCAACCGCACCTCTCTCTTCTCTCTTCTGTCTCCGCATCTGCCCAGCAACTCTTGTTCCACGGCTCTGCACGACTGCTTCCGTCCAGTCTCGGGACCCTTGTCGCGCTTAGCCTTTTTTTTTACCCAACCGGAAAGGCCCACCCACGCACGATTTGGCTCCAGTTGGCTCCACCCGGCTTCGCCCTGAGATTTGGTGGGAAAGGGAACGGGAGGCAAAAAGGGCAGAAGAGGACCAGAGAGGTGTGCGGTTGGAGAAAGGGACGGCGCTGCTCCTCTGCGCGCGTGTGTGTACGGCCTGTCAACTGCTGTCGACTTGACACTTCTTTTAAAAGCGCATCCTTCTCCCGGTGCAACCTGCCAGCCGCTGCCCACATTCAACGAAACGTCACGGACTATTCTTCTCAATATGGCCTCCTGCAATCCAGCCCTCAACTGTGCCATCACGGAGCAGCCGTTCCCGGCCGAGGAAGCCACGACGACCGGCACAGAGCAGCCGGAAGACGTGCAGCCTGTGCGGCGTCGACGCCACTCGCTGATCACACGGCCGCGCCGCAAGTCGATTGTCAACACGATCATCGACAGCGAGGAGAACCTGCTTCTGAGGGTCAGTTGAGCCGTGTTTCCGCGCGTTTGAGTCTTTTTCCCTCTCTCTTTTCTCTCTCTCTTTCTCTCTCTCTTTTCCCCCTTGTGCTAACATGACCACGCCAGGTCGAGCTGTTCCTGACAGAGCTGGAGAGGCGGCTGGAGTATCTCGAGAGCTGCGGCGAAGTCCACCTCGACTCGAGCATCTCGCGGGCCTACACCACCCTGCAGGCTGTCCGCACGCGATGCTCGCAGGTGTCCGAGGAGGTCATTGGCGCCGGCCGCCGCCGTGTGCAGGTCATGGTGGAGACGTTGGACACGCGGTACCACGGGGCGCTGGTGGCCGCCGAGTCGCTCAACGAGAAGGCGCGCGTGGGCATTGAGCTGCTGGACGACATGCTGTCGGACTTTGAGACCTACGCCTTCAAAATCCGCGAGCGCAGCCTGGCCAATGCGGCCAACGCCGCCGACCTGTTCATGGACGAGAGCCGCCGCGTGGTCGACCAGGGCCGCCGCCGCGTCGACGAGAGCCTGGGCCGGGCGCGCGAGGTCGTCGACGAGAGCCTCGAGCGGGCCAAGTGGGCAGCCGAGACGCTCGAAGAGCACATCCAGCGCGCGGTGGCGCGGGCCCGCCAGCACGGCCTGCTGCGCTACGAGGACCTGCCGGTGCCGTGGCGCGTGAACCCGCACATCGTCAAGGGCTACCGCTTCAGCGAGACCAAGCTGGCGTGCGTGCGGTCCATGTTCCGCCTGTCCAACGAGCTGGTCAACATCTGGTCGCACGGCCTGGGCGTGGTGCTGGTGCTGGCCGTGGCCTTCTACCTCTACCCCAAGAACGAGTACTTCCACCTGAGCACCAAGACCGACGTCTTTATCGCCGCCGTCTTCTTCTTTGCCGCGTGCCAGTGTCTGGTCTGCAGCACCATCTGGCACACCATGAACTCCATTGCCGACGCCCAGCTGATCTCGTCGCTGGCCTGCGTCGACTACACGGGCATCTCCTTGCTGGTCGCCGCGTCCATCATGACGACAGAGTACACCGCCTTCTACTGCGAACCCGTCAGCCGCTGGCTCTACATGTCGGTGACGGCCTTCCTGGGCGTCGGCGGCGTGCTGCTGCCTTGGCACCCGTTCTTCAACCGCTCCGACATGGCGTGGCTACGCGTGGCCTTTTACGTCGGCCTGGCCTGCACGGGGTTCTTGCCGCTCCTGCAGATCTCCTTGACGCGCGGGCTGGCGTTTGTGTGGGAGTTCTACCTGCCGATCACCAAGTCGCTGCTGGTGTACCTCTTGGGTGCCTGCGTGTACGCAAGCAAGGTGCCCGAGCGGTGGTGCCCCGGCATGTTCGACTACATTGGCGGTAGCCACAACCTGTGGCACATTGCCGTGCTGGGCGGCATCTTGTTCCACTACACAGCCATGGCAAACTTCTTTTCCAACGCATTCCGCCAAGCCCAGGACGGATGCCCAGCCTATTGAGCACTGGGCATTTTCTCCCATATACGCACAAGGACAACATGTGAAGGGGAGGGAGGCGCCATTTTTTTTTCAATCTCCCCCTTGCCCTCTGTTATGCGCTCAGTGGGCCTTGCATTCTCGACAGTGAGACGGGTTTCACCTTAGGAGTGGAAAGGGGGGGAGAAAAACACCAAAAGTTTTGCTCGACACGATCTGCACGACCATCCGTATTCATCCGCATTCATGGCTCATGGTTCATGTTTTTACGTCTTTCTTTCAAGCTCATATTTCCTTTTCTACTTTCGCGTATATAGTTCAAAATTGTGTTAGAAAACTACCAGGAATGTGACCGTATATATTATAGAATATGCGTTGCAAATTTATTGTTTGTCCGAACTGGTTGAAATGTTCCAATTAGAAATGTGAAGAAGTACACAGTAACTATGTATTACCACCAAAAGTTGAAAGGCGTCAAACAAGGTAAAAACAAAACACCAGGGGCCACTGTTACATAATCCCTTGAGACGACCAAAGCAAGAAAAAATGTCCAGAATCGGCCGCCGCCAAGAGAGCACGACACCTGCCCCCCCCCCCCCTTCTCAGAATGTGGCCATGATGACGCCGAACAACCCAATACCCATCGTCATCCAGATCAGCGTCCACTGCTCTCTCCGGCCTACAGCCGAGACCTGCACAAACGGCGTGCTGCTGGCGTTGGTCGCGCTGCCATTTGACTTGGGCCCGGCAGTCGTGCTGTTGCTCCCCAGCACGGGAGTGTCCGAATGGGTGGGAAGCGCCTCTGCGGTCGTCTCTGCGGTCGCCTCTGCCCTTGCTTCTGTCGTTGACACTGCCGTCGATGCCCCAACGGTCGTGTTGGTCGCCTTGACCACCACCGAGCTTGTTTGTTCACCAATTGTCGTGCTGGCTGTAACAGATGGCGGGGTTTCTAGTGTTTTGGAAGAGGTCAGATGCACCGTTGCCGTCGATGATGCCACGATGGCGACTGTAGCCGAGCCGGATGTCGACAAAATGAAGCCGGCATTCTTGGCACAGGCTTCCAGGCCCTCACCCTGTATCAAAGGTCAGAAATTTTTTTTTTTTTTGTCATTCCCTCTATGCGTGGTATATTTGCAATCATACCTCTAGACAGCAGTAGCCCGAAACAGGTGCACAGTATTGTCCTGCATCGCAGTACCCATTGTCTGGACAGCATGTCTGCACGAAACAAAAAGAGGGTGTTAATAAACCAAGCCCGATAACGGAACAGTCCGAAGGGAGCCTCTTTCTGTCTGCCCTTCTCCCCTGAGAGTCACTCTGAACACACCTGTCCTAGACTGGGATTGTAGCACATGGTGTTGGTGGCATGCCCACATTCAACAGACCCGTTGCCGTAGGTCTGCTCACACGTCTGGAACTGGCGGCGTACGTGGCTTTGGCCAGTCGATAGCTGGAGCGGCGTGTAATGGCGCTGCCCATAGCTGTAGCCTCCAGTGGTAGCCGATGCGATGCTTGCGAGAGCCGTGGCCAGGACCACAAGAGAAGACAGCATTGTGTCCTTTCTTCTGAAACCAGAAAGGGAGACCAGGTTTCTCGAGTTCGGACTCCAACCGATCGAGTGTACACTCCAGAGAATACTGGCTGTTTTTTCAAAGAGGCCGAGAGCGGACAAATACAGCTAATGCTGTGTCGTGACTCCTTTCTCTGACAAAGAACGGCAGAGACAGAGAGAGATAAAAAGGAAGACGGAAACGAATGTAGGTGGAAGCAAAGGCAATAATAGAGTGAGCAATAAATAAACGAGTGACTGTTCTGTGTACACAAAGAGGAGTAGCGAGCGTCGGTCACGCAGGACAACAAAACAAAGAATCAAGTGAAGCTTGCTTTGGGCTGTGATGCAAGAAACAAAACTGAAAGGGACATGGTTTGGAGGAGTGACCCAAGGGTATAGAAAATATGGCTCGGGAAAAGATATGACAGGACCTCTTCGGAGACGGAGGCTGGTGGACAGTTCTGGACAGTTCTGGACGGGAGCGTGTGTGACTAGCCAAGAATCATAATATGAAGGGGATATAACAACAGAGAGGCAGAGAAACAAGCAAGGAGAACAAACCGGTAAACTCTGAGTATTCAACGAGTATATCTTCTTTCCAGGGCTGTTATCTTTTCCTTGCTTCTGTTGGTATTCTTTGGCATTTTCACAATACTAAAGATAATGACCTCGGCCACTCAAACCGGCTATTTCCATAGTCAACATCCTCCAAGCCCCATGCCATGGTCCGTTTTGCTACTCTTGATTCTTGCCTGCCAAGGCCAGAGCAGCCTCACAGGATGGGTATTTGCGTTATGCAGCAACTCTTCCAGAGTTTTCTTTCAAATACCACCCCACGCTCCCGTCTTGGGATCTGGTCACTTTTCTGCTGTGCCGCCCGATTGCTGCAGGAACTAAACGCCCCTTTGTGTGTGTGTGTGTGTGTGTGTGTGTGTGTGTGTGATTTTAAATAAACAACTGTCCGTGATGGCGGTGTGTGCCCGTCTCACCTCATGCGAGTACCCGCACGTTTTGTCTCTGGACGCTCGGTGTCAAAACAAAGTAGAACGCCCACTGCCGTAATTTGGGGGGCGATGATGCTGCCTGATCTTTTCATAAATAGCTGGTAATCCGGAAACAACATTTTTGCTAACCAGCAGACGAGAGGGAATTCATACGAACGAAATTTCCTCCCAAAACCCCGAAAAAAATAGATATCATGTTTTACCTCATTCTAACCGTTTACTTTCATTGTAGCTGCCTACCCTATGTCACATCTATTCAATATACATTTTTATGAATTTTTGTCTTGGTGTGTGCCAACACCCAGACAACTCGACCATACCAATCATGAGACGACATATAAAATCTATCCATAAACAACTATAAATTCACAATACGCCGCCGTCTTGTCCTAATGCTACTAAACAAAAAGAGGCAAAATAAAATAAAATCACAAACCAACCGTTTTTCTTACTTTTTCGAACAATGAACAGCCACACTCCTCTCTCACCCGCGTTTGCGGCTAAATGGAACGAGCCAGCCGCTCCTTATAACCATAACAGTGCAGCTTTATCCCCACGTTGCTGAGCCGGTTCCAAATGGCAGTGAAGAGATAACAGAAAGTACGTCCCTCCTCCAAGGGCCGATCAGGCAAAAAAACGATGCCCTTCTCTGTTCACACCGTTTCCATCAGCACGTGCGTGCTTATGCCAGAAAAGCTGTTGGTAGCCTGGGTAAAGGCGTCGCCCATCTCCGGAATTCCTGTACCGTACACGGAGCGAATGGTATAACGGCCGCGGGAAGTTCAATCGAAGCCGGCAGTGCAGCATCCTAGAACCAACCCTGCTCAAAATACAACGTTGCAAGAAAGAAAGAGGGTGTGTGCCATCCGACTTGCTGGAAATTCATTGCCTTCCATAATGGTACTTGCAAGGGCAACAAGACCCTGCTTACAGAGCATGGTTGATAATCTCGGCGTACACATCCGCTGGAAGCTTGCGAATAATGGTGAGCGTCACGCCTTTGATGGCGTCTGCCTGTAGCGCAGGGAAGGATCGCAACAGTTTGTTCGGGCTGCCATTCATGTGAGCAAGATGCCATATGTCTGTATGGAGAGGGCAAAAAAAAAGTAAAAAAACCATACCTAGGGCTGGTCAAGATTTGGTTCCGGATCAGCATCAACTGCGCAACAATGCAGAGAATGTTGAGGTGCGGTCCGTAGGCAAACAAGAAGTCCCAGAGCCGCAGGACCTCGGGCAACGGCGGCGTGCAGGCGCAGAGCGTCAGGACAGACGGGAAGGCGTAGATCTCGGCCGAAAGGTTCTTGGATAGCAGGTACAGGCTCAGCTTCGAGTCCACAATGGCCAGCACCTTGTCTACCAGCGCCAGGCCCTTGTGCACACCGTCCATAGCGCCGCGGATGTAGCCCGGACACTCCTTGGTGAGCAGGTGATGGAAGGCCACAAACGCCTCCGCCTCGCTGCGTGCCGCATACAGGAACGGCGCCGCCAGAACGTTCATGCCCTGCACGTACGTGCCAGCCTCGACCGAGACGCTGGTCTCGGAGCCCTCTGTCGTGAGTGTCAGCGCCCGGGCCCGATTCCGCGCTGCCGGCGACGCGTTCGTCGACTGTGCGCCACCGGCACCGCCGGCACCGGCAATATTGAGTGCTCCCTTGGAAGGAGTGGTCTCCGCAGCCAGTTGCTGCTGCTGTTGTTGTTGCTGCTGCTGCTGCTGCTGCTGTTGTTGTTGTTGTTGTTGTTGTTGCTGCTGCTGCTGCTGCTGCTGCTGCTGCTGTTGTTGGACGGATGACAGGGATGGTCGGCTCGTGGGCCCTCCCGCCTTCAGCTCCTTCGTGTCGTGGAGCCGCCAGGCAATGGCATTGAGCAGTCGGATGAGGCTGGCCTCGCTAACGCGGCGACGGAAGAGCGGGTCGGTGGTGAGCGTGCGGAAGGTGTCGTTGCGGATTTTGGCATAGGCTGGCGAGGCGCCTCGGTGGACCAGAGACAGGTATGCGTCCGTGTCCAGCACGGGGCAATCGAGCAGGATGAGCCACGCATAGATGCGTGCAGAGGACTTTTGTTGCTTTATGTGAGCTTTCTCAATTTGCAGAAACAGAAACATCCCCCCCCCCTCCAAGAAAATAAAATAAAAAAACTTCATATCGTCCTTACCATGCCGTCGCTGTCGCTCTTGATACCCGTCTCCAGGATTTTCCAGCGCATGCTGTTCAGGGCCCCGATCACGTCGCCATCGGGCGGGCCGTCGCGGATGAGCCGGTCCAGCGAGAGCGGATCCAGGGCCGGTGAGCGGCCGAGGAGCGGGCGCCGGTTGCTGCCAGCCGTGGCGGACGCGCTGATCTGTTGTACGCTCGTAGCGTCGCTGTTGGCGCGAACCCGCTGTGGCGAGCGGTTGGCTCCGCTGATGATCCGACGCACCGGAGAACCCGGGCGCTGCAGCGGGTGGTGCGACAGCAACGGCGGTGGTGGTTGCTGCTGCTGGAGCTGCTGCTGCTGCTGGAGCTGGAGACGCTGCTGGGAGATGATCGAAGGGGCGCCGCCGGCCGCTTTGGCGCCGAGGTTGTGAGCCGACTGGAGCTTTCTAAGCGACCGGTGCGCACTCGGCGACGGCGGTGGATGGTGGAGGGCGGACGGTGGAATGAGCGTCGGCCCCGAAGTGTGCGGCTCTTTGCTGGGGCTGGGCATCGTGGCGGCGATGAGGCGGCGGTCCTTCTGTCCTCGGTCGGTTTGGCAGGTTTGGGGGGGGCTTTCCTGGTTGCCTGGTTCTCTAGCCTGGGTTGGCTGCTCCCAGCTCCCGTCTTGCTGGTCAAGGTGGCCGGCAGCGAACTCTGCCAAAAGAAATCGTTTGAGAAAACACACGCGGCTAGGAAACCTTGTCGCATGCAGGCTTGATACGTCGTTGCAGCGGAGTGGAGTGGGTGCAGCCTGTGGGTGGTTGGGAGTGAAGCCGTTGGCGAAGGCTGGTTTACTGGGCCAGTCGCGTTTTTTCGCGATGCGCCGCGTAAAATGGCTTAGCGCAGCGTTTTCCCCGCTGTTGCTTCCCGCTGTGCCGCCTTGCCTCAGTGGGTTGATCCCCCCCAATCGGAAGCTCCAATGCCATCATAGGCCGAACGATAATAAAAACTACAAAGTAGATCGGAGATCGATGTGTATAAAAGGGATACGCAGCTATGAGATGTACATCGTTTTTTGCCGAGTTCTCTCTGCCTTTATCGCTAATTTTCTCCATCACGGAGCCTTGCGAGCACCACAGCATAAGTGCGAGTAGACCTTGTGCTTGGCAGCCATCCAGAAGACATTAATACGTCTCTTCCTTCTACTTTCCACGACCACAACCCATGTGTAATCTTAGTCATGTAAAACCGCCCACTGGCCGTACTGTGCACGTACTCGCACACAGCCTGCCCAACGGAGAGTGACCTCGTGCGACATGCAATTTTTAGCAGCAATCCCTATTTTTCGCTCTGTTTCTACCATGGTGGGGCGATTCTGTATCCATGATTGGCTGCATTTCTGTCAGCTTCGCGTGCCCCGCCACCTTACCCTCCCACTTGATCCCCGCCTTTCTCTTCTTTCTTCCTTCTTCCCTTTTCTAAAAAAACGTCCGTCATCTCTGCTCTCCATCACCACCACAGCGTCACCTTCTCTTGTTCTAGCCAGAAATACAAATATTTTGACTCTGCGTTGCAGCCTCGTCTATTAGACTGATTTAGGTACGTCCCAAACCTCGTGAGCGTGAATGAGGAGCGAGAGAAGCCGGCAGTTAGAATCTCTTTCTAATGGCCTACTTTTTGCAGCCTTACGTTCTTCGGAAACAAAAACCCCTTCCCACAAGTTTTGCAGAGAAAGCCGAGTTGATGTCAATCGAAAACCTCAAGATCAATGGTGCGTGGCAGCTCTGTAGCTTCGCTGGGGTGCCACGTGTCCGGCGAAAGAGCTTGAACCCCCCTCCCAATCAGCGAAAAGCGAACTAACAGCCCCCGTTCGACATGTGCAGACCCCTTCGCCGACGCCGACGAAGATACTGGACAATCGCAGGCTAAGCAGCAGGAGTATCTCCATATACGAATCCAGCGTATGTCAGCCTCGCTTTGTTTTTATTTTTGGGGACATACTCGCCTGGTCGATTTTACGTGTGCGAGAACAATGAATGTTGACAAACGGACACAACAGAGCGAAATGGACGCAAGACCTTGACTACGGTCCAGGGCATTCCTCCCAAGTTTGACCACAAGGTACGATGCCCTTCAGGGATAGGATGCCGTCGCCGTGTCGCTTGCCCCCGGTCATTGGATTGGGAGGCAGAGGTTGGGAAAGATTGCTAACACGAGACACAACAGAAAATTCTTAAGGTCATCAAGAAGGTGAGCAGTCATGTCCTCTTCATGGAATAGTTTTGTCAATGTTCTCTGCTGCTAACTTTTTTTGGACAGGATTTCGGTCAGTGTGGCAGCACGCATTCTCCTTATTTCGGTCTCTGTTTTCTTTTCTGTTTTCTAACCTGTTGACCAGCTTGCAATGGAACCATCATCTCTGCTGCCGAGTCCAAGGTTCGTTCCCAGTTCTAGCTGTGGGTGTGTGCGAGAAGTCCCTTGGAAGAAGGGCATGCTGACCTTTCCCTCTTCAGGGCATGGGCGAAGTGATCCAGCTCCAGGGTGACCAGCGTAGCAAGATTCGTAAGTCTGCCAGAGGGCCTGGCAGATGTGGCTGTGCAAAGTAGAAGTCTGCATTATCCTAACTTGTGATACTAGGTGAATTTCTCATCGACAAGACCAACGGGCTTGGTCTCGACGAGAAAACCATCAAAGTCCACGGCTTCTAAGCCGGATATGGCGTGCCATGTCCGCGATCTAGTTGCCAACTGCTAGAAAACAGCATCTTCAGAGAAATATCGCAGTGGGTATTATGTCGAGAATGCTGTATTGATTGCCAACCACGGGCATCTAGATGCGTTCTTCCCTAGACATGTGAGAATAGGCAGGAACCAAGCGGACACGTCTAAGCACGGCTTCCGGCTGGCGAGATGGCTAGAGCGTTGGTCAATCCAGAGATTATTCGGCTGGTCATTGGGGTCCGGTCTTGATTCCCGGGTTAGTATTTATTGGGGGGGCAGAGGTGATTCTCATTTCGACAAATCCCATGTCGAAACTTTTTTTTACAGCACGGACGAACATTTTTAGGTCAAGGCTTTTGATCTGTGGAAGTTTCTTTGGGGGCAGCACCTTGTTGTTTATCGTCAAGCGTTGTCAATAGCGAAGAATGGCAAACAGTTCAAGCCGGCCCATGGCCTGTGTGTTTGAATATCATTTGTGATGAGAGGGTATAGAAGGAAACACCAACAAAACACTTGCCTGGGTACCAGAATGGATGGAAAGGCAAGCTTAAGAAAAGTCCGGGCAGAGGACAAGACCACTGGCACCTATTTGCTAAGCTGGTATGGAACACTTGGAGGCGATAGTACGAGCACCCCCGTGCTAAGTGGCCAAGCGACCGAGCGCCTTATGGTCCTTCCTGTTTCCCTGCGCGTTATTTTTCTTGCAGCTCAACGAGTTGTCGATGGCAAATATACGGATATGGCATGACACCCGATGGAACGAGGTGAGTTATCGCGTAAAAATGAGACGATTTTCTGGCCTTCCTTTGTTTTTGTCTTTCTTCCACTTTGTACGTGTACAGAGTAGTATCCGCACCTCAACGGGCCCCAGCATCTTCAAGGTACAGAGCATTAGGGGGACACTGAATAACTTGAATGAGACATCTGCGGCCACAATTGGTCGCGAATGAGCTGGTGGAAAAACTCGCCCTCTATATTGTCACAGCAGGCAGCACGCCACTGCATTGAGCCTTGCCACAGCCCGGTCTATGATGCGGCAGTACGTAAAATCGAGCTGGGAGGTCTGGGGATGGGTGGCACTAACTAACACGGGGGGGCTACGTGTAGTTCCTGCGAGCTATTTCGGACTATGCGCTTCGGGTATCTTGGACGGTAGAAACAGTACACAGCTACTCGTACAGACAGAAGGGGCGTCCACATGCTATGGTACGGTTGGCTCTGTCAGCGTCTAAGCTACTATGTATATTCCTTCTTGGGGGTTGTAAGCTGCACCAGTCTGCATTAGTTTGCACTGAACCCAAAGAAGGAAAACGAGAGTCAGCCGTTCTTTCAGCTCTGTTGTTGACGTGATACATGAGAGTAAGATACCATCGGTTGGGACGAAACAGCTTTGCTTTTGGTAGTGTTCTGTTTGCCTTGAGAAGCGGAGGCTGCTTAAAGCTTTCCGTCGGCGACCTCGACAGGAACTTGGGGGGGGGGGGGGGGTTGCCTTTTTTTTTGTCTCGTATCCAAATAGCCCAGCGCCATGCCGTGTTCTGATCCTTTGACTGGACTACTCGACAGTGGAGAGCGTTTGGACGCAACTGGCGAAAGAAGGAAGCGATGCATATGCCTGCATGCTCTTGCAGATGTTGAAAGTCCCAGACGTAGAAGAACCGTCTGTCATTGCTCGTGTCATAGAGGCCGGGTCCAGTTACAGTAAGCCCCAGCGATTATTGTGTTGACTTTGTGGCCCACTTTGCGATCTGGACGTGATGGTGTCACTTGAGACAACGATTGCGCAAGAAAAATGGCCGCTTCTGATTGGATGCCTTAGCCACAGCCAAAGGATTTGTGGATAGGCGGGTAATTCGTCTTATTCGGGAGGAAAATTAAAAATCAAGACCCTCCCCCAGACAATAGAAGCACCAAAAAGAAAAGAAGTAAAAAGAAAAAGCTACCAAAATCCCAGTCTATCCTGCATGGTGGTAGCCACTGCCGCGTTTTGCTGGGGGAAAAGGACACCGAGTCACCGCAGATGCGCCATACGGTGTAGTTAGCTCGTACGCGTTATGAGAACTCGTAAGAGGTGACGTTGGCTTCACCCATTTTTGATAACAGAAAGCCGGATGCTAAAGCAGCCAACACCACCCGGCAAGCTTCCCCAGCTTTGCTTCACATGAGCACATGTTGTATCACCGGATCGGATTCCGTCGCATTGTGTCCAGGCAAAACGTGAGCAGATGCGCAGCGACAACCAACAGCATGTGGGGACCAAATCACAGGCTCGACACACAAAGGGGAGGGGGGTACAAGGTTTAGGAAGGGGAGCCAAAATGGCGGCGGTCGCGCTTCGGCCTTGCCCCAACGGTCTGCACACGGGCTCAGGAGCCGACTGCCCGTTTTGTACATTTCCTGGAGATTGGTGCCTTTCGTTGGCGACAGGCTGACTTGGGTTTTATTGGCGCCGCCAGCACCACCAACAGCTCGATGCCAACACCCCCCGTGTGTTTCATTCCGTGAAGGCTTGTTGATCCTCTTCTTCCCTGCTTTCGGGCGGTTGTCTCACGCCAAACCGGTCGCCTGCACGCCCCGTGACCTGGGAATGTGAGCGTCTCGGGGTCAAGAGGGCATGTCTGGGGCACGCCAAGCTCTGGGTGTCTGACATGTAGCCAACTGGACAGGAGAGAACAGACGGGATAGCAGAGAGGCCAGAAGAAAAAAATGAGAAAACAATAGAGAAAACAAGAGACGCAGAAGGTGGCAGAACAGAAATCGAATAACATAATCACCAGAGAGCCAAGCAAGGGCCATAAAAACGGTTCCACAGAGTGACGACAACACCAATGTATCCCTTGCAGCTGCAATACCTATATACGCGCTAAGGTGCCAGCAAATTAGAAGTACACTTACGTCAGAAGTACCCTCCCGCACCAAACAGATTCTTGCTCGAAAAGGGAAAGAGCCCCCAGCTAGCTCGCATTGCGCCATCGTGTAAGTGCTCCCCGACCCAGCCAGAACGGCTTTTTTTTTCGCAATCCAACCCACATCCCCTCGTCCTCTCCCCTTTTTATATGCCCAGCGACAGCATTGTGTTGCCAGTGTGGTTGGGTGGTTCCCGGTCCCGTCTCTGATGCCCTGCTTCTTGCTCTCGTCTCTCCTTTCTCTCGTTTTCTGCCTTGTTTGATTGTTCTGCGTGCATTTCTATTTGTCCCTGTGGTTCCAGCCGCAGCGCCTCCTGCAGCAGGGATAGCTTCCATCATTCGATTGTCCTCTGTCACCATCGGTTCTCGAAGCCTTGACTGGCCCGTCTCGCGAGACCCGCCACCCCTCCTCAAGACCGATACAGCCACCAGCACGCCTGAGCCCGCCCGCTCTCGGTGACAGGCCTGGGCTTCTATCACAGACGCTCGCACTACGATCTCGTCAAGCCTGTTGGTCCTCGCTTGTTGTTTCTCTCTTGGCCTCGACAGTCTCGACTTTATCCACTGCCCATCACAGCATTCGACGCCTTTGCATGACGAGCTTGGAACTCTCCAGCAGCTCGATAGCCAAGCGGCCGGACCCAAAACAAGATCCTGCTTTTGCTCGGCGACCTCATCTCGACCACGCAGCCAAGCAGGTCCGAATCTGGAGGCGCAGAACAAGAGACTCAAGCTTCACATTCTGGCCGGCTAGCTTCTCGGCACCCCACGCCCTTTTCATTACGATTTGTTACGGTTTGCAACAATCTGACGGCTCGACCAACACAAACAGGCAGAGCACACGAGCACGCCTCCTCCACCACACCCGGCGAAACCCTACCCTCCAACTGCCCTCCTCGCACTGCCAACGCTAAACTCTTGTTTTTCCCCTTTTCACGTCTCTGGACCGCCCTATCCCGCGCTCGGCAAGCCCGCAGTCACATTTAGGATCCACCCTACCTGTCTAGGATAATACTGCAGCACTCGGCTGGGTACCGCGGGCCTGGAACTTAGGCCTGGAAAAGGACGCATCTGTTGCCACGAGGAGATCGAGACACATATAATAACCACCCTTCCCCCACAAGTCAGCAGAGCATATCTACCTCTTGTCTGTTCGGCCAACTCCCCTCTTCTTTCCCTGTCAAGATCTTGCCGATCCTTCTTCTTTCTCACCTTCTTCCAACATCCTGGGAGGAGCTGCTACAAGCAAAAAAGAAAACGACTAGGTCTGGGAAAGCTATTGCATCTTGTCTCTGCATCCCTAACCCCCCACACAAAATACTCAGGATACATTCCCTTCGAATACTATGGCTGGACCCAGGGCCACCAAGGTCGGCCATCTCCTGGCTAAAGGCCTGGGCATCAAGCTGGATGAGCCCATCTCTTACCAAGACGAGGTGACACGCGGCGAGTCCATCCTGTCCACGGACTCGTGGACGGAAGAGCCGCCGCACACATTTCCGACCATTTGGAGCTGGTTCCCTACTCGCCAGGAATGGTTTCAGTATGTGTACTCGCTCTTCCCGTTCCTGCACTGGATCGGCCGCTACAACACGCAGTGGTTGATCGGTGATCTCGTTGCTGGTATCACCATTGGCGCCGTTGTCGTCCCCCAGGGCATGTCTTATGCTGTTCTTGCTAGCCTTGAACCACAATTCGGCCTGTACTCGTCTTTCATGGGTGTCTTGATCTACTGGTTCTTCGCCACTTCCAAGGATATTACGATTGGCGTGAGTATTTGTACGACACCCGACAGCAAGATTTGTCCTCTTTTGCTAACATCCTACAGCCTGTCGCCGTCATGTCCCAGCTTACGGGAACCATCGTCACCAAGGTGGCCGCCGAGCATCCTGAGATTCCAGGCCACGTTGTTGCGTCTTCGCTGGCCGTTATTGCTGGAGCCATTGTGCTCTTTATTGGTCTCATTCGCTGCGGCTGGATCGTGGACTTGATTTCCCTGGTTTCTTTGTCCGCGTTCATGACAGGCTCGGCTATCAACATCTGCTCAGGTCAGGTGAAGACACTGCTGGGCGAGTCTGGTTTCAGCACTCGCGATGCCACTTACTTGGTGATCATCAATTCGCTCAAGCACTTGCCGAGCGCCGGTTTGGACGCTGCTATGGGCCTGTCGGCCCTCGCCTTGCTCTACGTCATCCGCTGGTTTTGCGGTTATTTGGCCAGACGCTTCCCTAAGAAACAGCGCATCTTCTTCTTTGCATCAACCCTCCGCACCGTTTTTGTCATTCTGCTGTTCACCATGATCAGCTGGCTTGTCAACCGAAACCACCGCAAGAATCCCAAATTCAGCATTTTGAAGGATGTTCCACGAGGTAAGAGAACGCTAGCAGGGCAGCTTGCAAGTCAGACATAAATTCAATTCAGTGCGAGACCAATGCTAACGATTGTATTCTCCAGGCTTCAAGAATGCTGAGGCTCCACCGATCACGATTGAAATCATCAAGACATTCATTAGCGATTTGCCTGCGGCTGTCATTGTCCTTTTGATCGAGCACATTGCTATCTCCAAGTCGTTCGGCCGCGTCAACAACTACACTATCAACCCATCCCAGGAAATGGTGGCTATTGGCGTGAGCAACATTCTTGGCCCCTTCCTGGGCGGCTATGCAGCCACCGGCTCTTTTAGCCGCACTGCCATCAAGTCCAAGGCTGGTGTGCGCACTCCCTTTGCTGGTGTCATCACTGCTGTTGTGGTGTTGCTGGCCATCTATGCACTGCCGCCTGTCTTCTTCTACATCCCAAATGCATCCCTGTCTGGCGTGATCATTCACGCTGTCGGCGATTTGATCACGCCGCCCAACACTGTTTATCGATTCTGGCTGGTCAGCCCCTTTGAGTTCTTGATCTTCTTTGTCGGTGTTATTGTGACCGTCTTCTCGACCATTGAGAACGGCATCTACTGCACTGTGGCTATCTCCGCGGCCATGCTGTTCTTCCGCATTCTGAAGGCACGCGGCTCATTTTTGGGCCGTATCAAGGTGCACTCTGTCCTTGGCGACCACGTCATTGGTCAAGACCATCACCAAGTCATCGGTCCTTACGGCACTGTTGGCCAGGACAGCCTCAGCAACGAGCTGGCAGCCCGCAACATCTTCCTGCCTTTTGACCACGGCGACGGATCCAACCCCCATGTCGAGCTGGAGTCGCCTTACCCAGGCGTGTTCATATACCGCTTTTCGGAGGGCTTTACCTACCCCAACGCATCACACTCGTTCACATACCTCGTGGATTACATCTTCAAGCATACACGGCGCACCAGCCCGGAGTCCTATGCCCGGCCTGGCGACCGTCCATGGAACAACCCTGGCCCAACACGCAAGATGCTCAAGCAAATTGAAGCCAGTGGTATCGACCCGAGCGCCAACTCGGACCTGCCGACACTCAAGGCCGTCATCCTCGACTTTTCTGCTGTGAATTATCTCGACATCACATCCGTGCAGACGCTTATCGACGTGCGCAACCAGCTGGATCGCTACGCGTCGCCGAATGTTGTCGACTGGCACATTGCCTCGGTCAACAACCGGTGGAGCAAGCGGGCTCTGGTGTCTGCCGGTTTCGGTTACCCGACAGAGAAGCAGGACGGCCCGCAGCAACGCTGGAAGTCAATCTTCAGTGTGGCCGAGATGGGTGGTCGTGATTCGGCCGCCGAGCAAGAGGAGCAGGAGCATAACAAGGAGCTGGAGCGGCAGCAAGAGGATCTGCGGAGGCTGTCCAATCCCAAGACGGGCCCGTCGCTGGACATTGAGGAGGCCCGTAGCAGCAGTGCCAGCTCGGAAGAGGACCCAAAGCTACAGGTGAAGCGCTTCAAGGGTGTCACGGTGCACGGCTTGAACCGGCCGCTCTTCCACGTCGACCTGACAAGTGCTCTGCAGAGTGCCATTGCCAACATTGAGGCGCGCGCGGCTGAGGAAGCAGAATGCCGCCCTCCTTCCCGTGTTGAGAAGGCACAGGCATGATACACATAAGACTGGGGTCTCGATTTGTTTTGACTTTCTTAATTTCGTGTGTGGGGTACAATCGGCTAATCTTGTCGGCATTTTTGTTACATTTGGATACCTTTTTTCGCCTTGGAGTCTCATTGTGCTGTTTGGTCTTTACTTTTTTTGGTTGATTCCCCGTGGGCAGGTTACACTGATTTGCTCTTCTATGGCATGCCTTACACAATGCTATATGCCTATGCAGTTGACTGATTGCCATCTACTTGTGTACCTCATGCTCGTGTTCTTCATAGCGCTGTCGGCGTCTTCTTTTTTGGCAAAGCTTATCATAACCAGGGTAACAAGTCACCTTGGAAGCGTGCGATACCATGGTTTGTTTGCATGGGACTATTATGTCTCCTAACTCCTAATTCACTCGGTTCTGCCTAGTCTAGCCAAAATGCGCCATCCACACTCTGATTGGAGGCGTAGCAGTTGACGTGATGATGGTTTCGTCTGGCTTCTTCTAGTGTAGTAGGATATATGCATGTTCCAACCGTCTAATGCGCAAAAAAAAAAGCGCCAGTGGCTCCTGAGCCTGCACGCAACATCTTCAACCTGCCGCCGTATTTTTTTGGCTTCGGGCACCTGTTATTGGCACGACACCGTGGACTGCGCTCGTCGTTGACCATGAAGATGGCGTGCGAATAGTGTGACAATGTCCCTTCTCCAAAATGCCTCATTGGCCCAGATGCCTCGACGAGAAGAAAGAGGAGAAACGGCTTGGTGCATCTTTGTGCATGACGCAGCATTGTGGTTATCTGTGTGAGACGCTCGTCATGTCGTATGGGGATGACCTTTGGTTGCAACCCAGCCCCCCTTCCCAGATGCCCTGGGGGCATGGCAGATCCCTCTGGTGCAGCTGATGCAAATTTGTTTCTCCGAGAGTGACTCGCATACGGCATCGGCGTGGTACAGCTAGGCCGACTTGGTGGATATCTCCTTCTCCCATTGTTGGGGGAGTCTTGCGTGTGGTGTGATGCGAGCTGTCCAAAGCCGGCAGTGGGTGTTTTGGGGCATTTGTGAGCGTCGGTTCTTGACACCCAGTTTTTGACACCCAGTTTTTGACACCCAGTTTTTGACACCCAGTTCTTGACACCCGGTTCTTGACACCCGGTTCTTGACACAGCGGTTCTTGGGACACTTTCGAGATTTTGCTCCTTTTGTGTGTGTGTGTGTGTGTGTTCCCCCTCTCATGTCGTGGCCTCGGTCGTTGGCTTCAGCTGCTCCTCCAGCTTCTTCCCCCCTCCAGCTGCCTCTGCTTCGAGCACATCCTCATCCAGGCCGCCCATCACCTCCAGAACCAGCCCGACGCTATCCAGAAAGGCATTGACGGATACACGCAGCATGCGGTTTGTCGTGGCTTGGTAGGTGGCGCGCAGAATGGTCTTGTCGTCACCGTCGGCGGCATCCTGCACAACAAAGGAGCGTCGCACCGAGGGCGACAGCTCCCGGTCCACCGACAGCACCTCCAGGGCGATGGTTGCCAGACGGGCCGTGGGAAAGGGGATGTCTATGACTCTGTTGGGGAGAGATGTTGTTAGAACGGAGAGGGCAGTTTGTTGCAGGCAAACATCCACGAGAAGGGGGGAACCCTACAGAGAACAGGGAAAGTCCGGATCGACAGCCATGACGAATGACGTTCGACGGGAGGAATCTGCCGCGCGCGGGTGTGGGTTTGAAAGATCGGTGAGCACGATATTCGTATGTACACCGTAGTTATGTGCAAAGATGCAGAGACGAGTAGCAAAAATGGTGCGCTGTTTCGTCTTGTCTCCAGCGGGGCTGTGGGGAGGAGGGGGTTGCTTGCAGCACCTGGGGGGGGTCCGGCCAGTGTCAGGTGACTAGCGCTGTGTCAAAGTGCGCTGTCTGGCAGCCTTTCAGTCCTTGCCAATGGCAATTTAGTGGCTTTATGCAAAAGTATGGCCCCTGTTGCCGTAGCGACGGGCGAGGCCGACCCAAGTGGGCGACCCGGCGTGGCTTGACAACGGAATACGGGTCCCTGATTGGCCAACTAGCGGCCGTGTTGTTCTGGGGGGGGGGCTCCGCAGGGGAGAATCTCGCCTTTTCAGTATGGAGACGTTTTGCCACCCCTGGTCCGTCCTGCTCACGACAGGACCGGGGGGGCCAGCCCAGGCAAGCAACGACAACAAAAACCACAACACGGCCAGAAAAGGGAAAAACAAAATATACCATTTTGCAACAATACCCACCCGATCGGCCGTCGCTGCGCTGTCTGCTCCTGCCTCCTCCCCCTCTCTACCGCGCACTTCGTCCTCATCATCATAACAACCCCGTCCAAAGGTTGCCAGCACAGCTGAGTCTCCAGCAGCGGAGAAACATATACACCTCGCACCCTCCCGCACGCCCCCCCTTGTTTTGGCACGAAGAGTCGAACCGAACTTTCTTCTTCCTCTTTTCTTCCCTACGGCCTCGTCCTTTGTCCTCTTCTCTTTGCTCTTTCTGCTTCCTCCTCTTCTCGTGTCTTTCTACCCTCAACGGCTTCGTCCTGTTGATCGCTCGTTGTTTCTCTCTCTCTCTCTCTCTCTCTCTCTCTCTCTCTCTCTCTCTCTGATTATTCCATTCATATACGCTGCGTTTTCTCTCCGCTGTCCGCTGCCTCCTAGTCATTGCTCATGCTCGCACGACACCCCTCGCATCATCCATAGACGACCTGCCCTGCTCTCTTTTCCTACGAGACGCTCCTCGGGCGACCACGCGACCAAGCTTTTTCTATTTTCAACAGAGTCCGTGACTGTTCAGGACGTTGTTGTGTTTACGTCTCCTATCTCCTCGCTCTCCCACTTCTCCTTCCTCCTCGCGTTCCGCCTCTTCCTCCGCCAGCCGGCCGCCTCCAGACCAATGGCGCCCTCCTCGTCCAAGGCCGCCAACTTGGGGCAGATCATTGAATACCTCCCGGGTGAGTCTGCTGACCCCCCCTCCCCTGAGCAGCTTCTAGGGGCGGCACACTAACAGACATGCCGTTTGCAGACCGGCTGTATCTGGCCTCCTACCTCAACCCACCCAATGCCGAGACGCTCTTCCCCTTTGGCGACCACCCCGTCAAGACGCCGAGCAAGCGCACGCACAGGGCTGTCCAGTCCGACGTGACAGGCGCCTCTTTCAAATCGACCGGCCACGAGCCGTACTACTTCACCGTCGACGACTCCCTCCTCTACAATGCCTTCCACCACGACTTTGGTCCGCTCCACGTCGGCCACCTCTACCGCTTTGCGCTGCATTTCCACGAAGTCCTCGCTGCTACCGAGAGCCAGCAGCGGCCCGTGGTTTTCTGGAGCCGGGCCGATCCTCGGAGTACGTGGAATGCTGCTGTTGTTGTTGTGGCAACATCCAACGATCGTGGACATATCTGTGACTAATGGTTTTTTTTTTTCTTTTTTTGCTTCTAGGTCGCGCCAATGCCTCTTGTCTGCTTGCCTGCTACATGGTGCTCATCCAGTCGTGGCCGCCACACCTGGCGCTGGCGCCCATTGCCCAGGTCGACCCGCCGCTGATGCCGTTCCGGGACGCCGGGTACAGCCAGGCGGACTACGGCATCACGGTGCAAGACGTGGTGTACGGTGTCTGGAAGGCCAAGGAGGAGGGCTGCTGCGTGCTGGACAACTTTGACCTGGCCGAGTACGAGACGTACGAGCGCGTCGAGCACGGCGACTTCAACTGGATCACCCCCAACTTCCTGGCCTTTGCGTCGCCGCAGCACAGCCCCATTGCCCGCATCACCGAGGGCTCGGAGCTGTATGCCACGCTGCCGCGCTCGCTGGACGCCGTCGACATGCACCCGACGCTGCCGCAGCCGTTCAAGAACGTGCTGCGCCACTTTTCGGAGCGCAACATTGGCCTGGTGGTGCGCCTGAACTCGGCGCTCTACTCGCCGTCCTACTTTGAGGCCCTGGGCATCCAGCACCTCGACATGATCTTTGAGGACGGCACCTGCCCGCCCATGTCCACCGTGCGCAAGTTTGTGCGTCTGGCCCACGAGATGATCAACATCCGCAAGAAGAACATTGCCGTCCACTGCAAGGCCGGCCTGGGCCGCACCGGCTGCCTCATTGGCGCCTACCTCATCTACCGCCACGGCTTCACCGCCAACGAGATCATCTCGTTTATGCGCTTCATGCGGCCCGGCATGGTCGTCGGCCCGCAGCAGCACTGGCTGCACCTCAACCAGGGCGTCTTCCGCGAGTGGTGGGTCGAGGAGCGCGTCGAGCGCAAGCTGCGCCGTGAGCTGGCTGCCGCGGCCACGGCAGCAGCCGCTTCCGCTGTTTCTTCTTCGACGAACAACAACAACAACAACCTGCCCAGCACCCCCATCCGGGCCATGCAAAAAGCCAGCCTCGGCCGCTCGCAGTCGGCGACAACGACGACATCGACGCCACCCAACCGCAGTGTCTCGGGTCGCTCGCCGCTGAGCGAGATGGACCAGGAGCGTACCAATGTCGCCTCCACGGCCGCACAAGAAGACTACCTGCCGGCACCCACACCTGGCCAGCCGCGCAAGACCACGCGCGTCGTCGCTGCCGCCGCCACCACCACCGCTGCCGCCGACCGGCACCACCCCTATGCTCGCGGCGGCAGTGGCAAGACGGCCTCATCCAGCAACAGCCGCAGTGCCACAGCGACTGTTGCGGAGGAGGAGGAGGGCGAGGTCGAGATGGAGGGCGCTGGCGCCACCACGACAACGAGCACGACAACCGAAGACACCGAGGTGTTCTCGAGAAGCAGCGGCAGCAGCAGAACGAAGCAGCAGCACCGCGGTAGCCAGGCGAGCGCGAGCAGCCGCGGCACCGACTCGGAGGAGGAGGTGTACCTGCGGATGCGGATGCACCGCAAGACATCCACGACCACGACGACGGCGGCTGCGATGTCGTCGCCGGATCACCACCGGTCACCCGACAGCGGCAGCATCGGCGTCAGCAGCAGCACCAGCGGCCGGCGCCATGCCTCGCACGCGTACCACGGCCACGCGCAGAACAAGGCCAAGTCGCGGTCGGTCAGCCACAGCAGCACGGCAGCGGCGGCGGCGGCGGCCCTGCTGATCGACAGCAACGACGCGTCCAACGACGCGGAGAACATTGGCTCGGGCATGAGCCGGGTCAAGTCGATGCAACAGGCAGACTCGTCGGTCACTGGCGTGACTTCTTCGTCGTCCACATCGCCGTCCCATCTGATGCGCGAGCGGGCCAGCTCGACGTCGGGTGTGTTGGCCAAGGTGCGGAGCTCGGACCGGTCGAAGCGGATGGTGGGCGCCGGTGCTGGTGCCGCGGCTCCCGCGGGTATCCGTAAGACTAGCGGGCGGGTCGGCAGCGCGGGCAACCTGCCGTCAGCGGTGACGATGGCGTCTGTGGCGCGCAAGATTTCGGGGATGCAGTGAGGACAGGAGGGAGAGAGTGGATTTTTTTTATCTTTCCACGACCTCTCCTTCTGCATTGTACGGATTGACGAATTTCATGACCATGTCAACGTTTCGGGTTTTCTCCTTTTGGTCGCGGGAAGTGTGTATCATCTACGGACCATGGCCAACGAACAACGGACAAACGGACAGACGGACCCCAACTGACCAAGCACTGACCCTTACAACTCTCCCCTAACCCGACCAACGTCCCTTTCCTCCTCCCTCCCCCGACTCCAATGGTATTGACCCTACGCTGCATGACTTGGCGTTTTGGCTGTGTCTTTTTTTGTCCCACGTTTCTCTTTTTTTCGGTCTCTTTTTTATTCATTTACGAAAGTCTTTCTAGTATACGCGCTGCACAGCTGAAGAGGCATTCTTTTTGCATTTCTTTATGAAGCGGGTAGCGGGAGGTGTGCTTTTTGTGGGCAAGAAGACAGGGCGGTGGTGGTATGGAAGAAGAAGAAGACGAAGCAAAAAGGAGTTGATTCCTCATTGATTCTAAATGCTGGCGTTGGGAAACAAAGGGCCTCTTTTTTTTTCCGGTGGAGGGCGATTTGGTGTGAACAGTCTCTGTTCTGCGTTGTTGGTTTTGGTTTTGGGTTCTTTTTTTTTTGCTTCGTGTTTTTTTCCCCTTGCTGTTACTGCTCTATTTTGATTTGGCTCTGGTCTTGTGTTTTTTTATTTTACGGAACTCGTTCTGTTCTGAGTTTTTTTGAGACGGAGAAGAAGCTTGGGGGAGGGGGAGTCGAGAAGAGTCGCCTGTGTTTTGTGTGTCCCGTCTAATTGTTTCTTGGCTTGTTGCCTTTCTTCTGATTTTCTGGTTTTGTTGTTTTTGGCGGATGGGACTTGTTCGTTTTTCTCTTGTTGCCAATACATGCATTTCAAAAAACAGAAACAGCTCTTGTGCCACCATGTGTGAAAGCAACGACGGACCGACAAACTCTTCTGTCGATCCAACTGGGCCTGTTCCTTTTGTTTCCTCTTGTCTGGCATGACTGAGGGCATGGTCCAACGAACCGTCTACGAAGATATGGATTGGATGATCACTGTTGTGGGCTCCCTCTTTCTGACGTCTTGACAAACAAGGAGGCACAAGATTTGTTTCTTCCCCCCCTTTTGTTCTTGTCCTATCATCATGCTTCTTCTTTTTGTTTTGTTTTTCTTTCTCTCCCCCTTTTTTCTCCATTGCCTGTTTTCAAAAGGGGAGACCCAATGGAAGTTTCGTATGATCGATTGGCCATTTCAGCCTCATCTCTCCTTCCTCCCCTCCCCCAAGAGGAAACCAATCACAGCGCCAAAGTCGCAGAATGGCGACACCTTGCCTGCGTCCCACCACCCCCTACCCGGATAAGCCCGTCTGCGCAGACGAGCGAATGAGCCCGTGGGAGCCAACGGGTGCGCTTGCTCACTCCCGGCAGGGCCGAGGAAATACAAGGGAGAGGGCACGGTAGGAAAGGAAGGGAAGGGAAGGGGTGGTAGCCTTGTACACCCTCCATCCCCCCCCCCTCCCCCCTGCTTTCTTGCCAATGAAACATCACCGTTGGATGGTCATGGGATGGAAGAAAGGGGGGGGGGGGGGGGTGGGGTGAAGCTAAGGATATGTGAAAGAGAGAGGAGGGACAGAACGAAACAAGTTTGGGCATCAATGGTGTCAAAAGGTGAGTCAAACTTGTGCACTTGTGCGTGTGTGTGTCTGGGGAGCACCAGCAGACAAGCAAATTCACCACAGAATTCGCCGGGAGGAAGGGTCGGGCGGGCATGATGACAGGCATGATAACAGGCAGGACAGAACGTGGGAAGGGTGGTGGTGGAATGTGGTGAGAGGTGAAAAAAAGAAAGGAAACCACTTGGGAGCGTGAAGACTGCACAAACTGCGCAGGCGTTGCGTGGAAAAAGGTACATCGTGCCGCCCAACCGTGTTCGCCGCAACCCAGAGACGATGTTCAAAAGATGTCCAGACGTGACAGAACGCGCAGAGACGCAGAGACGCAAGACACACAGACGCTGTGCATTTCAGACGCAAGACGGAAAGACGCAACTTGCCGAGTCACCCACGCGATCTGCTGCTTGCCTTGCCCGGGTCCCTCGATAACGGGATGGGGGGGGCGGAGGCATGATATGACATGGCTGCCAACACAGCATCACCGCCAACCACCATGGCTGGCCGCTACCAACGAGCCATGTCCCATCATCGTCAAATATGCCTATCCTGTCATGCGACCCAATCCTTCCACCTTCCTTCACCGGCCAATCGTCGAGGCCTCCTGTGGTTCAAGAAACAGCACACACGAGCTTGAGAAAGGAAGAGAAGGGAGGGAAGGCATCAGAAGATGGGAGGGAGCAAAAGGGGGTTGGTTGGAAGGAGAAAAGGAGACATTGGGCAGGCAGGGAAGGGGGGAGAAGGGAGAGAGGAAGAGAGAGAGAGAGAGGGAGGGTAGTCGGGGGCCGAGACGATCGTGCGGAACTTGTGGTCCACTTTTGGACCAACGGGCGATGGTGATGCTGTTCTGGGTGTTCAGGCCATGGCCGTTCCGCGGCAGACGTCACCTAACGGCGGGTGGGTGGCCCGGACGAAGAAGATGCGGCAGCCTAGAAATAGCACCAGCTAGTTAACCAGGGCCGCGGGAGGAGCGACCACCGCCGCCCCCTCCCTTCCCCCCTCCCCCCCAAGGCGTGGTGTGTTTTACATAGCTGGTGGTTCCATGAAGGGAGGTGCCCCCTTTGGGGGCTGGGCTTCCAGAAGCCACACAGACTTTTTCTCATTTCTATTTTGCGCCTCCTTTTGCCGGGGCAGCCAGTCGGAGGCCAGAGAAGCCCGAGGCCACAACGGGGCCCTGGGGGCTGTTCTGGCTTTCTAAAAACGGAGTGCCACGGGGAAGGAGGGGGGGGGGTCAACCCATGACCAAGCTGCACATCAGGGCAAGGGAAGGGATAGGGGGCCAGACAGATGCCGCATGGAGCTAGTTTAGACGTGCGTCGAGTTTTGCCAAAGCAAACGAAAGGATTGCGGAAGGGCAAGAAGCGAGAGCGTGGTGTGTGAGACCTCGGTCAAGAACGAGACAGAACATGGCAACTCTGGCAGTCCACAAAGAAGAAGAGTCTGCGCATGAGAGGGCAAAGGACAGGACGGACAACAGAACGAGTAGAAGAGGGGGGGGGGGGCCCGCGCTGGCCTAGCTGCTCTTGACCGTCTTTCTCCTCCGGCTCTAGTTCTGCATGGCTGTTGCCTAGATGAAAGGTGTAGGATCCGGCCAGAGAGAGAGAGAGAGAGAGACACACACATGGATCGGCGAAGTGTAGCGTCTTGAGCAAGGAAGACCAACGCATGCCGGCGGTGGATGATTCGTGAGTCGCCTGAAAAAGCGGCTGTGGTGGGCAGGATCACGGAAGCTGATGGCCGTCGAAAGTGAGGCCCATGAGGTCCTTTTTTTCTTCCCCATCCTGCTGCATTGGCCTGGCTTGGTCGCAGCTAGGCTGAAAGCAAAGGGTTGCCACAGATCGGGAGACAGCAACAGCACGAAAGCTCGCAAGTTGGGCCGTGGGGCGAGCTGGACGGGCGGCCCATCCATTGCTCATTCACTGGACTGCGGCGATCGGCAAGGTGTGCTTGTCTGGCTGCGAGCGAGGGGAGACAAGAGATCGTGGCTGGCACTGTCCTGGTTTTCCTGGTTCGAAGGAAGCGGACAGGCGGTCCCCGTCAACGCCCAAAGAGGCCCCGAGGTCGTCCAAGCCAGAAAAAAAAAAAAGTGAATCCCGCTCTTAGCGAGAAGGACATGGACAATACGTAGAAGTGGTATGATTGCGTCCCAAGGAAGCGGAAAGGGGTGGCCACCGGGGGGGGGGCCATCCAACAGCCACAGCTGGTGCATGAAAAGGAGGCGTCCAAGTGGAAACAAGGCCTCTCTGGGAGGTCCGAACAAGGGAAGGGGGGAGGCCATGGTGGCCGGCCCATGTCTCCACAAGACACATATACATAGCAATTCGAGGGTCGAAACGAGGGTCTCCAAAGGGGGGCGCTGCATCCGGCAAGGCAGACACAGAGTCTGTATTGGGAGAAGAATGGGAGAGAGGTTATGACAAAATCAAACCGAACTCGAGCCGGGGGGGTAAAACAAAACAAAAAAAAAAAAGGAAGACAATAAAAACTGGGCACGCGTGGTGGCAGAGCATGGCCAAGCTACACACGGCCAGGCTGGAAGAAAACGAAGAGAGAGATTTTTGCTTGCTTTTCCTGCTTGCTTACTTGCATGCTTTCTTGCTTGGCTGGCTAGCTGGCTGGCCGGCTGGGGTGTGCACATCTGACGGGCCGCATAGAAAGAGACCTGCAGACAAATTCCCCAAAGGGCCACAAAGAAACAATTTGTGGCGTAGAGACCGGCGAGAGGGGGTCCACGCTCGAAACGAAGCAAGGCAGCAGCAGCAGCAGCAGCAGCAGCAGCCGAGAAAAAGGCGGTGGAAGACAGGAGTAGACGGGGGGGGGAGCACGCCGCCCGAGGAGGCGCAACGTTGAGGGGGGAAAGGAAAAAAAAGGCGTCTGGATGCAGGAAAGACGATGCGGTCTCGATAATGGGCCACTGTCCGAAATAGGCAATTACGAGCCTTTTGCGTGCGTGTAAAAGGGGATGGGCATGGATTAGTCAGATTGGGCGAGCCTCCACCTAGCCCGCCCTCCCCGTTCTGTCCAATGGAAACAATTGGCCAATGGGGGGGGGGGAGCGCGTGCGTGGGTGGTCTCTCGCGTTCCCAACCAGTCACGGGGCAGCATCTTCGTAACCGCCGACCCTTTTTCCGTTTCCCAACGACATCAGCTCCCCTGCATAACGCGGAAACCAGCAACAAACAAACCAAAAAAGCAGGAACGTCGCCGGGACCGTCCATGTGTTGCTCGTTCTGTCACTGTTTCATTCAAGAAAAGAAAAGAAGGGAAAAAAAAAAACGCCTGTCTGGAAACGGGGCTGAACACGCCCCTAGGCAGAATTCATCTTGACAGACATCCACTAGGCTGGCCTCATGGGCCTCTGAAACGGGCCTGTTGAGAGAGAGGTCCCGGCCGTGGCGCTGTCGTCTCCTTTTTTTTTTCTCTTCTTTTTGTCTGCTTGGCCTTCTGCATCGAGCCCACTTCTTCTGCGCCTGCTCTAGGCTGCTCTGGTCAGTCAAGAGAGCTTTGCCTGAAGCTTGTATCCGTCCGTTGTTCTCGTCTGTCGCTTCTTTTTTTGGTCCTGTCTGTTTTGTTCGTCTTGTCTATTTTGGCTTGTCTATTCCGGCTCCCCTGCTAAGGCTGTCTGCCCTGTCTGGCCGTCTTCCCATGGCTCTGCCTCCTTTGTGGTCCGTTTTTCACGCCAGTTTCGCCATTCTCGTCCTTCTTGTCGTCTCCGTCTTCCTGTTCTGGCTGTTTCCATGTCTATCTGCTCTTGTTTGCTCTGTCTGTTCTGCCTCTCCTGTCTCTCCTCACACTCCCCTCTCCGCTTGCTACCCCCCCCCCCCCCCCCCCCCTTCCCGTTGCCCACCACCCACTTATAGACACACCCTCCATCCCTGCCTCTTGCATACATAGTATCTTGTGCTATCTCCGCCGTTTGGGGGTGCGGCCGGCCCCCAGATGGATGTGTGGACAAGCCTGGCCTGCGATCACTTCTCGGCAATGACACCAGTCCGCACTTGGACACTCTCCATGCGTGTCCTCCATGTGTGTGAGTGTGTCCCGTCCCTCCTTTCCCAGCATGCTCCCCACCTCCCACCTCTTGATCCTGGTCCTCCTCCATCTGCCAACAGCCAGTGACATGGAGGTATTTACACCCTCCCTGCTGGGCAGGAGCCCACCTTGATGCACAAACGGTTGTTTTGCGACGATGGGAGCCAAACTGTTTCTTGGGACGCGGACGAATCTTGAGCCGGTTCACATTCTTTGGGACACCCCCCCCCTCTTCTCTCCATCTTGGATGTCTGGGACCGGCGATGGTGATGCTCAAGTTACTAGCCCTTGGTTTCTGGCCGGCCTTTTCGTCGATCCTGGGCTGTACAGTACTTTTATGACGAAACGAAACTTGACAATCGACTCATCGGTTCTGTCCAGAGATTGACCAGCGGAGGTACTAACCGTAAACTGGAGACGGACCATCTTGTGTTCGTCGTGAGTCTTCTGCCTTTGCTCTCCACTCTTTCTGTGGGCAACGGCAGGTAGTGCAACCCCGGCAAGCAGCATCCTGCCAGAATAGGAAAAGGAACTACTTACATAGTATGAACGGAGGAGCCGGCCGGGACCCTGAACAAGCCAGAGACGGCCTTTTGTCACTAGTTCCTCTGCTTGCATCCACTTGGCAGTGTCCGGCTAGAGGAGAAGGGCTCTCGAGATGGAGAGAGACAGAGAGAGCAGCAACGCAAGCCAATCGTATGCTCAAGTTGCGAATGTGTGGCGTGTGTCCAGGCCGACGTATCTGGTCTCGTTCTTTTTTTTTTGTTTCTTTTTTCCCTTTTTTTTGTGCACTTGTATTCCCGTGCACTTCTCTGGCGTGCTGCTATTTGGTCGGTTTGAACTGCAACATGGGTTGCATTTTTGAGTTTCTAAGTTTCTTGAGTAACCGTGTCGAGCTAGAGAGAAGAGGAGGTGCAAGTATAAAAACCAAGATGACCAAATAAAAAAAGAATTGCAGATTGCGGCGACGGAAACGGGAAAAGGGACCGGGGGAAGCAGGTGAGAAAAGGTCCCCCAGGGGGGGGGGGGGTGTGGATATGTAAGTCAAAGAGTTGTTGGTGCCAGATATTCTCACGGCATGGACACACACACTTACACTCGCGCACTCGCACTTACACACACCCCTTCCGTCCTCGTCCTCGTCCTCTCGTCTTCCGCCCATCGACCTTGCTCTCTCTCCACCAGCCTCCACCGCTTCATGTGTCGATACCCACCTCCCAGCAGGAAGGATGAGGAGGTCCCGGCCTCGGGCCTCTCTTCCAGCTGCAATCCTTGTCTGCTTTCTGCTTGCCGTGCCATGGTGGGATTGGTCTGCTATCGAGGTTTCACTGTTGGGGAAAGAGCAGCTGGAGCTCCCTGCCTATTATGGTTTTAAAATTGGGGTCTGATTTTTTTTTTTCCATCTTTCTCGATCTTCCCTCGTAGCTCTGATTGTTTGGTTATATTATTATTATTTTTGCTCCATATGATTTTTCTTTATTCTCTTTTTTACATCTGGGAATTGGTCCAAAGCTTCTCAGCCTATTTGTTCTCCACCTCTTCTGCCAGGGTGTGTAGTTATATTGCCAAAGCCAGCATCGGCCGAGCGCTGTCAAGAGCAGACAAGAAAAGGAAGACAAAAGGAGGCAGAGAAAAACGAAGCCAGGAATCAAGGCCTTCAGTATTCACGAACCTGATCCTGGGCTCCTTCTTTTTTGATTTGACTATTTATTGCGCCCAGGTTTCTGTCTCATCTGTCCTCCAATCCCCCCCCTTTTTTACTTCCCATTCTGCTCTTCTTCTTGCCAGGATCCAGGCTCTCCCTTTTTTATTGTGTGTTTGCCTTGCCTTGCCTTCTTTCCCTCTCCCCTGCTTCGTCCCTGAGGAGGAACCTGTTATGTCCAGACGTATTTAGTTATCAACCAAGCCCTCCTCCTCCTTCCGCACGCCTATCATCTTCCGTCTCTACCCCCCCCCTTGCTACTTGCCTCCTGTACCTCACCTTGAGTTTCCTGATGCATCCCCCGACTGGAAGGTTCAGCAGACTGTCGCTGACCACGTCGGGCATGGCTCCGGTAACCCGCTCACAACGTCACCAGTTCGGTGGAGGAAGCAGCAATGCAGCAGTAGCAGCAGCAGCAGCAGCCGAAGCAGAAGCAGCGGCATCTGGGCCATCACGAGAAGTAGCAGGAGTGGCAGCTGCAGCAGCAGCAGCAGCAGCAGCAGCAGCAACGGCAGCGCCTCCTGTGGCTGCTGACCCGTCTTCCAGCATGATGATGGTCGACGAAGACGACGACGACTACGACGAGGACGGCCCGGTGCGCTCGCCCCTGACCAAGCTCTACTACAACGTGGACAATCTGGACGACGACACGGCCGAGCTCGTCCGCGAGCTCTTCCGGCGGCCTGCGCCCGAAGAGACGCCGCCCATGGTGATCGAGTGGTGCGGCATCAGCAACGACCCGGACGTGTATGCCTTCCAGCTGCAGGAGGTCGTCCCGCGCACCATCCGCATCGGCTCGCCCACCAGCCGCATTCCCCAGCCGCTGTGCAACTGCATGGGCACGGGGCCCGGCCGCAAGCCCTGCCGCCACCTCGTCTGGCTCATGGACCAGATCGCCAAGCAGACCCTGCCCAGCCACCCGCCCGGCGAGCCGCTCGTGCTCGACGACAACGGCTTTCCCCAGCCCCTCGGCAGCGACGCCTATGCGCGCATCGCCGACTTCCACATTGACGTCCTCGCCCACACCCTGCACTGCGGCGCCGGCCCGCCGGACGGGCGCGCCCATGCGGCCCGTGTGCGCGAGGCCCGCGAGATCCTCGCCGGCCTGGCCGGTTTGCGCGACGACGAGGCCGTCGACGGCTACGCGCCCGAGATCTTTGACATGGGCGACGAGCCGCTGCAGAAGCTGCTCTGGAGCAGCACCAAGAAGCGGCCACGCCAGGATGAAGTAGAAGAAGAAGAGGACAACAACAGCACGGAGGGGGGACTGGGTGACGAGGACGAGGACGACGAGGGGGGGGAGGAGGAGAAGGTCGTCGACGACGAGGACGGCGACGACGACGACGACGACGACGACGACGACACCGAAGACGACGGGGAAGACGAAGACGAAGACGAGGAGGACGTGAGTGATGAGGACTTTGACGTCGACGACGACGACGACGAAGACGGCAACGGTGGCGGTGGCGGCCAACAAGGCACAGCAGGGAAGGATGAGGACGCCGCCGCCGCCGCCGCCGACGACGACGATGACGACGACGACGACGACGACGACGAGAGCTACGACAGCGAGCGTCGCGCCAGCGAGCGCCGGCTGATTGAGCGCGGCGACCTGCAGCGCACCGTCCTGCGCCTGCTCGTGTCCAACGACGAGTTCTTTGCCATGTTCCTCAAGCTGCTCGCCCCCTACGACAAGGCCCGCGACCCCTTCCGCAAGATCCAGCAGCGCGTCGAGTGCGTCCTGGACGCCCTGCGCCGCCGCGCCTCCATCCACCGGCAGCAGATGCACGCCCATGGGCCAGGGCAGGGGGGTCACAGTCACAGTCACCGCCACCACCACCGCCACCCCGCCCCCCCATCGGCCGTCCTGCTGCCGGCCTCCCTCCAAAACGTCACCGTCGCCTGGGCCGCCCGGCACGTCGAGAACGCCGTCGAGCAGATCCGGCTGCTGCTCGACCAATACATGGCGCGCGCCCGGCGACGACGACGAAGCCGGCCGACGACGAAGAAGAGCCACCGCCACACCGTCCCGCCCTGGGTCCGGCCCAGCGCGGCCCGCGCCCTCGTCTGGATCTTCCGCGCCCTCGTCTTCCACCACAACCGCGACGCCCACCCGGGCGCCACGCAGGACGACCGCAACCTGTACCAGCGGCTGATTGGGAATGCCGGCGCAGGAATTGGTGCGGCTGGTGCTGGTGCGGCTGGTGCTGGTGTTGGTGGTGCCGGTGGTGGTGGTGGTGACCCACCATTCTTCTTCTTGCTGGACGAGCTGGCGACGCTGCACGACCAGGTGCAGTACCGCACCGAGCTGGAAAAGATCCGGCGGCGCATCGAGGTGAACGGGTACCGGGAGGTGTTTATGAACCGGCTGAACCAGATCCTGGCGCAGATGCGCGCCGTGGTTCGCGAGCAACAAGAAGGAGGAGGCGGCGGAGGAGGCGGCGACGAAAAGGAAGAGTCCGAGTCCGAGGATCTCGAGGCGAGCAGCGAGGAGGAAAGCGCGAGTGATGAGGATGACGACGACGACGACGACGACGAGGACGACGACGACGGCGAGGATGACGATGACAGCGACAGCGACGGTGGCGGTGGGGACCACAGTGGTCAGCACACGCCGACGCCACTGCCAGGCCGGGGTGGAGCCGGAGCCGGAGCCGGAGCCGGAGCCGGTGCACGCAAGGGCCGGGGCCCGACCATGACGGCGGCCGGCTCCAAGCGGCAAGGCTCCGGCACGGGGACGTCGTCGGACCGGAAAGCCAAGCGGATGCGCTGAAAAAAAAAAAAAAAAAAAAAAAAACCAGGGGGTGGGAGGAATGGTGTCGATCGCAAAGAGGAGGGAATGGGGAAAGGTTGGCCGAGGGTGCAAAAGGAAGAAAAAAAAAAAAGAGCAAAGAAGGGGAAAAGGGGAAAAGGGAAGACGGAAGACGGAGGAAAAGACATCCCAAAAGACATCCCAAACAAAAGGGTTCATGACTACGACTACGCAAAAGGGGGGCTGGCCTATACGACTGGGCCGTTCTTCTTCCCCTTCTTCCCTATCCCCCCCCCTTCAAGGGGAAAGAAAAATAAATAAAATAGCTGCTAGAGTTTAGCTGGTCTGTCTCGTGGTTATTTTTTTTGGGGGGGGGGGGCTCTTTCTTTTTCTTCCGATGTTTCTTTTGTCTGGATGGTTTTCTAGTTTTTGAGTGTTCTTTTTCTTTTCTCTTTTTCGTTGTCCATTTGTTTCGTTTCGTGTGCTGCGTCCTGCTTGTTTGGTAACTAGTTCCTTTCCCATACACGTTTCTCCCGTGGCTGCTATGTCTGGGTTAGTCCCCCCCCCCCTAATCAATAAATTTCCAGCCCCTGGTCCCGTCTCGAAGACGGATTATTATAGTACTGCTAATTATGCCTTGGGCGAGTTGTCACAGTCCGCTTTCCGGAAGGCTTTGTTTTTTTCTTTCTTTCAATCTCATTCTTTCCCTATGTATGTAGTTAGTTAATCAATGCTGGGTATCACTTTGTTTCCTCACCCCCCCCCCCCCCTTCTCCAAAATGCCGACTTTCAAGTACATGTGGCACAACCAACTCCAAGAATCAAAAGCGCCCCCTCTTCGCACGCATCCTATTGTTGCCGCAACTTTCACAATCTTGCTTGTCCTAGCTAGCCACCGTATACGGCAATTTAGGGCTGTCTGGTCCACCGCTGCCCATGCTCGGTTTCTTCTCTTCAATGTAGTATTGCAGGATCGTGTGATCCATGTAGTGCAGAATCAACCGCCACCGCCGCGGCCCTCTCGCAGCGGCTGCAATCTTGGCTACCCGCGGTCGCTTATTGCGGCTGTTGCTGGTGTTGTCCACTCGCAGGTGCAGCGGGGCAGACCCTGGCTCCGGCACCTGCGACACGGCCAGCCCCAGCAGACAGCACGGCGGTTGCAGGGACTCTTCGGATGCGCGCGGCAGCACCCACTCGAGCCGGAAGCTGCGCGCCGGGATGCCGACCCGCCGGTGTGAGACAGGTGCGTGAAGGTCGCTGCTGATCAGGCGCAACAGCGAAACCCGGCCAGACATGCCTCCAGCAATGATCAGACCAATCTCGGGGATGATGTGCAGCAGGCTGATTCGGTCATACGGCTCATCCATGTCCCACAGCCGTGGTGTGGGACTGGAGGCACTGCTGTGAACGCCGGGGGGGAGGAGCAGGCTCGGGCTGTTGGAGGCCGGCTGAGTCGGCGGTGGCGGCGGCGGAGGCGGCGACACTCCCGACAGCATGGCTTCGAAAAAAGAGGCCAACATTGCCGCCGGCTGCTGTGCCTGTGCCTGTGCTTGTGCCTGTGCTTGTGGGGATGCGGTGTCCGTGTTCAGGAAGGAAAACAGGTCCGTGATCTGTACGTCGTCCTGTGTCGGTGGCGGCAAGAGCAGCCGCAGAAATATGGACGACGTCTCCGACAGGTGGGTGGAGAACAGCTGGACCGACTGGCGAAACGTGCGCATGATAGCAAACCGCGAAGCCATGTCCACAAGACCGAGCGCTACACCGGGCTCGTAGTGTCGAATCTTGTCGTGTTCGCGGTCCAGCTGCAGGCGCATAGTGGAGGACCGGCGCTGCGGGTGCAAGTCCTCCAGCATCGCAACGAGCTTGCAGGGATCCGACGGGCCGCGCCAGTAGAGGCCGGTGCTGGGACAGATGATCACTTCGAACCTGACGCCTTGTCGTTTCTCGAAGCCAAAGTCCAGTGGCTCGTACTGGCAGTTGCCAAGCCGAACGCCGTTTGGCACCAGGCTGCTCCAAGATCGCAAGGCAAGGTCCTGTGCCAGCGACAGACTCAAGGACGCCGGCACGGAGAGTGCCTGCACCGCCTCTGCATGCTGTCTGGCCTGCTTTACCGTGTGGATACCGGAAGCTGTAGCCGCGGCGTTCCCGCTGCCTCCCGCTCCGGAGCCGCTTCTGCTGTTGTTGCTGCTGCTGCTGCTGTTGCTGTTGCTGTTGCTGCTGTGGCTGCTGCTGCTGCGGCTGCTCCTATTGCCCCGATTGCCCCGATTGCCCCGATTGCCCGATGTCGCCGACCACATAGCTCGCTGTCGGACCTGCAGCTCCAAGCTGTGCATATCGTTGATGAGCGCGGTAATGGTTCTGCCCTGGTCAAAAGGCTCGTAGGGGTACCCTCGGGGCCGTCCGCGGTCGTTCACAGAAGATACATCCATGCTTCGCGCGATGCCGACACAGTTGCCCCCGTGCGGGAACTCGACACCTGGCGACGCCGGCATGGACTGGGTCTTGAGGAAAGCTGACTGCGGCAACACCAGAGCTCCCCAGCCGTTGAGTCCCCCTCCAGGGCCGTTATGCGTGTGGGTGCCAAGCAAATCCGGGGCGGCCAGGGAGATGGGATTGGTGCCGACGCGCCAGATGTCCAGGAACCACGCGGTGCCGTCAATACCGACTCCAACGATCTTGTCCGCATCGCCGTTTGCATTGTCGCTGAAGCTGATGCTGGGCACATTGGTGCCGCCGACGCCGAGGGGCAGGATGATGCGCCAGTTCCGTTTGCGTTTGCGCAGATGCTGCTCGAGCCGAAGGGCGCTGTAGCCGCTCCATGTTGGCGGCGCGAAGGTCCCAGGTTCGATGTCCGGCTCGTGCTGGCTTCCACCCGCGGCCCCTCCCGTGGCCTGGCTCGTGGTATCGTCCTGGTTCAGTGCGCAGGCAAAGACGGTGACCTCGGCCAGGTTCGAGCTGACGGCAATCAGGCGCGACTGCGCGTGGACGGCCAAGCCCCACGCCGACTTTCCTACCGTCTCGCGGAAGAAGGGCCGGGGCTTCTCGAGGCCGTGGCCGCGACGAGGGGGCGCGCATCTGCTGGCCGGACACTGCGCACGCCGTTGCTCGGCCCAGCGGTGACGCTGGTCAATGTAGTCCACAATGGCCTCTGTGTAGTAGGCGATGACGTCACCGTCATCGTAGGCAAGCAGGAGAATCTCCTTGTCGCCAAAGTCGCCAACGACGACATGGTTGGCCTGGTGGCCAAAGTTCGGCTCGATATGCCCACGGATGATCCTGCCTGCCTTGCTGGGGGGTGGCCGGAGCACAAGCTCGGGACCCGGCAGGATTTCGGGGGCGGCCTGCGGACAGTAGACGTGGATCTTATCTTGATACACGGCGAAGTAAAGCTGGTCATGTCAGGGGTCATGTCAGGGAGGAGAAAGACAATTGGGCAGATGGAGACACAAAGATGAAGAAGCAGAAGCCTCGCTTACGTTGTAACGCTGAGACAGGGCCGTCAGGTTCATCCGAACACGCGCAACCCGCGGGAAGTGCGGTCCCGTCGGCAGGCTGCTGCCGGCATACGCCCCCGGATTCGTGTCCGTGGCCGCAAACCCGCTTGCGGGGGGGTCGACATCTTCGTCCTCCTCGTCGGCGTCTGCGTCTGTCATTGTGTCGGCGTTTTCGCCGGCAGCGTCACCGTCGTCTTCGGTGTCGTCGTCGTCATCGTTGTCCTGGGAGCTGAAGTAGGACACCAGACTGTCGTAGATGTGTTGTCGCACACCGGGACCAAACTGTTCCCGTTAGTTTGTGCTCGGTGCCGGACAGCCTCCATTGCGCGTCTCGACGCCATGGGCCAGAACCGCCCCCCAGCATGTCCAATTGACTTACCCTGCTCTCGGCAGTCTGGATGCCAACCCTCGGCAGCACCCACACGCTCTCGATGTCGCCCGTGTCATGATCCGGAATGCCGTTGGGAGACTCGGAATAGTGCCCGGCTGAGCCCCCCGAGCTGTTGGGGTCCATATCGACGGCCTCTCTCGCCCCCCTCTGTGTGTGTGTGTGTGTGTGTGTGTGTGTGTGTGTGTGTGTTTTCCGGTACGATACGATACCGGCGCTGTTCTCGCAATAGCTCAGACGATCAAAGAGGATCGCGACGACGTCGTAACAGCAGCGATGTCGGTGGCAGCGGCAGCGACAGTAGCACCAGCAGAGGCGACGAGGACACGGCCGGGATACGCATCGAGCATGGAAGGAGACAAATTTTTGTAGAGAGAGGTCGACTAGACAGATGCAGTCAAGAGAGAGAGAGAGACAAGAAAAGCCTAAAAGTAGTTGACATATATATATATCGATATCGTGGCTCTTGTCGAGGCTGTTCTCTGCTGGAGAGGGAGAAAACCAACGGTCCGTTTGGACGCTGGGGGGCGGCTGGGGGTTGTTAGAGATGGTGTAAGGATAATATCAACCGAAAAACAGGGCTCGAGAAGAGCCTCGATGGTCGTCGAGAAGTGAAGTGGTGGTTGTCAAGGAGATGTGCTCGAGGGAAGAGGCGAGAGAAAGGTGTCGACAATCGTGCGAGGCAAGTCGGGAAGGCGCGATGGTGGCCAAAGAAGGAAGGCGCACCCCGTGCGTGGCTACCCTGTAGGTCTCGTGGTGTTGGGTGGTGGTTGCGAAAGGCGGAGATGAATGGTGATTGTCGTCTGGTGGTGGTGGGCCGTGCGCTTTGTCAGGCTCGCCCTTCTTCGGTGTGGGGAGACCGAGATCACACCAGCATAGTACTTTGTACTCGTACATATTACGAGTAGTACATTGCTCGCATTGGTCCGGCTTTGGTTCCAAGGCGAAGCTCTGACAATCCACACGCTGATTGGCTGCTGGATCGAACAGTGTGCTGCGATTGGCTCATATTTCACTATTCAAGTACCTTGTTTCTTTTACCATTCCCGCCCCACAACTTGCTTTCCTGGCCAAGGGTTTTTTGCTCTTGGAAGCAAGGCTGGAGAAAAAGGAAGGGGGGAGGTGCAGTAGGGACATCCTCGCTAGCGGAGCACACACGGATTGCGCTGTACTGATGACGACACCGGCCCGCCCCGGAGGGCTGTGCTGCTGGTCCGCCAATGTGGCATGGTGGTCCTCACGGCTTTATTTCAGGAGGGATCGTCAAGATCGGATTCGGATAATAAGATATTATTAGATATGCCACGCGCAGATTTGCAGTTCGTGGGATTCTATGTCTGGGGAAGGGTATTTGCAAAACTTTTTATTCACGTTCAGGGAGTATCTCAAACAGCCGCCCAAAGATGACCAGACAAGCATACCAAAAAAAAGAAAAGAAGAAAAGAAACAATAGAGGGGAATAACCATAAAGGATAACCCTATTTTACCCGTGGGACTCCATAGAGCCAAAAGTCGCACCCAAAAAAGAATGAAATAAAAAAAGGAGTGAAGATCAGGAGTCCAGAAAAGGAATGAGACAAAATTAAACCCCATCTCATGCGTCTTGCACGAAGTGGCATCGTTCGCAAGAACGATGCCTGGTATCATATGTTAAAAAAGGGAAAGATAAGGCAGAAAGAAAAGCCGCCGACCGTCATCCGGAAACAATGCGGCGGCGGGAAGCAAAAACGACCCAAAAGAGGTATCCAAGAACAGAATAGTCCAAAAAGAAGATAGATCCACTCTCCCATCTCAGTGAAGCCCAAACGAAGCCTCAAAACAACACGCAGCGGGGCGAAAGGAAAAGCGCGGCTGCGTGAGCGACCGGAAGAGGATCAAAACAGAACCCCCCCCTGGTCTCCGCGCACGGCGTTCACCACTGCGGTATCGCGCCGCTGGGGGGCTCGCCCTTCTGTACCACCATCAGCTCCGTCATGTCCCGCATGCGGTAGTCCAGCACCGGCGTGATCCAGTCGTCCTCGACCAAGGAATACGTCTCCTTCTCGTCGTTGGCGGGCTTGCGCGGGTTCAGAGCCCAGTAGCCAAAGTCGGCGTCCATGGACTGGAGGAAGCGCATCAGGTTCTGCCAGTAGTTGGCATCGCCCACGGACGGCTCGTGCGGCGCGCCAAACTCGCCCACCCACACGGGGTCCAGGTTGCCCTCGACCAGGTACGCCCAGTGCTTGCGCATGGACCGCACAAACGACGCATACCCGCGCTGGGCAAACCGCCCCCCGCGGCTGCCCCAGCCCGACCAGCTGTACACGTGCGCCGAATACACCACGCGGTGGTCCACATCCAGGACGACCGGGCGCTGCGCCGCGCCGCGCAGATCGTTGCCCGACTCGGTGCCGCCCACCACGATCAGCCAGTTCGGGTTCATCTTGAGCAGCCGGTTGCCGCAGCGCTCGGCGGCCGTGGCCCAGCGCTCCCAGGTCATGGTGCCCCACAGGCCGCGCACCTCGTTGCGCAGATCCGCGCCCACGACGTACGGGTTGTGGACAAAGGGCCGCATCACCGTCTCCCAGTGCTCGATCCACTGGTCCTCGGTCTGGCGCACGCGGCACAGCGCCTTCGGCAGGTGATCGTTGGCCCAGGCCGCGTCGCAGGGGTCGGCGCCGCAGCACCACGTGGCCTGGGTGATGTGGTTGTTGATAATGACGGCAATGCCGGCGTCCGTCAGCGCCTTCACCACGGCCTCGAACACGGCCAGGGCCGGCTGTCCCATCAGATCCGGGTTGGCGGCCACACGCTTCGGCGGCACCTTGGGGTTGGTGATGACCAGCTCGTCCGAGTACGGCAGGCGCACCGAGTTGAAGCCCAGCGTGCGGATGGTCTGGGCAATGACGTCGCGGTGCTGGACGTCGAGCCCGCCCGGGATGAAGTGCTCGTCGCTGGCCCCGTACCAGTTGACCGACGACAGCTTGAAGCGCCGGCCTGTAGCGTCAATGATGTTGCGTCCGCGGGTGCGCAGTGGCATCTTGTAGTCGTCTATGAAGGAATCGGCAGCCGGGGTGCCGAGCGGCTGCTGGGCAAACCGCTGTGCGCCGGGGTCGGGCTGCCATGGCGCAGCCAGCGCGGCCTCCGACCTCCATAGATAGTGGAAGAAGCTACCGGCGAGCAGAACGACCAGTATGAGGATCATACGGGACGTATTGGACTGAAACCTGGCCAACATTGGTGCGAGTGTGTGCGTGCGTGTGTGTGAAAGTGAATTTTTATACGAGCTGTGGGGAGATTGGGTGTATCGGATCTCGATGTCTGCGATAAGAGCTGCTAACACGACGAGTTATGTGCGTAAGATACTCCAACAAACAGGACGAAAATTAAAAACGAGCTAAGCGAGTGACGGTGCTAGCGTATAGGATTGACGTAAGTGTGCGTGTTGTTGATTGTATGCTTCCTATGTGTGTGCAATGCATGCCGTGCTGTTGCGTATACTGCAGAGGCCGTCTGTGGTGGATAGCTGCGTGTAAATACGACGACGATAGGCTTTGCTGTAGGGTAGGATCATCTATGTCCGAGACGGGGGAGTTGTTCGTGTCACGCCATAGGAACGGCCGGGGGAAACAGAAAAGAAGAGGGAAGGGGAGGAGGGATAGAAGGCAGTCGGATGGATGCAGGTCGAGATCGGATTAAGTAGTCGCGTGCCCGTCGAAGCTGCTGGAGACGAGCTTTGGGCTGGCCAGGATTGGCGCTGCGCGAAGGGAGCAACGGGACTTCGGGGTGGTCGGAAGAGGTGGTCGGACGGTGCTAGCAGACTATGTAGTTGCGTGCGGAACCTTCGGCCTGGCACGCTAGCACTGTCTTTTTGTGGTTGGCGAGAGCTGAGTGGTCACCGCAGGGTGCCAGCGGGCGAGTGGTCAGGCGGGGAGTGGCCACTGGCGCCGTCCTGCGTCGGAGTTTGCGCGCTGATGGCTTGGGCCATCTGCCCTGGCCGGTTTCTTCGTAATCGGGTGTCCTGTCTCACTGGCTGGATTCTCCCTCCAGTCGGCGGGGTACTTCAGTGGCAACGACTGTAGGACTGTCTGAGTCTCGAAGCCTTGTTCTGGCCGGCGTATCGATGTCCGTCCTTTTGCTTCCCGCAAAGCGTTCCGCGGCCGGGCTTTCGTCTGGCTGTCGCTGTCTTGCTGCTGGCTGTCTTGCTGTAGGCTGTCGGAACCCTGCAGTGTCTCGTCGGGCTGGCATGCGTATTCGCGCTCGTCTCGGACCTGCTCGGCTGCTTGGGACTTTGTGGCCAGCTACCAAGTCACCAGAAGGAAAACAAATCTACCCACACTAGATGGGGAGGGCGGGGGGGGGCAAAAGTCTTGGCAAGACCCCCCTGGCACCCAGTCAGACGCCAAAAGTGCGGTCAAACACAGCGTCAGAGTACTTTGGTACTAACTACTACGCACTTTGTGACAGTAGGTTGGGGTTGTGGAACGGAATGCCGGTGACTATCAGGAAGCAGAGCTGTTTGGAGGAACAGGAAAAAAACCAACGACGTTTGAGCAACACCAAAAGCCAACACACACACAAGCCCCACGAAAGCCATGCGGACTGAGGCGGCGCCACCTCTCCCTTGTCGTTCGCGCTTTCCCGCTTTCCCACCTCAAGGCTGCGAGGGAAGGAGCGAGGGACGTCAGATCAGAGTGCAAGCCGCCCACGCCAGTCGCGGTCGTATCTGCACGAGCGCCATTCCATCCGACACAAGCGCACCACGAGGCTTTTGGTGCGGTGGCTTTGTTTAACCGCCATGCAGCTCCCCAAGAGTATCTTGACCGACCATCCTCCTTCCCTGGGCCGCACATCCCACCATGCGCTGCTGGCCAGCTTGGCCCTGCTAATATCGAGAAGGTCCTTTGCATCTTACGGCACCACCCGACGGCGTCGCTCGGCGGGCCAACCTAGCTGGAGCTCCATGCAAACAACCAAAGTGAGCCAGCCAGGGCCTACTGCAAGGCTACGCAAGCTTTTTTTCTTCTTTTTTTTTTTCTTTTGGAGGTGTGCTAATACCCAAAGCATGTGTACCGTCGGCATTGGTTTGGGCCGACAGGATCAGCGGCACGCGACCGCATTGACAATTTATGCACGACAACCAAACAAACACCACGAAGAGAACAGAGAACAGCAGACCAGCAGACCAGCAGACCAGCAGACCGGAAGGGCATGCTCGTAATAGGACCCGCGTAGACAAGGCCGGACCCTTGTCGGTGGCCCGCTCACCATAGCAGCGTAGCGGTATCGGTGGCGAGTCTCGCTTCTTCATCAGTAGTGAGTGACCACGCATGCTCGCTGCTCGTGCTACCTGCCTTTGGGGATTCCTGGGGGACATGCTCTTTCCGGGCAATTTTTTTTTTGGCTTGTCCTGTTAAGGTTATCTCGCCAAAAAAGGCTTGCTGTCTGATACCTTCCCATCTTGTCTCTCTTTTCCTCTTGGCTGACAGCTTGGCTTTTGTGGACAACTGCGAGGATGTGCGGTGTAAGGTGTCTTACGTAGGACGGCAGGCAGGTGCAGTGTCCAACATCCCCGCTCCATTACACACACACACACACACACAAAAAGAATTGAACGCATCCAAGTTCCGGCCCTTCCGAGCGGCCATGTGTCTGTGCAGCTGCTGCCGCCTACCAGTAACTGATTAGTTAGCACTTGGTTTTTTTTTTCTGGGGCATTTCGTTTCCACTCTCGCCATTGGCAGTTGGGGGGGTTTCGGGCTCGGACTCTCGGTGTCTTCCAACCCGATAGGCTGTGGCCTGTTCGAGTTGTTCGAGGTGTTCTCGTGGGTTTTGGCTTCTTCTTTTTGTTTTCTCTGCGTATACAGCATGTGCTCCTGCAAGCTCTTTGACCCAATCCAGCGACAGACCACGCCCTTCTTCCCACAAACTCTTCTCACATGCATTGATATATACTTGTCTGGTTCGTACTGTGACCAATCGACGTTCGTGTCGTGACAAATTGAAACATTTGTTTCTGTTTTTCTCTTTTCTTTTTTTTTCTGTTTCTTTTCTTCTTCCATCTGCACCGAGTGCCATCTGACCCGGAAGGGGATAGTCACGTGCCCATGTATTGCCGACCAGTAACTACTCTACATGAATATATACGTGGATCGCGTGCACATTTGGTAAACTTCTCTCTGGGTTCTCATTTCGTGCACGCTTGGTCGACATTTCGTGGACTTCTGATTCATGTCTTTTTATTTTGGTTTGGTCTCCCGCCAGGGTCCCGGTTTACCTCCTCCTCTTTTTGTCTCTTTATACAGGGCATCTCTTTCCTTACATGACCAATGGTAGAAACACATACAAATAATGGTAATAATAACAAGGGAAATCCAACCCATGGTGCAGCACGCTTTGCTTGGTAGTCGAGGGAGAGAACCAAACACACACACACACACCAAAAAAGAAAGAAAAGAAAACACACCAGATTTCCAACCCACCGAGGAATCAGAAGCTGGGGTATTTTTTTTCTTCTACTTTTTTGGTTGCGTTTCGGTTCTCTCTCCGTGTTTTGACAGGACGCCGGAAAATACACACACAAAAAAAATAGAAAAACCATCCTTGCCACATCCCATGAAACATGTACACACAAAAAGGAAAGAGGAACAAAAACAAAGAAGTGAATATGTCCACACAAAAAAAAAAGAAAAAGAGGTATTGATATGGGGTATGAAATAAAGTTAAAGAGGATATATATATGTGTGTGTGTGCCGCGTGTGGAAATAAAGTATGGAGGAAGGTGGGTTAAAGGGAGTGTGTGTGCGACGAACACCAATTGGACGCGCCCTGCACACCACCAATGGGGCGAGAGCTCACTGGGCCGTGCGACAACTCAATCGTGAGCATCTTTCTGAGGCTGTCTTGTCCGAGTGTCGGGACTCGCCCGCTTCTCGGACCGTCGGTCTCGTGCATGCATGCAGGCGGCCGGCGTCTCGGTCAAAAACACAGGCCAGTGGGGCAGACACAGCCAAGAAAAAAAAGATAGGGATTCTCTCGTAGATGCAGGCCCGAGCCAACCCTTCTTGTTTCTCCAACGGCCCAGCACCTCTCGGGAAAGATCTTGTCGACCGTCTTCCAGAGGCAGGGGGGAGGGAGGCCATGCGACAGCTACCGCGCAAGCCTTGCGGGGAAGCCTTTGGGGCTGTGCTGCTGTCGACGTTTTTTTTTTGTTCTTGACGTCCCCGTCTTTTCGTTCGTTTCCATCGACGTTTTGTCCGTTGGCGTCCCCCGTCTTCTCCGTTTCGTCAAAACTCGTTCGTCTTGGCCCCGCCTCATACGCGGTTCATCCCCAGCGGGTGCTGGTGGCCGCTGTACCGCTTGCGCGCCACTTCGTCATAGTCCTGATCGTCATCCTCGTCGTCGTCGAGCTCCATGTGGCTCTGCATCACATGGCTGGTGTTGGCGGCGACCGGACCGCCGTGCCGCGGTGGCGCGGTCGCATACGCCGACGACGAGGAGAAGGGGGTGGTGGTGGCGGCGGCGGCGGCGGCGGCGGCATAGGTGTCGCGCGCGTCCCAGCTGCCGGCCGCGTGGCTCGAGTGGCTGGTCGGCGGCCGCGGGTTCGAAAAGGACCGCGCGGGCGCGTTGTAGCGCGCCGTCTGGCCAAAGAAGTCGGGCGTGCGACGGCCGCTGCCGCTGCCGCTGCCGTCGTGGGTCGGGGACTGCGGGTGGCCCTGGTAATACGTGGTTGGATTGGTGGTGTTGTTGTTGTTGCTGGTCACGCTGGCGCTGTGGCTGTGCGACTGGGCATAGGCTTGGCTGATGGAGTGCCCAAAGGCCCCGTAGGCGCCGTAGCCGTCGACGGGGCCGTTGTTCATGTCATGGCCGTGCATGCCGGCAATGCCGGCAATGCTGCTGCTACCACCCATGCTGGCCAGCCGGCTCGGAGAGCGGCCGGAGCCCGGCGACCGGCCCAGTGGCGATGCTGATGCGTCTGCTGCTGGCAATCCTGTTGCTGTGGCCCCTGTAGACGTGATACGACTGGTTACTACACCGCTGTCCTTGGTGATGGAATGCCCCGCGGAAGAGGCACCCCGTGAGAGCATCTCGTACGAACGTGTGTCTTTTTTGAGATCGTCCAGCCGTGCGTCGACGGAGACGAACTCGCGCTTGTTGTTGCGTCGCGACGCGGGCGTCATGAGGTCCATCCAGCCCTGCAACATGGACCAGCGGCCCAGGAGGAAGACAAGCCAAAGGCCGTTCATCTGAGAGAGAGTTAGAGGGGTAAAAGAAGAAAAGGACGAAAATTTTTGAAAAAGAAGAGGCAAAACGAGGAAAAGGAAACCAGGAAACGAGGAAACCAAAACCAAAGTGCAAGCGAGCTTACGGCAAGAAGAATCAGAACGGCCCCGACGGTGGCCTCCTTGACGGAAAACTTGGCCGCGTCGGCCAGACACGGGTTCTTGTCGCCGCCGTTGAGCACCAGGCAGGTCAGCCAGGGCGCGGCGGTGGAGAGGTCCTTGTTGATGTTGGCGACGACGCTGTCCTGGAAGACGAAGACGACGCTGAAGAAGATGACGTCGCACACGATGATGAGGACGATGGCGATGCCGCGCCACTGCAGCTGGATGACGCGGCGCACGCGGCGGTAGGCCTGGCGCGGCGTCATGGTGCGGATGCTGTTGGTGTAGGAGGGCAGGCCGGAGCCCTCGGTGGAGGCGCTGTTGTCGGCGAGCGAGGCCAGGTAGACCTTGATGCAGTAGGCAAAGGTGACGAGCTGCACGACAATGGTCAGGCCGGCAAAGACGAGCAGCGGGATCCACAGGTCCGCCAGGCTGTGGTCGTGGTTGATGTGGCACTGGGCGCCGAAGCGGAAGGACACGCCGCTGTAGACGACGGCCAGCGTGGTGCCCAGCACGGGGATGCCCCAGCCGGCCACGTGCGAGAACCACATGAAGCTGCGGCCCACCACCACCTGCCAGCAGATCTGCAGGTGCAGCGACAGCGACCGCAGAAACACCCACATGATGCCGCACCACCCGCCCAGGATCAGGAACGTGCCCGACGCGCCGCACACGCTGCTCGACTTCATGCCGTTGGGCGTGATGGCGTCGTAGCACATCTGCGGCTGGCCGGCCAGCGGCACCACAAAGCCCAGGCTCATCACCAGCACCGCGCTCGTCAGGCAGATGCTGAGGTAGTGCCGCGCCGTCTTCTCCACCGGCAGCACCGCCCACGACACCAGCAGGAACACGCAGCAGATCGTGCCCACCACCGCCACCCACTCGGCCGCCGTGCCCAGCGTCTTGTAGCTGTCCGGATACGCCCAGTCCGTCATGGGACAGGGCAGGCAGCATGTTGTCGTGTTGGTGATGGCCGAGCATAACCGGCCTTCGATGTCTGTGGAGAGAGAGAGAAAAAAAGCCATTGTGTCAGAACTGCGTCAGAATGAAAATACGAACGCCCCAAAGGGCCCAAACACGAACGCCCCCAAGCCAAGCCCCCCCCCCTCCAACTCTTTCCCCCCTCCCCCAAAAACGTCCTGTCCCACACTTACAGCCTAGGGAATCTGGGTAGTCGGCCACGTTGAGAAAGGGCGTGGGGCAGCCCGACGATGCGCGCTCGGCCAGTGCCGAGAACTCTGGAAAGTCCATATTGGGGTGCTTGTTGTCGTGGGAAAATTCAGAAAATTCACAGAAAATTCAGAAAGCGAGAGAGCACTCGCCCAGGCGTGCGTGTGCGTGGGTGGTATAGAACCACGCCGGAGGCGATATAACTAGTTGGGTCGGGCGGTCTCCCAATTGAGGCTTGCCGCTTCGTCTCGTCCACCACGAATCCCGTGTGACAGAAGACAGCCGAAAGGGGGAAAAATAAAAGAGCTGCTCTTGGCGTAGTATCGTATTTTCTCTCTCGTTTCTGACGTGATCCTGTCGTGCTGCAGGAAACCCCGGGCGTGAGAAAAGGGCTGAGAAATCGCGGGAGGGTGTGTGTGTGTGTGTGTGTGTGGCTGGGGTTTTGCGTGCGCGGGTGCAACCCCAAGGTCAATTGATGCGCAGACAACAAACTTTGCACAGAATGGTCTCGTCGTCAAGATCGTCGCCGGGAGTCGATCGTCGTCGCAGAGGTCGAGAGTCCGCGGTCGAGCATCGAGGGGGGGGGGGGAAAGGCAACGAAAGAAAAGGGTTCAGGCGTGCGTTGCCAATGGCGCAAGATGCATCTATTATCGGTCCGTCCAAGTCGTTTGTGTCCGTTGCGCGTGGTTCGTCGTGGGTGGTATTAGGTGAGTATGCCCATGCTTTTTTTTTCCCTTTCGTCTTGTAAGGTCTCTCAAAGAGGAAGTTGGAGAGACAGACCGCGAGAAGAGGAGAACAGCGCAGGTCGCAAGCAAAAACACAGATAAAAGAACGACAGTGCGGGACAAGCTGGTAGATACACAACAAGAGTTTACACAAGTGATTAGAGAAGAGAAGGGCCAAAAAGAGAAAAAGAAAGAAACCAACAACCGAGAACTGTGTTTAAAAAAAAAAGAAAGAAACAGATCGTATGTGGAGTTGGGGGTGGGAGGAGGCAGTGGCGGGAACGAGGACGATATGTATAATATACACCACAAGAGACGCACAGAGACACACAGAGAGACAGAGAGACAGAGAGGTAGGTGGAAGGGGGTGGGTAAGCTAAAAGAGGTAAAAGTGGTGTAGGTGGGTGGGTGCTAGGGGCGAGACGCAAGAGCCATTGACACGCGAGAGTGAGACAAGACCAGAGAGACGTGATAGAACATAGAGTTGCATTGCCTCTTTTTTTTCTTTCTCTCTCTTTTTATTTTAATTTTCCGTTCCTGTCTTCGCTGCAACGCTGGACGAAGGACACAGGACAGAGCAAAGAGTGGTACTGCTATGGTAGCATGTAGAAAATAAAGACCAGAAGACGGGGGGGGTCGTTCACAGGGGACGACCAGCGACCAGGACGACGAAGACACCCAGAATACAACGCTTCAGAAAATCAGACAGAGACGCGACGCAGAGACCGCAGAGAAAAGCAGAAAACCCACAACCCTGCAGGACCCAGCTCGGCGGACGGAGTGGCGGCAGGAAAGAGGAGGGAGGCGCGGTTCCTCTTTTTTTTATTTTTTTTTTTTGCTTTGCCTTTTTTTTTTCTCCCTCTCGCATGCAGCCTACGATACACCCCCCCCCCTGCTCCCATGGGCCTCGCCTGTCGCAACTCCAGCAGAGTATGTAGTATTTTCCTATCGTAATAGTGTGCCGTTTTTTCCTTCGACTCCCGTTCCCACAGAGTTGCATCGAGAAAGGACCCCCCTGGATGGAGGGAACAAAAGAGAGAGAGGAAAAGAATTAGTTGGAGGCTACCTTCTTTCAGTCTCGCTCTCCGGACAGGGCTCGACTTCCGTTCTGGGCATCGTCTTTTCGACAGGGTTCGCCGTCCGTCCTGGGCATCGTCTTTTTTTTTTTCTCCCCTCCCCGTCCAGAGATCCCTGTTCCTGGAGCTACTATGCTGTTAGTGGTCATACCGTGTACGTGTCTATCCACACATGCTCCTGCATACTGTAAGATACTTCGTCCCCCCCCCCCCCCCAATCCACGCCGCTGACAGCACCGCTTCACTAGCGCTGCTCTTTGGCGTCGGCGGCCACTGCCAGTACATACACGTGCTGGAGCCCCCCTCCTCTTGTCTTGGAAGGGCATAGGCCAGGCCGTTCCCTGCGGTCTTCCCAGCGACTAGAACGACGAGAGAAGCGGGCCAAACCACGCCAGAGGCAGGCTAGCTACCTACTATGTAGTAAGATGGCCCATGCCCCCCCCCCCCCCCCCGAGCCAAAGAGGTCGTCAGGACCTGTTCGTGCCTTTTCCCCCCTCCTTCTCCTCTGGTCTTCTGGCGCGTCGCTGCAAGCACGAGTCAGACGCACGGCACGCTCCAGCTCGTACGCACCCGCGGGATTGGCCTCTCTGCTCCAGTCGCCCAACGGCCAGCCGACGCTGACGTTGATCATGTGAAGAGACGCGTGCGGAGAACAGCGTGTGAGTGGTGGGAACCCGGAAAGGAGGGTGGTTGTTGTTGTGCCAATCAAAGGATGTGTTTTCTTGCCTGGACAGTGGTGCCTGGGTCGGGGCGCGCAAGAAACGAGCAGCCCTGGGGAGCTCGGCGCACAACCACACACAGGCCTGGGTCTGCCATTGGGGGCAGCCAGGCGGCAGCGCAAATAAAGAGAATGTGCTCTGGGGACGCGCGACAGCCAGTGAGGAGGCTGGGCGGGGTTCGGACGCGGTGTCCGGCACCTGGGAGGCCCACAAAAAGCAAGCTGGGCACAGAAGGGCGTCTTCCAGTATCTTGCAGCGGCATCTTTGACTGGCCACGGTATCGGATGACTCGTACTTTGGCTATATACTAGTTATAGAGTATGTGTCTGGCGGGCGTGTTCTCATAGGTGTTTGCGTAAGATGGCGGGCGGCATGGACTGTCCATACTCGTACACTCGAGAGGGGCCTGGAGGGACCAGACGTGGCTGGATATGGAAAATAGGGGCTAACAGGCAGTGGGTCGCTCGTGGTCAGGACGGAGAGCTAAAATACTCGTAGATTGATAACCTCTCTCTCTCTCTTTACGGGAAAAAGCAATCACATAGTGACTATGTACTTGTGCTCCAAACGTTGCAAAAGTCTCTTCCGGGTTAGCCTTGCCGAGAATAGAGAGGAAAGAAAAAAAACTCCCAACAAAGGCGGGAGGCGAAGACAGCTGGACCGAGACAGCAGGAAAGACAAAGAGCGTTCCCGAGACAAGTCCCAACTCAGACACAGACGGCGCCCGCCCATCCCCTCCCTCTGCTCCACCTGTATCGGCCAATCGTTTCTTCGTTGGCTTGTGATGGACCGCCCCGGTTTGTTGGTCTCCGGCCGCGATTTGCATTTGCCTACCGGAGACCAGCCACTGTGGGATAGTTACTACACTATGTAAGATGCTCACAAAGCCGCTATCAGCACATAGTAAGTATACGGTGCTCACAATAGGGCCCAAACGGACCCCCGTACCCCAACTACTCATAGAGGCAAAAGCCGTTTTTCTCCACGATCGTCGTTCTGGCAGATCGCTTGTCTCAGAAGTTGGCTGAGTGACACCAGTGGCCAAAAAGACTCACAAAGAAAAAGAAAGCAATGAACAACGTGTGAGAAGGGGCCGACAGTTATGCAAAAAAAAAAAAAAAAGGGATGGGCTTTTCTGTGTAGCATTGTTGGCGTTTGCAGTAAGGAAGGAGGCCTCGTTCACAGAAAAAAAAAAAAAAAAAAAAAGAAGAGGCAGAGAGAGACAGACGGGGGCAAACTTGACCCCAAGAAAAAACCCCGTAGCTAGGAAGCAGTTGAAACAAGTCCACTGGGAGTCCACTGGGAGTCCACTGAGTCCGCGCAGTCCACCGCGTAGTCTACGAGTACGCAGTCTCTCGTAGTCCCGGCAGAGGAGTCCCGAAAGAGGGCCCTGTCTCGTCTGTCTCGGTCTCTGCGGTGCAACTCCCTGCCTGCACTTCTGCCGGCCTCTCTCTCAGCCTGGCGTCGCCGTGACATGTTTCCCTTGCCCTCCGCCTCCTTTCGACATGCCCCCCTCCCTCCCCAGCCACTCGGTCCCAGCGATGCGGTGAACCCGGCTGGACCAGGGTGCCAGGGTGCCGGCATCGAAGGAAAGAATAGAAGAAAAGAACATGCCAGCCGTGTCTGTCGTGCTTGGCATCAACAAACTTGTGATCCTTTGTTGGCCCGAGGGACAACCACTTGTTTTCTGTGTTCAACTCCTCCCCTTCAGCTGCTCTTTCCCCCACACCTTTTTCTTGTGATCGCCATGGCCAAAGTCGGTGTCGAGCATCATGTACGAGTATGTTGCTTACAGTGTTTAGTGTGTAGTGGGGTTTTTTTCGGGCAGCTGGCTTTTTTTTTTTTTTTTTTTTTTTTTTTTTTTTTTTTGCATATGATAATATCTCCTCTTTTTTTGGTCTCCTGCTTGCTTTTCACAGTTAGCATCGACGCCACCACGGACGATCGTCCTGTTTTGGGCACACATGGCTCGGTCTGTGTTGTTGCTTTTTTTCCCTCCTCGTCTGTCTAGTCGTCCTGTCCATTTGGCTAGCTCCCTGTCTACGGGCCATCGTCAAGGTCGTCTTCCCTGTCACGCATTTTCTCAAAATCCCATTTCTGCCACGTCGGCTGTCACTTGTGATGGGTAGGCCGCCATGGCGCTCTTCCCCAGACCAACCCTCGGGAATCGCCCGGGGGGGGGCTGGAACGTAGTTTGCGGGGAGGCAGCTGGCTTTCTTTCCTTCTTTCCCTCTTTCCTTGGTTTGGTTCTCTTTGACGGAATAGGAAAGAGAGTTCTGCACATGTCTTAGCTACGCCTCGCAGCGGCCTTGGGCCTTTCATGATGCGCCGTGGCTGCCCACCACGGCTTGGGCTACGGGCCACGAGCGTGCCTGCTGCATCTTTGCGTGCGTGTGCCTAGGCAGCAGGGCGGCAAAAAAAAAAAAAAAAATAGGCAACCGGCAGCCGGCCGTGCTCTGCGAGCGTTTCTGCAAAGCGCTCTGCAGCAGTGCCTGCGCAAGTTCTGCACAAGCCAAGGGCAAAGCCTCCCCAGCCCGCAAAGGCCTGCAAGGTTCCCGTCTGACAAGACGCCTTCCCTCGCAAGGCAAGCGGGATGGCAGTACGCCTTCTGGCTTGGCAAGCCGTCTTGTGCGCTTGTGCCGGCAGGTGGTTTGCCAGTACAAAGCACCACCGTACGGGCAAGGTGGTATGCCGACCTCGTATGTGACCTTCCCTCTTGTTTTTTTTTTTGCCTTACCTGGGGCTCCCAGCACCAAGACGGCTGCCCACAGTCCGGCCCAGAACAGAAGGTGCGGTGCACGTAGAGGAGGGGAAGGGGCGGATGGGCCACAATCTGGTCTGTTTGTTTTGGTGGCAGTTGCGTTGCCGTGTTGGCCCTGTCCACCTTCCCGCCTCATCCTCGCTTTCGGCCCAGGAAGACAAAGATCGACATACCCCAGCAAAGCCACACCCTCTGTTCCTCACACACCTACTCGTGCAGATGGTGTTGGCATGTGCTCACGCACCTCACAGGCTTGCACGGTAGTTGTATCTTACATATCTCGCAGAAAAGTGTGAGACATGTAGGGTGGTGGCCCGTCATCGCCCTGCATAACGCTCGTACAAAGATTCCAGCACTTGCAGTGCCTTGCTGCATTGTACTCGCACCATGAACGAGTAGGATACGCGCAGCAACTCGTACAGTGTCTGCCTTTTCCATGTGTGGCCTCGGCCCAATCAGTCCCCCATGTCTGCTGCGCTCCCTGCTCGCCTCTCCCGGAGGATTCACATCCCTTCCAACCCAAAAGGCCTCCTGCATTGGTTCTCATCGCTGGTTGGCTTGGCCCGAGCATAGCCAGGGAATAACCGTCTCGAGTGTTTTCTGTTCCCTGCCCAAGAAAAAAAGTTTTCCTTCCCTTGTCCAAAAGAATGGCCCGGCATACGATACGGCAAAAAAAAAGCAAAGAAAATCTTACAAGGCGTACAAGGAGGCAACCGCGACAGGGACCTGGGTCAGAAGGGTATTGCGACATGGCACGCATTGACGAAAAGTAAAAATAGAGAAGCAAAAGAAGAAGATGAGCAAAGCCTCCCAGCAGACATTCGGAGAATGCGAGCGGTACCCTAATGCAGTTTCTGCAGCATGAGTTGGTTACTAAAAACTGCCCGGGAGGTTTTTTCCTTTTTTTCCTTTTTTTTCTTTTGCAACTGCCTGTCGGAAACTGAGGATGCGAGTTGAAAAAGAGTCTCCAGATGACAATGAATTGGCACATGGTGGCGAAAGCCAGAAACGAGACGGCACAACTGGTGCACACTCGCATGCTGCAAGCCCGTGGGCCAAACGGTCTGCCTCTCTCTGTCCATCCCATCCGGCCCTGCGATTGGCCATCTACGGTGTAGTTGCAAAGTACAAAGTAGTTCCCCCCCCCCCTGGAGGCGCGGCTGTCCCTGGTTCCGGGCTGCTCGTTTATTCCTAGCCTCCTCCAAAAACAAGAGGCTGAACAGCCTGTGGCAAACCAGGCGTGCAAGAGAGCGAGCATCTACGCAACCTGACTGGCTCCGTGCCTCCGGCGCCAGTGTATGGGAATGATGTAGGCACCAGGAGGCTAGAACCCCCCCTCGCTTTCAGAAAGGATAGAATACTCCCCCAACGGGCAAAACCACTCTGCTGGGAACACGGCTGTCTCATGAAGGGGGGCTGGTTCCTGGATTTTACGGAGACGCACACACACACAGAACAAAAAAAAAAGGGGGGGGGAGGGGACTGGTTTGGGTGAAAGTCTTTGGAAACTCTGATTGGATCCCAAGTCTGTGACGGAGTAAGCACCAGGAGTTCGGCACATCCTCCTGGCTGTCTGACGAACGCTGACGAGAGAGAGAGAAGATACATACACCGTAGTAGGAAATTGGGACAGATCCCACACTGAGGGTGCGTACACAGTACGAGTATCCAACTTACTCTTAAAAGACGGACCCAATCTAGCGTTGCACCGTTTCAGGGAGGACGCGGCCGCCGCTGCGGACCTCTTGACGATCACTCCGTACTGTGTACACGAAGGTGTTGGTGATGGCTGACGATGGGGAGAACCATCGCCCTTCCTGGTGGTTCCTGGTGGTCGGCAAACGCATCTCCCTCGTACGTAAGATACTCGTACACAGCTCATACCCACTGCGGCTGTCAAAACACGCACACTGTCTCCTCCTCCTACAGGCACAGCAAAAATAAAAATAAAATAAAAACACAAAAGAGAGATCGCCCATCAGTGTTGCAGCGATACCGCGTAGAAAAACTACGGTGCACTCAAGCGTACTCGTAGTCCCCCCTTTCCCGGGCTGCCTCGCCCCATATCCGCTATCAGACCCGGGGGCCATGCGTCCTCCAAGTCCCGAGGCGGATATGAGCTAGTAGTACTTTGTATGTTCGCATTGGAGAGAGCTATGATATCTTTTGGGTAGACCCTCTTTGAGAATGTTTCAGGATGCTCTTTTGGGAAAGCCAAGTGTGGGACGATGGCCAGAAGAAAGAGGATATGGGAGGTATCGTCAAAGGAGCGTCCACGAAAGCGTCAAAGTAGCAATATTGATCGTAATAATACTATGGTGAGATTGGACACCCTCACATTGGGGGAGGGGGGGTAGGCTGAGGCCACTCTGTTGGTGGGTTTATTAAGCTTTTTTTTTTTGGTTTTGGTCTCGCTTTCCAAAACGTGTATCTCTTCCAACGGCAAACCGTTATGTTTTTTTTTTTTTTGTGATTGCTTTTTTTGATAGAAAAATTGGTTTGCCCCTACTCGTATTCTCGCCGTTTGGGCTTTCTGTCACCTGCGTGCGCGTGCAACTGTATCTACGAGTACCGCACAGAGTGGGTATTGCCTGGCTGCCGTCTGGCCCGGGTTTTTCCACTTGCCCCTTTTTTTGCTCATCGACTAATAACTGTAGAGTATGCACTATATAGTAGTACCGCTCGTGAAGCCAAAATTTAGAGAGAGAGAAGAGCCGCCGCTGTTGTTCAGATCTGGGCGCCCCCCCGTTGGTCGCCGACGAGGCGGCCCTAGCTCGTTCTTCTAGAAGACCCAGTAGAACTAGAGCGCGTATCTGCTATGTCGAACACCCGCGTTCTTTTTTCGTCCTTGTCTTACCATACCCGTAGTAGTTGCTATTAGTTCTCTTTTCTGTCGCGGCTGTCAAGCCTCACCCGGCACACTTCCCATTAATAGCAACTTCTCATTCGGCCCTGCTTTTCTAGCCACTCTATTCCTGACAGGGGACCAAAAAGAAAGACGGAATTGGGGCGGCGGGGGGGGGCGTGGATGGGAAGGGTGTGGCGTGCGCCAAGGGTCCAAGGTGTCGTTCGCTCTGATATTGGTGTCAATGCGTTATCGGCGCCATTGAGAATCCCAGGGTACCTGACCGTCGTACGTTTGGCGGCCACACACACCTTTCCTGAAAACCGGGGCAGGGGGACAAGACAACCAGAGAAGGAAAGAAGAGAGAGAGAGGTCAGTTCGGTTGAGAGAGTGTGTCAGTGCCCACCGGCCGGGTTGCATTGTTGGGAGCGTTGGGAGCGGTTCGTGTGGGTTGCACCGGCCAAGGTAACGACAAGAAGCAAACGACGGCTTGGCTTGTGTCTGTGTCTCTTTCATTTCCGCGCTGATGGGAGGTAGGTAGTGATGACGATAGTTGACCGCAATATTACGAGGCATCGTGCCCGGCACGGACCAGCAAGGGACTCATGCGAGGAGCCCGAGTTCTTCCACTCGTTCTCCGCAGTAGATGAGAATCCACGATGGCGTCCTACATGGCGTCCTAAATGGCTCCAAAATGGCCCCAAAATGGCTCCAAAATGGCGTCTGCCTTCTGTCATGCGGTGGGAACCGCCCAGATCGACAATCTTGGGGCTGGCCCGTATCGAGGCAAACTCCCGAGCTGCGCATAAGGTGCTACGCGTTTTAGCTCAGTCGGAACGGGTCCTCGTCGAAAAGAAAAGAACAAAGAAACAGTCTGGAGAAACGGTGCAGAAGCTATGGTCTCTTGCAGTGTACGAGTACGCGTATCTTCCACAACGCACTGCATGGTGGTGATCATGGAAGACAGGCCCCAGAGCCCACGGGGAGATCCCTTGGGAGACGTCGCCAGGGAAGGGTCCTTTTTCGACCTATTGTCTTGTTGCTTTGTTGTTTTGTTGCGCTTTGTTGCGCTTTGTTGCTTTGTTGCTCTGTTGCTTTGTTGCTCTGTTGCTCTGTTGCTTTGTTGCTTTGTTGCTTTGTTGCTCTGTTGCTCGGCTGCTTTGCTGCTCGGCTGCTTTGCTGCTCGGCTGCTTTGCTGCTCGTATTTAGCATAGCAAGTGAGAGATCACGCAGTGACGCTATCTGCCACCTACATTAGTGTTCTCCTCCTGCAGGTACGACGACTCGCTGTTGGCCCCAGAGAAAAGGGGGGCCCGGCCTGGACTGCGAGTGGCCGGACCGGCACAGAAAGAACCGTGGATAGTACGGTGGATCCAGCGACGGACAGGCGACAGGCGCCGTTACAGATTGAGCATTGTGGCTCGACGCTGAAAAAAAAAAAAGAAAAGAGTGATCCTCTTTTCGTCTTGCGACGATGCATTGCTCAAGTGGAAAGCCACCCAACGAGTTGAGTCCGGGAGTTGCACAAACGAGAGTACAACTATGTATCTACATAGTATGCATGGGCGAACAAAGCTACGCACTCACACGCACGCAGTCCCACTCACCTCTTGCACACATTCCAACACGGAGGAGAGCTCCCGTCTTCCGTTCCCCCCCATCTGCACTCGAGTGGAGGCGGATATCAGGGCAACGGATGTGAGGGCACTGGATGTGGGCATGTCGTGCAAGATGTGGCCACTCAGAGAGCTGCAAACAGCGGGTCCATCAACCTTGAAACAAATGGAAGAGAAGGGGAGGGTCTGGAAGAACGGGGCGGTTCCGCCAAGATACGTGAAATACACGAGCGTAGACGTTGCCTATTATTACAGAGCATACATAGTATGAACCCACGAGGTGGGATACAGAAGGGATGCACAAAAAAGAAAAAACCTCTGTGCGCTGCCTTCCGGGAGGATCACCTCGCCTCAGATGGGACGGCGACAGGCACAGTTTATTGCCGGGTGGTGGTGGTGGTGGTGGTGCTGGTGCTGGTTGCAGAGGAGGCATCTTGCCGTTTTCGAACTCTTGCCATACCCGTACATATCGCAGCAGCATCGTACAGAATCCCCAACGCTCCTCGTACTCTGACCCCCCCATAAAAAAAGAGAGGCCAAAGCGGAACGATCCTCTGGCTTCAGCTCGCCGGCAATGGGAGAGAAAAACACGCAGACGGGGTGGCGATCCGTGTGCAGCGCATAGTCATGAGGCTCCATAGTAGCGTGATGATTCCGTACTAGGGATGCCGGTGAGGTAGGAGGGCCGTGAAAAGCGCCAAAGTCGAGACAAAAAGAGAGGAAGACGAGGCAGAGAGAAAGAAAAAAAAGGAAAAAAAAGGAATCCACCCCGTTCCCAACCGACGGCAAACTCTGGGCCAATGCAACGGCAGGGGAGGGGTGGGGGGCATGGACAACGAGGTCCCTGCCGTCTGGAATAGGGAGGCCCTATCTGGAATATTGTAAGAAAAAGACTGTGGCACTTTGCAGGAAGGAAAGGAAAAACAAAACAAAAAAAGCAAAGCAAAGCGATCCATGCTTCCGTCGCGAGCCAAGACACGAGGGAGACAGAAAGAAGCCCAAACACGTTGGGGGGGAGGGGTTCAATAGAAAAGAAAATTAATTGCTCAAACCGCCGTTCATCTCATTGACACAAACGATCAGGTCGAGGGGGGGCTGCGTGAATTCCGGACTCCCAACCTTTGAAACCTTTCGACCCTCGTCTTGGCCTTGTCGACTCGGCTCCTTGGCCGTCTGACCTCCCCTGGTTCCTTCCCGTTTTCGGCCCCCATAGAAGGACCAGAGAGAAGCCGACCGTCTCTGGGTCCCCGAGGCGCATGGGGGGGCTCACGAGAGTGCTTCTTTCGACACTCTTGCCTCCCATCCCATTCCACTCTACGCGCAAGTACGAGTGTCTTGCATGCTCTGTAGGATCTGACAACTACACGCAAGAATCCACCGCGACAAGCGCGTCAGGCACCTGGGGAGGGGGAGGGCATCTCGCTCGCCAGAAGAACGCGGGTGAGTCTAACGCCTTTGAGTCTGCATCTCCGGCCCTGTATGGGTTGCATGGCCCACGAGGTCCTGCGTCTTGGGTGTCCAGAACCCGTACTAACGCATCCGCGTACAGGCTCGAACATCGAGCCCGTTGCTTCGATTCTTCCTTGGCGCCTTCTAGTGTCTTGTCCCTCGTCTGTTCCTGGGGTCTGGTTTCCTTTCCTGGCACGTCCCAGTCCAGCCGGCCGCATGCAATCGTGCAATGGCCATCGTGCTCGTAGTCCATGTGGCTAGACCGACGACAGTTCGGCCCGTTCGTTTTTGTGTTTGTGTAGTGTCCGCGGGTTGGTTCATGCTTTGGATGCGCGGCATCCTGAAAGGGGGATGGGGGCCGGCTGTCGCTGCCCGGGCTGTCGTCGGCGTCGTCGGCGTCGTCGGCGTCGTCATTGACTTGTTCTTTTTGTGCCTCCTTTTTGGCCTACAAGGCAAAGTACCGTCCCGTCGTGCCTGGTGGCTCTGGGCTGAAAAGGATTGGTACCGTGTAGGGGGTGTGACGGAGAAGGAATTTGCCCGTACGAGTATAGACTATGGCAACCTTTTTTTTGCCTCTCTCTTACGTATCGCAGCTCGTACATACTCGTAGTAGTACGAGTCATGCAGTTCTGTTCTTCTTGCCTCCAGAAGGGTAGCATCGACCTTGCAGGGTCATCCTGGCCTATTTCTTCCTTCAGAACGGCGAAGTAGACTATGTGAGATACTATGAAGATTCTATTACATAGCAAGTTCAGCCCCCCGTGTGCAGAAACGCATGTTCCCATGCACGAATCGTCTCAGTCTGTATGGGCCAATAGAAATGGTTCCCCTGCCGTGGGAGAATCGGACCGTCCAGGCTCTTGCAGCATGGTGCCCCCCCCCCCCCCCCCGGCATCTGCATCTGCAGCAGGCCAACAGCGAATCCCTTGCGCAAAGTGCGATCTGGTGCGGCGCAGACAAAACGGCCCAAGGCAAAAAGAAAAGAAAAGGAAAAAAGGAAAAAAGGAACAAAAGGGAAAACCATACAGATCGGGGAAAAAGAAGAGCCTGCACGGAAGAGGGGTGAGATCACGAGGGAGGCGACCAGAAAGCACAAATCCCTCTTGGGCGAGACAGGCAGCTCTTGCCCCCTCTCAACACCACACGCGGGCACTTGCCCAAGAAGGCAGCTCTCAAGTTGAACAGCCTTCTCGACCAGGAAAAAAATGAAAAAAAAAATGAAAAAAAAAAAATGAAAATGAAAATAAATAAAAATAAAAATAAAAACCCGGTCTTCCATGTGCGCGTGTCAAGTCTGAAACTCTGTGTGTCCTTGGCCTCGTTCCCGTGCTCGTACTACAACAAACGAGAGAGGCAACAAATCGTCATCCCATGTGGTGCCGAGAGGCCGAGGTGGGTGATCTCGGAGCGCATCACGAACGATGCGTATACTCGCATACACTCTCTCCTGAAACACGCCACACCCGTCTCGAGAGCGTCTTGCAAAAAGTGGACGAGGGAGAGGCAAGAGAGAGAGAGAGAGAGAGAGAGAGAGAAGGGCAAAACGTGTAATTCGTCATCATCAAAGAACGTAGACAGCCAAGAAAACAGCCTGCGTCATCTAGGGGAACTCGCCTGGCTCGTCTGGCCAGACAGGAGGGGGCCTCATCCGGTGCCAAACCCGGGTATCATCCAGGGCAGCCTCCCATGCCGCGGTCAAGAACCCTGCTATTCGTCCCAAGTGGTGTCGACCGAAAAGAAGAAAAAGAGGAGAAAAAAGAGGAAGGAAAAAAAGAGAAAAAGAGAAAGAAAAAAAAAAAAGGGTCCTGTAAATGCTGCCGAATCCGACCATGCTACCATGCCGAGATACCGTGGAGACCGATGCTAGAACGAAAAACGATCTTTGAAACCAGGACGCTTTCCATCACCCCCTCACAGGGTCAGACATGGTCATGCCTCACGCACACACACAAATACACGCACACCGAACACAAATGAGTTCTCCGTCTATCGTCCGCAAGACCATTCTCATCCTTTCCCCCCCCTCAAACCAAACGGTGTATCACCACACAGAGCCGTCGGTGACTGAAGGCATGAAAGGGGAGAGGAGAATAAGCCGATGTGTGCGTGTGTGTGTGTGTGTGTGTGTGTGTGATAGGTGACGGGACCCCGAGGCAAGACGAATGCAACTGTGCATCTCCTCACACGCTTCCCCTCATCACACCCTCCTCTTATTCTTGCTGCCCCTGCTGGCACCGAGACAAGGGAAAAGATCATCCCTGTCTCTCTCTCTTTCTGGTTTTTTTTTTCGGGAATGCTCGTCGCCTTTTCTCGGTGATCTGCGACAAATCAGCTGGGCAGCGGACATGCATGCCATATGCGTGTCCCTTCACACCGGTGCTCCGTGCCGTAAGCCAGACGAACCGGTCTTGGCCTCCGTGGCGATCCTATTGTCTTCTCGCTCTTTCTTTTGTCCGCCCTTTCACAGCCACACCACGTTGTTTCTGGTTTTCCGTCTCGGACGGGGGCAAGGGGCGGTTTCTGCGGCACCACACAGCCGTCACCGGCGGTGCATGCAATGTAGGAATGGGAAGAAGAGAGAGAGTTGTCCATTGCCGATCAAACAGGGCAGACGGAACAGAGGCACACAGAGTCTGGCATAACTGAGGAGGGGGGGGGTGCGTGTTGTGTTCGGGCAGAGTCGAGATGTGAGAGGAGAGAGAGACAGATATGTTCGGGAGGACCGTTGTTGAAAAGACTTTCTCCGACGTTTAGAGAAGTCGGGCACACTGAGGAGTTCCCCTCATGCTATTTTCCCGTAACCCGGCTGGTCTCTTCTACCCTGTCTGTTCCCAGCACGATGGAATATGCCCGTTCGCCGGCAGGCTCGCCGAAAAAATGTCTTGTCTCTTTGCACCCACAGACACAAACATTTTCACTTTGCAACTACTCCCTGTGCGGGTATCTTAACACCCCCAGTGACAAGGCATCCCAGGAACCAGAGAACCAGCGAGACAGCGTCCGCGCACGTCCGTCCCACCCCTCCCCCCGTTTTCTGCCTGTGCCGCCGGGCGACATGGAAGCCGGAAAAGGAAAATGCGACGTTGTTGTTTCTCGCGGACAACCTGTTACCAACCAACCATAACCGGCCAGCCACTGGGAAAGCTGCTCCAGGGAAGAAAAGAAAAGGGCAAAAGAAGGGGAAAAAAACTAAGCAACGGACTGCCCGAGTCGCATCCCGGGCACCGGTCTGTCGCCTTCTGTCACATCTGCCGCCCTTGTGTGTCGCCTCTGTCGCCGTCACTTCTGCCGCCCCTGTCGCATTCTTTTTTTTTTGCCTCCGTTACCGTGGTTTTTTCTTCTTGGCCATCCGTGGCGACGGGTTGGCATATTGGGGCGTGCGAGGCAGGGAGAGGCAGGACAGCACGCCTCCTCGCACGGCAAGCACAGCCAATCCGTTGTGGCGAGTTGCACGTGTCTCGTCATCTTGTCGCTCCGAACCACACATCCGAACCACAAATGAACAGTCGAGTTGTAGATGACGACAAGAGAACTAACCAGGCAATGCATTCGTTGACCTTGTTGAACCGTTTCAAAGGGCTGTTAGGCAAGAGATGCCATTGTGGTCACATATGGACCCTGACCTAGATGACAGAGTTTCCATCGCTGAAGATGGACACACAGAACCCTTCTGTGCCCAAATACAGTGTTTATGTACGCCAACAGAGGCCCAGAGCAAAACAAAAAAGAGATCCCACAGTTCTGTGTGGTCAATACCTACCTGCCCTTGCGAGACTAGTAGAAGCAAGGTCCACTGACACTGGGCAGATAGCCGAAACCCACGACTACGGTCGGAGAGGGTCATCCATTTCCCTGGGTATGCGAGGGCGAGGAGACGAGGTAACGAGGAAGACCCTTCCAGACTTTTTTCGTCGGGAACAGACAACAGACAGACAGTGAGGGGAAAAGGGTATGCACAATGTTCCATGCTCTCTGGAACAGGCGAGACACCTTAAAAAAAAGAGCCGAACGGGCCGATTGCGATGTTTGCCCGTGTGCGTCCATGTGTGCCCGTGTCATGAGAGACCATGAAAAGAAAGAGGACACCAGGAACACACAAAAACGACACACACATGTTCGCCGTATCCGGTAACACACTGGTTGCTTGGTTTTTTCGCTCTGGAGCCTTCACTCCAGACAATTCGGGTCTGATTCCTCGACTCTCACCCCCCCTCTAGCTCTGACTCTGGCTGCTGATGTCTCTGGGCATGTCTCTGGACAGGCGCATAACAAGGGTGGCTTTCGGGGGGGGGTTGGGGTTGGATCGCGCTTGACTGGGTTTAAAGATTCCTAGGATGAAGGTGGCAATGAAGACTTGTCAGGATGTGCGAAATGCTTACACCGTGCCTGAAGACGACCGGCGACAATATTAAAAAAAAAAAAAAAACATGGGAACATGTTTCCCGGGGCGGTCCAAGGGCGAAGACAGGGTTTCCCTTTTTTTCTCTTTGATTTTCTTTTTGGGCACGGGAATCCAAGACATGGGTCAACCCCCCCCGGGAAGTATTTGCCATGTGCAGTCCCTGGCTACGAGCACAGAACGGTGAGCCCAAGTTGACCCTTGCCCCTTTTCCCTCTTCACCCTTGCTGGTTGATATCTAAGATGACAGGCTGCCCAGGGGGGAGGGGGGGGGAGAAACCTGCCGTGCTCACCTTTGGGAGAGAATGTGGAGGAGGCTCCACGGGTGAGCGACGATGACAATCAACGCGGATATTGGATATGCCAGGGGGTCGGGTCGCACGAGAAGAAAAGAGGCTGGGTTTGAATTGGCGCATCAAGGACCTTTTTTTTTTCAGTCAAGAGAAAAAAAGAAGAACCGAAAAAGAAAAAAAATAAGAAAAAAAATAAGAAAAAGCAACATGCAAAGTCAAATGAGAATCTGCATGGAGGGGACGTATTGCTCCTCGTGGAAGAGGAATGGGAGACATGGCTAAGAAGACAGTGAGTTCCAAGGGACAGTGCATGCAACAAGAAGATCCTGGAGCAGCCTCTTTCCCCAGACCGCACGAGGAAGTCCTCTCGTGTGTACAGAATGGGAATCCTCGCCGTTTGGGGACGGTGCTGTCTGTTGTTCAAGGAGGTTCTCGCATCCGACGGAGGCTGCGTCCTGCATGTTCACCGGCGTGTCCGACTGTGCCTCTCCCCGTTCTTTCTTTCTTCTCTGTCTTGGTTTTCACTGGCTCATTGTAAGCTTTGTTCTCTCCATGGCCCACGAGAGTTGGTATCGGTTTCGCTGTATCAAGTTTGGAAGCGGCAAGCGATGCTGTCGACTGACCTGCCAACTGACCTGCCAACTGGCCTGCCTGCTTCATGGCAACGCATATACACAAGTGCTCTTCTGGTGCAGGAGAGGCCAATGTTGGCACATTGCTGCTCCGGCCAGGCTGTGTTGCTGTCTCGCATCGTTTGTTTTTGCTACACCGGAACTTGCTCCAGGAAATCGCTACAGGAAATCGCTACAGGAAATCGCTACAGGAAATCGCTACAGGAAATCGCTACAGGAAATCGCTAACGTCGCCATGGTTTCCAGTTCTTGTCACGGCTGTGAGCGACTGGCGGATACAAGATGAGGGAGTTGACAAACGGGGGCAGCACCAAATGGAAAGCAATTGTCTCTTTTGTGCCCTCCCCCCTCCGGGTGGCGAGGCTGTGCCACGAAACAGTCTCTCCCGAGTACGGGGGACGGCCATCTCTGATGCGCCCGTGGCATCTTTGTCTCGTCATGAGCCTGGCCACACAAAAGCCCAGTGCTGTCGTGGACGGGCAACCCGGCGGCCACCGTGGTCAAGTGGCCATGATCCGCCTTCTGCCAGTCGTGTGCCCTCTTTGTGTGTTCAGACAGAATTTCACGACTCGCTGATCTCTCACAAGCCATGCCAGCAAAGACGGTGGACACAATCAGAAGGAGCCTCTTCTGCTACACCGGAGTCTGGAGCATCGGAAAAGACTTGGGGATGCTCTCGTCCCGTTGGACTGCATGCGAGTGGCGTCTGGGGACAATCATGGCTCGGCTCTTGCCACGCCCGGCATCCCGGCTCGGATGCGTACGCTCCCCGGCAGACAGGATCGGAGCGATCGTGCATTTTCTTGCCACATGTCCGAGTCCTGCTGGAGTCGTCATCGTTGCAGGTGGGTGAAAGAGATGGATGGCTTCGTCGGGATCGTACGACGGCCGTGTCGATGCCAGAGGGCAGATGCATTTGCGTCCAGAACGGACAAAGCATGAGCACCAAGGAAGTCCTCCATGGGCCACAAGCTACGGGCAGACCGACGACAGTTGCGCGTCCTCAACTTGCCCTCGGAAGATGAGCGCAGCCAGGATACCAAAGACCTCCTGGAGGCGTGTCAAGGGCACGGTGGAACGACTGCGATACGCGTGTGTGCTGCGCACATGGAAACGGTGGCCCGCTCACGGCCGCTGTCGCGCTTGCTTGATCTCGTCGCGTCTTTCTTTTCGGCGTCGAATCAGGCTGCGGGAAGAACCGCACAAGGAAGAGGGCGTTTCAGACCCAGATTGTGAGGGGCCTATTATTAGTTCCTTCGTCTGGGTTGGTTTGCTGCTCGGGGTAGAAAAAAAAAAGGGGCCAAGTGTTCCTTGGCAGCTGTTTTCCATGGAGACCCAGGCGCGCGGTCTCGATGTCTACACCATGGAACAGTGCTCTACGCGCATTCCATTCTCACGAGTCACAAGACGAAGACTTGTGGTGTTCTACCAAACCAAAAGACGCTGGGGAACCAATACGCGGAAAGGACAACCAGCCCGTGGCGGGATGCCCTAAGGACGCACTCTTGCTGCCAGGAAGAGGCTTTCCACATCTTGGCAGCGATCTTGTACCGGGCTCCCTCTGGACAGAATGGCCAGGCGTATCCCGTTCCCGACAGAATGAGAGCGCTTCGGGCGACGACATTCACTGCGGGCAAGCTTTGCCAATCTGGCTTGCCCTGCCATCTGCACCGCATTTCTCGCCATGCTGCCCACAGAGGAAGGATGCGGGAATATAGACTGACAGAGGCAGGCAGCCCAACTCCTCCTTTTTTCTTTTCATCTTGGCCTGCCTGCCTGCTTTTTGGCGTTGTCTGGCCCGTCTATACACCCTTGGGTGCAGGGAGAAAGAAGCCAGGCCCCGCAACGAACAGCAACCGTTTTTGTCCTTGGGCCGCAGAGGGGAGTGTGTCTTCTGGGAGTATCGTGGTCTGGGCCACGGACCCGGAGCGAAGACTGCCGGCATGTTCATGGCCCAAAACATGTCTAGCCATTTTGCACGCAGATGGCAGCAGACTTCTTCATCCATGGCCCGGACGATGTCTTTTTTTTTTTTTTCTCTTCGCCTTCGTTCTTGCTCTCACCTCTCTGGGCTTGTGCCGCCCCGTTGTGTCTGAAGATTGCGGCTTTTTTCTTCTTTTTTTTCGTCTTTGCCGTCTCTGTCTTGGTGGCCTGTCTTGGTGGTCTGTCTTGGTGGTCTTGGTGGTCTGGACTCATCTGGACTCACACATCTGTCGCCATCTGATCAGCACCACCTCTCTCCGCGTCTCGCCCATGCCATGTCCTCACAGACAGAGGCATAGACACACACACACATGCATCTTCTCTCTCCGCCCCCCACACTCACCCGACTCCCTCCCGCCACAAATCTCTCATACTCGTCTTCGTTCTGGACTTCCAAACAACACCCCCCAAGTCTGCTTGTGCATGACGAGGACATTTCGATCGGATCGACGACGGACGAAAACCAAGGCTCTTGTTTTTTTTTTCTTCTCTGGATCCTGTTGGTTGGGCGCCTGTGTGCAGTGTCGAGCAATGCATGCAGTAGCAGCCAAAAGACCGGAAAACGGAGCGGCGGGATGCCAGACTGGGGACTTCCTATCTCTGTGTGTGTTTTTGTTTTGTCCTTTCTTTGTTCCGGGAGACGCAGACGACTTGCAAGCCCATCACACGCGCATATGCAGATACCAAATGATACAGAATTGAAGAATCGATGAGAGAAATGCTGTGGTCGAGCGTAGTCTCTGTCCAAGGTTTGGGAGACATGGGCAACACAGAATAACGGCCATGAGAAAGAGAGAGAAAGAGAAATGGGGCGTTGGGGAAGAAAGGAATGGGAGGGGGGACTCGGAGAGGATGCCGTCGAGTTGACGCGCCCAACCTTTCTTCCAAATCTCCCAAATCTTGGACAGAGACTACGCTCGACCACAGCATCTCTCTCATCACATTCCTCACCCACCCTCATTTTTCTTCCCACCCTCTTTGCCGTGCAGCTGGCGCCGATGCTGCAGTACGTTTGCTCATACCGTGCCCTCCTTTTTTTTCAATCCCATTGCTCAGCCAATAGCTCATCCTCTTCTTCTCTTTGTTCGCCTGGGGGAGTATATGCGAATCTTACATGCATCGCGTATCTCGCCAACCCTTGTCTTCGCACACACCATCCAAAGGAGAAGTGTGGGGGGGGGGGGTTATTAGTATTATTATTATTACATAGTAGTTTTCCCTGGCGTCTCTCGTGTGTCACAGCGTTTTTTTTTTCTTCTTTTTCTTTTTCCCAATAAGAGAAAGTTGAAGGGGGGAACCCCGTTGGGAGCACTTCTGATCCGCGGCTTCGTGGGTTTTCCGCATCTCGCTTCTGACAAGCATGGGCGTGAAAGGGTGTAGACAAGAGAGGGGGAGAGAGAGAGAAAGGACCTGTGTGGTGGAAGAATACGTCACCAAGAAAACAACAAAACAAGATAGGACGGGTCTGATTTCTTGCTTTTTTTTGTGTGTGTCTCTTACTTGTGCTGGTTTGTTCCATGTAGCTAAGTCAACCAAAGTCGCTACATGGGGGGTTGGCTTTTCTTTCGCTCCTTTGCTCGGGTTTTCTCTTTCTCTCTCTCTCTCTTCTCCTCATCGACGAAGAGCCTTCTTTCTTTTTTTTTTTTTGCTTCTCTCCCACGCCATTTTCCTCGCTTGCGCTGCATGCGCAAATCGCCTTTTTCTTTTCTTTTCTGCCTATCCTCTCTTGACACGTCACTTGTCATCGTCCAAATCTGTCAGACTATTGTAACTACAGAGTAGATGTGTCGTGTGTCCCCAAGATCAGAGGGCCCGAAGAGATGGGGCCTGCGTGTGTATGTGAGAGAGACAAGGCAACAGATCTTGAGCCTACTTCGATCTCGTCCAACTTGTGTGTCTCCCTGCGGTCCTTCCTCCTCCCTCGAGACAAGATCCCCACACTATGTTTCACCCTTTCCCTCTCCTTTGGATGGAATTGGATGGAAAGAAAGTTCCCAGTCTTCATTCTGGCATTTCGTGGCATGGGAAAATCTAAAGAATGTGATGTCAAAAAAGCGGCGATCTGCTCAAGGTCGACATTCTTGCTGTGCTTGGTATTGTTGAAGGTTTTTTTTCTCTTTTTTTTTCTTTTTTTTTTCAAATGGTTCTGTGGCCAAGTCTGCAATTCCCTTTTCACATGACGAGGCATCTCTCTCTCTCTCTCTTTCTCTCTCTCTTCCCCGAGGACAACCGAAAAGGAATGGCGGCTGTCACCCCATTCCCGCAGCCACCAATCTTTGGATTTTTATTTTTATTTTATTTTTATTTTTATCTTTTAGCTCCTGCTGTGGACGAGGGTAGCGAGGGGATCATAATGGCCATTGTGCATAGTTTATTGTTTCACAGCATTAGTATAGCCTTTCCCATGCAACGAGTACGCATGTTAGTACACGAGCATTCCAGGAGGTGGGAGGGCTGTTGGAGCTCCGCCTGTCCTGCAGTCGCGCATGGTGATAAGGGTGGCACACCTTATGCATTGCTGTTATGCTGTTGGTCGTCTCTCTTTTTTCTACTTTTTCTGCTCTTCTACTTTTTCTACTTTTTCTTCCTTTTCTTCTTTTCCTTCTTCCTACCCGTTGGTGGTCTTTCTGTTACACGGCATTATACACGTCAACGGACGAATGAGCGTTCGTATGATTCGTGTTTTTTTTTGGATGGTCCTATGTAGAAAGGAAGGGAAGGCAGGCGGGAAGCCGACGGAAACTGCCGGGCCACTGGCGGGAAGCCGACGGGAAACCGGCGGCAAACCGGCGGTGACGTCGCCTCGGGAAGACACATGCCCACCGGCGAGGGTGGAGCTCCTTTGTGCCTGGGCCGCACCGCAAGGTGAATATTGTTTGGGGCTTGCAGAAAGACTATGGATTGATACCATGTCGTTACGGCACGGCTGCTGCAGTTGGCAGCAGCAGCAGTCAAGAGATTGGATCGTCTGCGGCACAGACCTCTACGGAACGACGAGCAAGCGATCCCCGGGAGGTGACATCTTGTCTTTTCCTCCTTCTCCTTCTCCACTTTTGCTTCCCGGGGGGGGGGCGAGCGGAGGAGGGGAGTCTCTGGACAAAGATTCCTGATGAGGCCGTATGGCATGGTCCGATGGTTGGCAGCATGTGCGTGGAAGGCCACAGAGAGGCAGGGCCAGGAAAGTGGATCGGTTGATCTTGTTTGCACATATTTTTATACTTTTATATTCCCAGGGACAGAGAGAGAAGATGCAGAGTGGATTGCAGGGGACAAACAAGAAAAAAAAAACATGTTCTTTGCCTCGGTCTGCCTCCGAGTGTCCTTTTTCTCCTTTCTTTCCATCTCTCTTTTTTTCCTGTGTCTTGTGTCCGAACTATGAGCAGAAAGCGTAAACGAGGTGGAAGAAAGTGGGTGTGTGGCAGAACATGCGTAAGAGAACGAATCACGATGTGAAGGTAGAGAAACAAAAAAAAGAAAGGCTGCATAATAGCCCCGTCTGTTGGCATATGGACGTGGAGGAGTGGCTGGATGGCTTGCTTTTTCTGTACTTTTTTTTTACTTTTTTTTTTTTTTTCACGAGCGCAGGACTGTACTTGAGAGAGGAGTTGTGGGAAAAGTACGAGGCAGCGAGGTGCAGGAGCGGTCAGGGATAAGGCCACGAGAGAAAGCCATGACGACATGAAAAACGATATAGTAATGGCTAAGTGATGGCAGAGGGTAAAAAAAGAAAGAGAGGAACATGCCAATGGGGGAACAGTGGCAAGCAAGCCAGAGGGGCTGACATGCAAGAGAGCGCAAAAGGGAAATGTGGGTCTCTCTCTCTTGCGCCAGGCTCAGGTGTGACGGAACTCGCCTGCCGGGTGAATACTGGAAACGGACAAGGGTGTGCGACGTCGAAAAGGCGCAAAAAAAAGGGAGGTACCAGGGACTTTGAGAGGAGTATGTACAGAAAGGGAAACTTCTTTGTAGACACCTACTCGCACCAAAAACAAGAAAAAAAATCCCGGTTCTGAACTGGGCCGATTTCTTTGTGTGGCATGGCATGAGAATCAGGAAGTTGTCTGACCAAGTTTGCGTTCCTGTGCGTTGTGCGTTCTGCGTTGTGCGTTGTGCGTTGTGCGTTGTGCGTTGTGCGTTCTGCATTCTGCGTTCTGCGTTCTGCGTTCTGCGTTCTGCATTCTGTGCGTTATGCAAGCTTGTGTTTGTCTATGGTAGTCTCGAGCATCACGAGTTGAGAACGCAGAGATGCACAAGTTTTCTTTCTTGTTCTTCGTTAGCGCGGGCTAGGAACGGAGCTACTTCCATTTCATGGATGCAACATCCCAACAATCCACAACCCAACAGCAAAGGATCGTGCACTTTTGACACTTCTTGGGGGTCTGCCAACAGAAGTCCTCGCCGACGCTCCCCCCCCCTCTTTGCTGATCATGGGAGACGGGTTGTACCGATTGTATCGTAGAGGTACCTCGACACAATGTGACAGACCATGTCCATCTACAATGCAGATGATTGGTCCCTCCCTCTTCCCTCCCTCGCCAACGAACCATTTGAACCGGGTAGACGAGAGGGGGGGGGGAGAGGTGGAAGAGGTGGAAGAGGTGGGGATCTCTGATCTCAGGGTGCAAAACCAGACAAATAGCAAACGAGGACCAGACGCCACAAAAGAAGAAGGAAAAAAAAAAAAAAAAAAAGACCCAACCGAACCATGGAACGGGCTCTCTCCTCCACGTCCCTTCCAAACGGCTGAAAGGGTCCCCTCCCCCCCCCCAGCAAGTCGCTAGCACTGACAGAAACGTTACCGATCTTGAGGTACACATGTGGCTACTAGCAAACGAAACGATGCGTACTAGTTGCTAGCGACGATGCAGCACGCGTAGTTCGTGTTCTTGTCCCCTATCTTTCGGTTTTTTTTTTTTTTTTGATTCGGTTGTAGATGTCGGCTCTGCATGCCCAGGCCAACCAAGCCCAGCAGCTGAGCATAATCGGGGCACACTTTTTTTCTTTTTTTCGTTTCTCGTCTATTCTCTCTCTGTCCCGTTCCTTCTCTGGATCATCGCTCCCGCTTCGTCTATGATCCGTGCTCCCCGAATACCACCACAGCGTCTAGTCGTACCGGTGTCCTTTTTAGGGGCTTGGCCTTTCTGTCTTTCTGTCTTTCTGCCTTTCTGATTTTTATTTTATTTTATTGTATGTTTGGGTATATTTCATTTCATAGATTCAGTTTGCTTTTCATGGATTTGTTTTCTTGGTTTGCATCTTGGCCGTTGCTACCGCGTGCACTTCGCTAAAATCCATTAAAAAGTGGCATGCATAGCAAACTATCGTGGATCCGGTCGTGGCCCAAACACAGAAGGTGTGTCCGTGCTCACCACCACCTCCCTCCCCACCCACGTCGTTTTGAATCTCGATCGTTTGATTTCTGAGATTCATCCCTTTTTTTGCCTTCGGGAGGGGAGGGGGGTTCTTTGGCTCTGGTTTTTTTTTTTTTCCTTTTTTTTCTTTTTCTTTTCTTTTTCTTTTTCTTTTTCTTTTTCTTTTTCTTTTTCTTTCTCTTTCCACTCACTTTTCTTGTTATTTCCTCTTTCCGGTTTGCTGTGGCTAAAAATCTTCTGCGACTCGTGTGTTGACGATCACTGTAGGGACGTGTACAGAGGTGTATCAATGTGCACATGTGAGATGAATGGGAACATGGATCGTGCAGAAAAGCGCCACACACAAAGAAAGAGAAGAGCTTGCATAGTTACATAGTCATACTCCCCGATGGAGGAGGAGGGACCCCGTGCGCCAAAGGCTATATGCACAACGCACCGGAAGGGTAAGGCGGCCCCCTCTCTTTCACTCTCCAAGGCCAAGGGCAAGCACGCAACCAAGCAGAGCAAATGCGAAAAGAAGCGAAAACCACACGATCTGCATGCGATCCTTCCCTCTCCAGAACCAGGGTAAAGGATAAACGGGCGCAGAGAGACCAGTCTCCACCCCTGCTACCCGCATGTACTAGTCATGAAGTAGACGCAAGAGAGTGCATGGAGGCCCGCACCACCTCCAACCGCCCCTTACCCAGGTTAGCAAACGAGTTGGCGAGGAACAGAGGAAAGACTGTCTGCGAGGTTGTGGCTGTTGCATGTGTGTGTCCTCTCGGGCATGTTGTTGCTACTATGTAGTATTCATACTATCAGGTTTGCTTTTTGTTCTTGGATAAAACTGTGTACACGATATGCATTTCGCATGTTCTTTGTGTTTGTTCTTTGTATTGATTTACACCGTATTATTCCTATTTGCCCTTTTCCCATGGCCAATTCCCATTGTTTGCTTTCTCGTTCGTTGCACCTTTCTCATGGGATTTTCTTAATTTTTTTTTTCTCTTTTTTTAAAAAAAAAACCCCCTTTCCCCATCGTTATTTCCTTGGCTGGTCCGGGGTATGGTAAACGTCTCTCCGTGTGTGTCGGCCTTGCCTGCTTGTTTCGTTGTCTCGGTCTCTCTTCTGCTCTCTGGTTTGGGCAACTGGCCGGGGCCCATCCAAGGAGCAAGTCTGAAAGAAAAAAAAGAAAAGAAAAAAAAAAAAAAAAAAGAGGGGTGGAAGAAACATGCAAGCAGGGCCAGAACAGAACAGAACAGCGGAAGAGGCCCCGAGTGTTCTTCAGCCCCAAGCCGATGGCCCGCCACCGGCCCAGGAATCCCCCCCAAAACCGAGAGAAGCGAACTCGACGAGCCAAAGAAAATAAAATCCCCGTATGGTATGGTCCGAGTCGGTGGCTCCACAATGGTCGTACCGTGTACCATACTCGTGCTCGTACATAGTTAGCTTGCAGCCGTTTCTGCATCTGACCTGCGAGTGGCTTGTTTAAGTGAACACGATATGGCGCGGTCGTCAAGGCATGGCATGGCTGACCCATGGCGCTACTTTTTTTGCTTTTCGCTTTTTGCTTTTTGCTTGTTTGCTTTCTTTTTCTCTATTTGCTCTTTGCATACACCACGATGGAACATGGAACTGCTCGTACTTCGTAGGTTCCTGCTCCAACGTGCGCCACTAGTTTTCTGGTCTTTCCCCGTCCCAGAATCCGGAGTTCGCCTGTCCCAGTCGAGAGGCGCCTTTTCCCACAGACTAGCCCTTCTCACCCTGCATCAATCTGGCTGGAGAAGAGATCCGGGCCTGCCTGAGAGAGACGGGGGAGCCGCCGCGCAGTGGGCAGACAATCTGGACCAGCCACACGCAGGCTGTGTTCCGTCCATCGAGGCTTTCCAAGGCTACAAGGTACACGTCCCAAGGGCCACCCATCCAAGAAAGCCTCCACCTGCCTGCATCCTGCATGCCAACTATGTACTGCGGCAGCAGCAGCAGTCCTCTCACATTATCGTGGCCGGTTCGTATGTACGAGTACGATGCACCCTGAAGTGATGGCCTGTATGCAGGCCAGATGTGAGATATCCTGCCCCTCGCTCGTTGTCCGCGGTCTTGGCGCACCCTCCCCATCCACCCCTGTGCCTGTCTTCCTGTCTTCCTCTGTCGTCGCCTGTCCTGCATGAGCAGGAAAAAAGCTGCAGGACACTAACCCGACGTATTCATTCCTCGTAGAACCAACGAGAAGAAAGGGACCACCTGTCACACCTTATCCCAGCCCGCAGGTAAAGGACCCTTTTTTTTTTTTCCTTTTTCTTTGCCGTTTCAATGGCTCGCTTTTTCTTTTCTTTTTTATCCTTCAGATTCCTGCGTCGTAACTACTACATAGTACGTACATCAAACGGCACCACTAACCATTGGCTGCTCTCCTTTTAATGTCCCCCCCCTAGTGTTCTCTCTGTTGGTTATCCTGCCCGTGTCTCTTCCTGCATCTCGTCTGCGTCTCCGTCGTTGGTTGTCCGTCGCATTGACACCACAAAGAACAAGAAAGACGGTCCTGGTCTCGGTGAGCAACGGCCTGCAGCATCTGCCCTGTTGTCCATTCTCTTCCACTAGGAGAGTCTTCCATTGGAAGAGAGGCAAAGAGGCAGAAGGGGGTGTGTGTGTGCGCGCGCGTGCGCGTTTAAATGAGCGTATACTTGCGTGTGCACTCGTACTCGTATGTGTGCTTCTTCGGTCTCGACCACCCTGTCATCTCAAGATCGTGCCCAGGATTTCTTCTGTTTCTTATTCCATCAAACCAAGACCTTGTATTCGTGCCTCTTCTGTCAATTTTGGTTATTTCCATGATTATCCGCAGCGTGTTTCCAAATACGTGTGCCTGTAAAGTGAAGAGATTTTATGGTAAAAAGTGGTAGAGGACGGCAGAGGGGACTTGAGAGAGGGGAGGGAAGAGATGATTTCTCCTGGCCTTAGCCCCTCATAACCAGACAGTCCTAGACACGCCCCCCCCMCCCCCCCGGGCCGTCCCCTGGCATGTTCCCAGAATTAAAAAAAAAAACACAAAAAACCCCCATTTTTCGATATCCCATCGTCCAACCTCGTGCCCATTCGTGTTCTCGTAACAAGCACGTCGTTGTGGACGTGCAAACTGCACTCGATGCCTTGCATCTCTGCCCTAGTTAGGGTACTTTCGAAGCGGGAAGTACGCCTCGGACATCGGTTCCAAGTGCCACACTTTCCGTCCATCGCCGTCAAAGGCACGCGCCCATTCCTCCTTCAGCTCTTGTGGGATGGACCAGCCAAGCTCCGAGCTGCGAAGTCGCATGCGCACTAAATGGCGCTTTTCCATGGCAGCTGCACCATCCGTAAAACCCTCGCGTCGGTGGAGGATGGCGAGGTTGTTGATGAAGTGCATGTCTCCTGCCTGCGTCTGGATCTCCAGTTGTGTGGCCTGCGCAATGGCTTCCACCGCATCCAGTGCTTCCAGCTGCCGGGCCGACACACGCGGCAGGTTCTGGGGCCGCGGGTGGATCGTATTCCCAATAAGAGGTGTGCGCCCAAAGTTCATCACCAGCTTCGAGTCTCGGTAGAACATGATGGGCCTACAATGGAAATGAGGCCTGTATTGCCGGTCAGGTAAAACATGGTAAGAGATTAGAAGCACGCCACAACAGCGGCAACACACGCGCACTTACAGAGCAAACGGCCAATCGGACCGGGCCAGTAGCCGCAGCAGATCCGGCTTCTGCGAAGCAAGAACATTGTAGATAGTGTAGGCCGAAGCAATTATACAACGCCCGCCTGACGCGGACGTGTTGCGAGTCAGCCAGCCCACAATGTCTCCAGTTTCCTCATTGTGGAAGGTCTGCAAAAGAGGCAAGGTTAGACTGAGAAGCCAAATGTGGAGACTCTGACATTCAACAAATTGCGCAGTAAAAGGAAACCACAAACCCCACCAAAAAAAGAAACGAGAAAATAAAAATAAAACACAAAAAAAAGGGAAAGAAAAACAGTGCTTACAATGGCCTTGTTTGAGTGTCTGTGGTGCTCAGCCGAGGTATTGGATGTGTTGTCGGCCACAATGTGTACTGTAATTAAAGCTGTTAGCCGTTCCTGTGTATGGCTAATACTTTTGGGGAAAAACTTGAAACATCAAAGAAAGGAGGCAGGGTATGTTTCACCAAGCATGTTTCCTCGGCTATCTTGACGACCGCGTTGGTCTGCAATGTACGCCTGCACGCCGAGATACACCAGCATGAGATCCTCCACGGTATATCTTGCCGGGTTGATACCTCGGATGAGACAAAACCCGCGCCCGCTGTGGACGTCACGGCTAATCTTGTGGAGTTTACCGCCCAACACTGGAAGCGGAAAGGTGTCGCAGGACACGCATTCACCGTCGAGCTCCAAAGCTAGCATAGGGATTAGCCGGTGCAACGTCAGTTGTACAGCCTTGTTCTCCATACCTTTAAAGTGGATAATAGCCGCCGATATCTCGGCAAGGTCTGCCTCTGTAAGATGGTATATGTAGCTGGACTCGTCTTTGAAATCCGAGCCCACCCAGGCAAGCCTCTTGTTGACTTGGGCAGGGAAGCCTGCCGGGAGCGGACAGACCTCGGCACTTGAGCCAGAGAGCGCCGGAATGCTAATGTCTGTCACAAGAGGGGAATGCGACGTTCCAATGACAGGACCGGTACCGAGACACGACATCTTGGAGGATTGCTGTCTCGTAACAATTGTGTATTGGCGTTTGTTTCTGTTGGCACGTTAGATAGGTCCAAGGACGTCGCTTGCTCATCCGCTCGTTTTTCTACTTGTGATACCGCAAGTACCGCCAGTGCTAGAGCCGCATGCTTATTTAGGCTTGTGAAGCCCCATCCTGTAGAAAGAGAATCAACGAACCTCGTAGAGAATGTGCGAATAAGGGAGCACAAGAAAATAAAAGATAAAGAAAGACCGGATGTGAAAGTAATAAGCAACTGAGAGGGCTAAGGCTGAACCTGAAAAATAATAAAAAGAACAAGTGTTCATCAGCGGACTAAGCCCCAGCACAAGACTTCAAAGGTCGGTGCACCACCAGGCTCTTATATAGAAAAGCCTTGCACACACAAAGAACATGGGAAGGATTTCTTGCCACGGGGGATTAGGCTGCCCCTTCTACTCGCAAGTAGGAGAGCACACCGCAAAAAATCCAAACAGGGAAAGCGTAATGCACCACGAGAGAAGGGTTGGGCTGGACTTACCAATAAATACCTCGGCAGTCCCAGGAAGAAATGTGCAGGATGTGATAGCAGTGCGAGTAGGCAGGGGTAGCAGTGTTGGATAGACGGAAAAACGACGTGTTGTGAGAGGATATCGCAACCTGGTTAAAGTAGAGGAGGGATGTGTCTTTATATAAGTGATTCGACGCCGCTCTAGACTGCACCTGCCGTCTTGGTTGCAGCCAAAGCAAAAGTACGGAACACAGACAAAACTGCTTGCTGATAGTCTCGCCTAGACAAGGTGACTGTGGCCAACAACAGCAAAGAACACAAACGTGCACCACGCCAAAAAAAAAAAAAAAATTTGCTAAACGTCAAATCAGAGTGTGGAAGGCTTGATGTAGGTGGCAGGTTGTCTTCAGAATTCGGAAAAGCCGCCGAGTGTGGAGGAAAAATGCATACATATATATGCGTCGAGGCATGCACTTAGATACGCATACATGTGCAGGCACACCGCACTCTGAGTGTATACAGCTCACATACCCTTGCACGCGCCGATGCACATGTTGGTATGGGAATTCAAACAGCCTTGTGATGGGTCGATCAGAAACCGTCCAACCTTACACTTTTGTCACTGCGTCCCGACAGCCGAGAGAGCTCATGATTCCTGGTACGTGGGTCTGTGGTGCAACTTATCGCCAGCCGCCTGTGTATTGCAGTTTGTGTAATTTTCTTGCCCTTGCCAGCTTCAGTCTCTCCTTTTTTTTTTTTTTTGTTGGCCTGCACACAGCTGGTCGTTTCGGGGCTAAATTTTTTTTTTGGTTGGTTTTTGGCGGGCTTTCTTTCTTCTTCTCTCACACATACGCGGACTAGCTACGCGCACACGCGGGAGTGCCCACACAGACACACATAGACACACCTTTGCTTTCGCTTAATTTTGACAGGACCAGGGGTCAAAGGCCGGGGAGTTGGAGCATTGAGCTGTGTTGTCCAGTAAGCCGTGCGTTGAACGGAATGTCCCGAAAAGCCACAATAAGAGAAAACCCGTGCAGCGAGAGATTGTGTAGTGCGGGAAGCGGAAGTGTTTGTGGTGGCTGGTCAGAGGACTGTTGTGCAACTCGTAGCCGTGATGTCGCTGGCGGGAGCAAAGGCGTACAGGCTGGGCTTTGCGATACTGTTAGCCGCTGTGCTGCTCACCGGTGTATGGGAAGTATAGGCTTTGTGAACCAAAATACGGCCAGAAAAAAGGAGGCCCGTGAACTAGAGACCTTAGATCCAGAACCAGATGTACCCTTTTGAGAGAACTGGGCGCTTCCGGAAAGGCGGGTTTCCAGATAATTGTGCTGCCTTGCCGTGAGCTGGCTGTGCTGTTTGTGCTGTTATTGGTTCGGAATGGCCAAAGTCGTCCTTCACCGGGGCGGCTACACAGATAATGGAGCTGCAGGATTATCAGCGATATACGAAGCCAGTATTGAAAGCGAACGGAGCAGAAGGTAGTGCTACTGCATTTTGCCCCTTGCTTCCACATAGACGTTCGCGTGCGTGCATGTTTGTTTGAGGGGGGGGGCGGGGGGCGGATGAGATGCTGTTGGAGAGTTGTGTGCTTTTTTCATGCGTATCCGGGGTCAAGTATACATGTCTCACCGTTTAGAAAAAAGGACGATACAGATTGTACGGCTGATCTGTCGTTGCGGCCGCGGTGTAGCTCTGGCCTGGGGCGGGAAAGAAAAGTGACAAGGGGCGGCAGCGGAACGATGTGCCGGGCAAGCTGAATATCACCCCAATGGAGAATACAGTGGCGATCCCTCCTGTGGTGGTTTGGGATACGTATGGTGTCACCTCTCCAGCGACAACCGTTGCAGCTGATATTGACAGACGTGCCAAAGCTGAGAGTCTGTCACCTCGTCAACTCGCCGGAATGCGACTTTGACGTAGCACTCGATGCAGTTTTGGTCCAGGGAGGCAGTGAGTTATGACAAAGACTCGCACTCTGCCAATAAGACTGGCTGCGAGGTGGAGGACAGGAGATGAAAAGGGTGAGAGCCAATGGATGTGATGTTTGCACATGCGAAGTCGTTGTGGGCAAAAGCCTCTTGATCCTTGCTCTGAATCAACTGATCGGCGCCGGAAGTGGTGTAACGCGCTTGGAGGGTAGGAGGGAGCGAGATCGAGGTCGAGGTAGAAAGGGAAAGGGTGACAGAAAGGGGGAAGGGGCGCGGGAGGGTGTGATGGTGTAAGTGCCATCGGTTTCTTTGCAGACTGCTCACGACCAGGGATCATAAGTTCATTTTCCATTTCCGACCCTGCCNATGGATGTGATGTTTGCACATGCGAAGTCGTTGTGGGCAAAAGCCTCTTGATCCTTGCTCTGAATCAACTGATCGGCGCCGGAAGTGGTGTAACGGGGGGGGGGGGTTGAGCTCGACAAGAGAGAGGGGGAGAGAGAGAGAGAAAGAGAGAGAGAGAGCGCGCGGGTGCGCGGGAGGGTGTGATGGTGTAAGTGCCATCGGTTTCTTTGCAGACTGCTCACGACCAGGGATCATAAGTTCATTTTCCATTTCCGACCCTGCCTCGCCTCGCCTCGCTGCTGCTTCTCTGCGGCCCTACCCCTGCTCCCCACCCCATTCTGGTCTCTGCTGCCCTACCACTGCTCCGCGACATGGGTGCGCCTTCTTGCAGGCATACCATACCAACCATCCTCGTCTGCTTGTTTGCCCCTCCATCATGGCTCGCCTACCCCCCAAGCGTGAAGCTGTCCGAGGCAGGCACAGCCAAAGAAATGAGCCGCATGCAGGTGGGTTCCCGCTAAGACGGAAAAGTCGACTAAGACGTGTGGGGTGGCAGCGTGATGGCGGAGGCGTGGAAGAGTCTCCCGGTTGGCATTAGCAAGAGAATATCAGCAGGCGCTGGTTTCGAGCTGATAGAGACCCGTTGAAAACGGACGATGGTACTTCCACCCAAGAGGTGGAGAAAATGTACTACTATGTACGTATGTACGTGACGAGCAAAGAAGAGCACACTAGGCCACAGACACAGGCCAGGAGAGAACGGCGCGCATGGCAGGCTGGGCATGTCGGGCAGCATGCTGTGCATACTAGGGACAGTAGCGTAGGATTTCCCACCATAGCTGTAGCCATCCTGCTCCGTGGGAACTGCTTAGCGGGACAGACGTCGATCGGCCGGACAGAGGCAAACGGCGGCGCGGGCAATGTGGTGAATGAGCGCGTAGGCGGCCGTGAGAGCTGGACAGAGGCTAGGCAGACAGACTGGCGGAGCAGGAGAGGCAGCGCCAAAGAGCTCGTAACGAAGGAAAGAAGCCGGGGAGGCAGAAGAGCTGAGAGCCGGGTTTGGTCGTCGTGGTCTTCGCAAGGCCCTCGCCAACAGCGCGAGGGGAACAGCGAGCGAGACAAGGGTCTCTTCAGGTGCGTGTGGGGTGGGACGCCTTGAGCAGCGCCCTAGCTGGTTCTGGACCCTCTCCTGCCGAGGAGGAGGATGATGATGAACGAAACGCGGAAAGGGTGGTGTGCGTGAAATCGTCAGAGGGCAGGGCTGAAAGCACAGAAACAATAGTGATTGGGAAGTCGACATAAAGGGGCGAGGAAGACAGGAGGGGGAGGGGGGGGAAGGGGGGAGTGGAATGGTGGCAATCCGTCCGAGACAAAGGGAAAAGTGTAAAATGTAAAGTGTACATCGCGGATGCAGGGTTGACAAGCTGAGGCCGAAAACTACGCAAATCAGAAGAAACGTTGTCGAAACAGGACCGCAGACCAATTCGTAGAGCCAGATGACATCTGCCACCTTCCACCTTCTACGGCAGGCGCGCCCAGCTGCTTGCGGGCTGGCGTGATAGACAGGGCAGGCACGACCCATATTGTTACCCGCTCGGCCCTTCCTCGCCCGGTCCTTCTTTCCTTTCCTGCTCGCGTTTGCCTCCTAGGCGGGGCTGCTTTGCCTCTCTCGCGCGTCTGCTGCCAGTCACCGTGCAATCTGTGTGGTCTTGTGCATTTCCGCGCAGGCCTATGCAGTTCTGCACCATTCCATCCCGCCCGGCCTTCCTGGCCGGCCTTTCTGGCGCGGTTGTCGCAGCGCGGCCTGGTATCGTAGTCCGGCTGCCACTCCCACAGCCAACGCTCCCGCCGGCTGCAGAGGCCAGAAGCAGTATCTTACGAGCGAGCACGCAAATCTCTGCACCTCTGCTGCATACATAGCACACCTGCAGCTAGACTTTGTGTCAACCAGGGCCAAGCAAGCCACCAGGCACTATGTTCTATTGTTCTCGTCCAATATGCATCTTTATTGGGCCGCCCACCTGCGTCAAACAGGACTGGACAGGACTGGTCGCTGGACAGGAGTCGCACACGCCAACATGCTCGAATGCTGCAATCTGCCATGCCGTGCCGCATCCTGCCTCCTGTCCCTGCGTACATACCGCAAATCACGCGTCTTTAAAAGCTACCCAGCGTCCCACCAGCAGCAATCCTCTTCCTGTGGATCAACATAAATAGCAAACAGCACCAGGAGTGTCGAAAAAAGAAAGGAAAAGCAAAAAAAAAAAGGCCCCTCCCCAAGAACGGAAGACAACCAAGGTACTAGTACGTGCGAAACATGCACGACGGACTGGCACATACAGGGCGACACAATCAGCACACCATGGGATGGGGGGGGGGGTCACAGAGAGATGGCGTTTGTAGCCCCTGTATCTGCGAAAGTGTTTCTCAATGTGGTTTGCGAAGCGTCCGCGAGCGTCTGCGAGCGCCTGCGATTGTCTGAGTGCGTCCGTGTTGTGTGTGTGTGGAGAGAATGAACCACGAGTCCACCGGCGCTCGACTTCTAGCCCCATATCTCGCTGCAACCCTACTGAATCCACGGATCCGGTTTGCTGAAGAGCTGCAGCTCTAGTGTCCTAACAGTTGTCGCATTTTGGAGATAGCTAGCGTCCTCGTGGATAATGAGTCCGTGCTCGACAGTACATTGCTCGCTAGCCGCGCCCTGCTCTGGATGGGACCGTCTCATTCGTGTCTCTTTCTGGTCAGCTGCATACGGCGCTATTATGACCAACTGCTAAGGCTCTTCCTTCGCCATGCCACCCATAAATGCTCCTTCTAAGCTTGTGCAGCCACCAGTTCTAAATCTCCATAGACCGAGGTTGCCATTTGACTTCGTAGAGCTGGCTGACAAAGTAAAAGTCGTTCTCGTAGTCATTGGAATCCCAGAGGACTTGCCAATGTGCTCCTGCATCAGAGAGTTAGTATATGTCTCTCTCTCTCTTTCTCTCTCTCTCTCATTCTCTCTCTCTCTCTCTCTCTTTTTCTCTGCCCGCCTGTCTCTGCCTCCCCCCCCCTCCCCCCTTCCCCTCCACGTCTGTGCTCTGCATGTGCATCTGCATCTGCAGCTTCTGGTTCTGGTTCTTCCTCTCACCTCCCTTCCAAGAGCGAGATTATGCACAACCCGTCCATTGAAGTGGGGAACCATCACTTACTGTTGGCTATGGCAAAACTCTTGGTCTCCCGCACGAATTGCAAGGCTTCTCCATCTAGATTTCCTAGTCGCCGAAGATCCTGGTCGTTTGCCTCCTCAGAGAAAGGAAACACACCCTTGTTGCAGTAGTGAAAATATGCAAGTAGTGTGATCGCTCCTATCGCATTCGTTCAAGTCAGCATGGAAGTCCTCTCCCCCAAAATAAGATCAAAAATAGCACCGAGGCTAAATTAAAATCGTGGCATCGCAACGCATGATCCTCACCCGAGTAGTACTGTTGGACCTTGTCCTCCCGCGCAAAACGTCTCTGTTGAAACACACAAAAGTTAGCTCTTGGGATCAACTCATACGATTGGTGATAAGGGAAGACGAGTGCACTGCAGACAGCGGTGAAGAAGGGTACGAGAGCTGGAACTTAGAAAGCCTCTCTAGTGTGGTGAACGTACTCCCATGCCGTGTTTTTTTGCATAGCTGGCGTCGTGCTTTATCACGAGAGCTGCATTATGCAGAAGGATGAACGTGATAAGATAGGTCGTGAACCAAGTCCGTGTCTTGTTTTCTGTCGTAAGCTTATGCAAGGATTCGAGCGTCTCACGCCGCAGACGATCGTGAACTTCCTTGATGAGGACGGAATCCAGCTGCGCTCCCATGACAGGTGGTAGTGGGATCTTTCCACAGGACGGATTTGTCTCGTCAAGTATGTCCGCCGGCATACCCAGAGTCTCTTCGCCCACGATTTCGAAGGACCTGGTGGTCAACCTGACTGTCATCCACAAGTCCAGTGTATGAGCAAGTAAACTCCGCTCCTGATTTGACAATTTAGACTTCGAGCCTGCCAGCTCCAAAGCTTTGGAATATGTTTTCCCTATCACATTTTGCTTGTGCTCCTCCAGCACAATACCACAGCAGGTCCGCAGACCCTTCCTAATGTACTCGTGGTACTGGCGGCCAATCGATTCGTGGTTGACGACGGCAAATGGTGGTATCTTTACAGATCGCGTCTCGCCTGTGGGCGTGACCCACGACCGCTCCAATCTATCGCCTTCCTGAGGGATGAACCGGCGCACCTGAAGCTCAACGTATTGATTTGTGTATCCCTCAGACACTCGGATAGTCCGGGTTTCGGTCGACGCCCAGTGGCCGACTTCGTCCAGGATGGTGTTCTCTTTCCAGCGAAGAGTCCACTCGTGTCCTTTTACTTGGCACGTCTTAGAGAGGACAATATCGCTGAACTTCAACCGCAAACATGGTAGTCGCCAAGTCTTGCTCAAAGACTTTTGGCAGCCAAGACATTCGCCTGTGGGGTTGTCCTCATTGGCATTGCACTAAGCATATTCATTAGCAACTCTGCAACAGATTCTTTACTTGCAACGATGTCCACCATCTCTCGCCTTCACCACGATCGTCTCACAGTTGCTAGGATCTATGAAGGCCTAGGGGCGCCTACTCACTCTTATGCGCTGCATTCGGCAACGGATACAACTGCCAATTTTCCTCGTTGCAGCCGTTTTCTGACGATCTTGGAGGTCACGGAATGGTCCACGTCTCGAGGCTGGCGGGCGGGACTGTGTTGGATGCAGTGTGAGGTCCACAGCTCCGCTCGCATAGGGAGTTAGAGCATGCGGGTCCGGGAGTTGCGGGAGCTGCGGAAGTTGCGGTGGCATAGTCTCAGATGTTGGTGGGAGGTAGGTAGGCAGAGCGAAGGAGCATGCCCCCTCTGGTATCGGCATAGCTGAGGTAGGAATCGAAACTGAATTCGTGCTGGTGACCATGCCGTCACACGAGGTCAAATGTGGCATTGGGACAGGAACTGCAAGAGGATTTGCGGCAACTGGGACGAATTCATCCGGCATAACACCGTGGCTTTGCAACTGGGTTGGATCTGAATTTTGTGCAGGTAATGGTTCCATTTGGGGTGGCACAAATTCCATGGGCGTCATAGTATCCGGGCTGCTCTCGTTGTTGGTGAGGCGGCTGTCTTGCTGCTCGTTGGATGATGGGTAATGCATGATTTCAGTTTGGACTGGCGATTGCCACACGGCGGTGGGCTGGAGCGGCGGATAATTTTCAAGAGTCTGTACATCTGGCTTGTTCTCGGAGAACCAGTCTGGTTGGGGAGGATGAGTCGTGTAGTCACCACCCGAGTATCGTTCTGGAGAGGCAATCGAAGTGCGCGTAGCCATAGGCATAGAGTATGGTACGCCATCGGTGAAAGAGCTTGGCTCTGTAGTTGCCGTGATGACTTCATATCCTACTTGACTTGTCAAACACTGTCATCTGGATGAAGATGTCTCTTTACTAGGGGGATGCCTTGTTGCGATGATATCTCCCGACGCGACTCAAGTGTGTGAATTGTGATAGATCATATGCACGTGCGCAGTACCTACGACCATGCATGTCTATTTTAAGAAAGTCTCACTTGAGCCTCGAGATGTACGTTTGTGTATACCAAAAGCGCTCTGCAGCAGAGGAGACGGAAGCAACATAATTGAATTGAGACATACCTGTATCTGGCCCAGTGGCAGATGATATCGGAGGGCAAGATGTCAACGTGCCCAGGCAACTTGCAACGCCCGAAACAGTCGAACCTAGCAGCCCGCCGGCCATATTGGGAGACGATCCAGGAAAGACGCCATGGAAGCAGTAGGGGAAGTCGGGGGACTCCAACTTTTCGTTTGGACTCTGCTCCATGGGGGCGTTGATGTATTTCTGCTCTGGGGGCACGAGCTCAGGACGATGACGCTTTGGGGGGCGATCGTAGGAGTAGTCGATTTCGTGCTCCTGTGAATAGTGATTGGAGAATTGGACTTCCTGTGAGTAGTGACGGGAGAATTGGACTAAGTCTTGTGCGGATGTGTGGAGGATCGAGGCGGCTTTTTGTATTACGTAGCGGTTGTAGATGGCAGGTGTGAGAGTAAAAAGATCTTCGGCGGGAAACTGGAGGATGGCAGCAGCTTGTTGAATTATGGCGACTTGTTCCGGTGTGAGAGAGGCAGCACCCACGTCAGCTTGAACACGAGCAACATCTTGTTGCCCGGCGTCGTACTGGAAGCCCCGGCGCCTTTTAATATTAATAGACATGTCCTAAGTTGCGGTCAACGTCAGTACCAGCAGACTAAGATCACACCGCTTGGACGAGCCGGTGGAAATCGCCAATGAGGGATCGTGTAAATTTGCACAGTCCAAGGGAAAAATAGTAGGGGTGGAGAAGGCAAACTTGACCAGGGGACGGCCACACGATGGCCAAGTGATGCTGCAAGAGGAAAAAAACAAATAACCGGGGTAACTGGGAACCGGTGGGCAGAGTGGGGGGAAAGGGGGTTGCGCGTATGCGTGTATATTGCGCGAGTGTGTCTGTGAGTGAGAGCGAGTGTGAATGCATGTATGTGTGAATGTGTTTGTGTGTATAGTGTATGCATGGTGCGGCTGCGATAATGGGGGTAAGACGATCGCTGTGGACGGGTACAGATCGGTGTGACGGGAGTGTGATGCCATTGCTGGCCTAGCAGGGCATGTGGACAGGGGTCAACCAGGAGGGGGGGGGCGAAGAAAGCGCGCAAAACGGTGTTGGTGTTATTTCTTACCATGATGTAAAGTAAGGCCACCCCAGGCTACCGGACAGGAGGGGTCTTGGCAGTGGGAATGGTGTTATGAAACGGTCCTGGACAAGCAATCAAAGCGTGGAGGCCAAACCAAATAACGGTTAGCAGGATTGCGTCCAGGGACAGAGTCGAAACAGCCGAAGACGGACCGCCGCTTGCTGGCGCTGCAAGGGAGAAGGAAGACGAAGAAGAGAAACAAAGCGGAGTAACGGGGGGTTCAAAGGGGGGGTGTGTGTGTGTGTGTATGTCTGTGTGTCGGCGTGCAAGATACGTTGGTGGGCCGAGTTCAGAGGAGATGGTCCATCACGGCCGACGGGAGGAGCAGACAGGAGCAGACGAGAAGCAGACGAGGAGGATGCACGGCGTGCGGAGGGGTGTGGGCAGACCGGCGAGTCGAAGCCACTGATAACCGTTCCAGGCGAAGGTGAGGCGTGGCAGCAAGAGGTTGGCCAGTTCGTTGGCCACTTCGAGGAAGCCAATGGACGATGGAGCGAGTCTGAGACGTCGTTCTCTCGAGAGGCAGGCTGCGTGAAGCGACTGCAACTTTGTCTGCAACAGTGGCCGCAGCTGTGGCCACAGATGTGCGTCTGTTGCTGCCTCGAACTTGCGATTCTCGGATTGCAGGCGCAGAAGTACCAGCCGTCGTTACCCTCGATGTCTCAGCCGGGGAACACGGCTCGACGTTTCGCGAGAGAAAGTGGGTCCCGGCGACCGTTGATAGAAAACGGGGGCGCAGAGTGAAGGAGGGTAGGGAAGGGGAGTGCAGGGCAGCAAGAGTGGCACGCAGCAGGAGGGTTGCGTCTGTAAGGCGGCCAACGGCCTGGTAGCCGACTCGTGTCGGCGGGCAGAGTGGGCCAAGAGGGTGTGGTGCCAGGGGGGTGGACCAGAGGCTGGGAGCGCGCAGCGAAGCGTGCGAGGCAGCCGGGCGGGAGATATGGCAGTATGGGAGCCACAATATGGGACTAACAGAAATATGGGAGCCACCAAATGGGAGTCACCAAACGGGAAATACCAGGACCAAAGAGGGGGTGGTTGCCGCTAGGCGCACTGTCTGACAGTCCACAGGCCACCAACGTGCGTTTTGGGGAAGGATGCGGTTGCTGCACGCGGGGGGGGGTGCAATCACGAGAGGCAGCGCATGTTCCGTTGCCGCAGCGAAAGTCGGGTGGCGGCCCAGGACGGCTGGTGGCCAGCACAAAGAGGCGATCGGCTTTTGCGGGCTGATGTTTGCTGTCCAGACGGAGCAGGCGGCCGCGGTGCTGCAAGCCGGGCGGCGTTGGCGGAGAGCTGCAGGGCGAGCCGCAGCTGCAGACAACTGGTCGCAACGCGAGGCAGCACAGGCAGACAATAGCCAGACACGGCGGCCGTGAGCTGTGAGCCGTTGCAAGATCGTCGATTCCTGGGCCAGACCAGTCAGTCGATGAGTCGAACCGCAGAGATGGGGGGGTGGACAGAGACACACAGAGAAGGGCAGAGGGCACGCACGCGGTTGGCGGATGCACACGGGCCAGAGCGTTCTTGCCTCTGCTCGTATCGAAGGCGGTGCTGTGCGCTGCGCGATGCGATGCGATGCGAGGGCGTAGACCACCGGGCTGGTCGGTCGGTCTGCAACTCAGAATGTCGTCGACGGTTTTGGGGCGAGGCTGCAGCCAAGACGGGCGTAGCCAGCAGCGCAGCACAGCGGCGCGCGACTCAGGCGATGGGGCCGGTGAAGAGCGGCTCAGGCAGGCTGCCAGCGGAACGGAGGTTTCAGAGAGGCAAAGACTGCGCGTTGCGAGGGCCGGTGAGGCGCGATGGCCACAAGCAAATGAGGCCAGCGGCAGGGCCAAAACAGGAAAAAAAAAAAAAAAAAACCTCGGTGAGACGACGAGACGCTCGGAAAGACCGTAAGAGGGAATGCCAAAAGGAAAGAGCGCAGGAGAGGTAGGGCTTTGGTTGGGCAGGTGCTGGAGCTTTTGCCGTTGTGCCTGCTCACCGGTGCGGGCGGGCGGGGCAGGATGGGCAGGATGGGCACAACGCTCGCGGAAGGCGCGACTTGGTCTTAAGTGGTAAGAGGCTAGGCCAGCGGCCTCGGCGAGGAAGGAGCGACAGGGAAGAGGGGTGGCTGTTGGCCAGGGAGGTGGGACGGGTGTGTGGAAAGGGAAAGCGCAAGGGCAGAAAAGGGAAAGAACGAGCAGCGACGAAAGCGAAGACAATGAAAGCCAGCAGTCGACGAGCACGATTGGAGACGAGGGAAGGAGCAGAAAAGGAAAAGAAGAGAGAGGGAAGGCACGAGAGAAGAGGAAGGCGGGAGCAGGGGAAATAGCGAGTGCGAGCGGAAGAGTGACCAGGGGCGCCAGGAATTCGATTGCTTGCACAAGAGCATTACGGACGATTCGTCAGGGAATAGTTAACTAATGCTATAGTAATAATAACAAGCTTGCAGAGCAACACAAGCAGCGCACGCAACACCAGACAGCGAACGGAACAAGCGCAATGAACGCAACGAGCGCCACGAGCGCAAAGCAACACAAGCACAGAGCAGCACCGAGCAGCAGAGCAGCAGAGCAGTAGAGCAGCGCAGCACAGCAGAAGCATACACGCGCAGAGGAAAACAAGAGCCGGAGAACGGTTGCAGAGGCGGCGAAAACGCTGGCCGTGTTTTGGTGTTTCCCGCACGGCCGTGCTCATCTGCCAGGACGGGGCTTGCTAATACGTATTTGGGGGCAGATCGTTTCCCTTTTGTTTGGGCGTCCCCTTGCGAGTGCCGCCCGTCCTTGTCTGCCCAGGCTGACAGCCGACCGCGGGTAGCCTGCGGCGGACAAGCAAGTGGGCGGGGAGCCTGATGGCTTCAGGCGGGCGCAGAAGGGGCGCAGATGGACGCAGATGAGCGCAGATGAGCGCAGATGAGCGGAATTGCCTGAGATTGGACGGGTGGGCGGGCACGAGGCCAGGCAGCGCATCAGGCAAGCAGCCAGACCCACGGATCGCAGTCGATATTATCTCACTTGTGTGTAATACGATGGACGGCAAATGACGACGGGGACTGATGGTTCCCTGCACTGAAATTGCGCAAACGCACCGACACCGGGGGGGGACCTAGGCGAAGACCATGACGAGCATGGCAAGGAGCCCGGCAAGAGCCAGCAGAAGCCAGCAGAAACCAGCAGAAACCAACAGGGACCCGACATGGCGAGGAACACTACGAGCAGATGACAGCGGTGACAGGCTCATTGTAAGAACCCAGCTTGGACGAGGCAGGAAGACAGGGCGAAGGGTCGTTCTCGTACTCGAGATGGGGCGGGCTGGCCAGGATTGGATGGACACAGCAGCCATGCCAGGGTGGGAGAGGAGGAGCTGGTCGGTCCGCTGTCTGGTCCTTCTTTTGGGCTCCTTCTCGTCCCTTCTTGGTTCCATCTCTGGTTCTATGGCTCCCTGGCTTGCTAGCGGCAAGCAAGCGTGAATGGCTTCCCTCCTGGACCCGCTGTCTCTTCCGCACAGCCTGCGAGCACTCGTGTCTCACATCACCGCCCGTCGAACTGGCTCTCTTTCACTTCTGCGTCTGCGTCTGCGTCTGCGTCTCCAGCGCCTGTTGTGCCACAGGAGGGCGACGGGCAAGGGCACACATTGGCGCGCCTCGCCAGCAGACGATGGCCAAGCAGGTGCGCAGGGAGACGACTCTGCATGGCACCCGTCAAATCACGATCGGTGCCACGCTAGTGGAAATCCCCTCCTACTAACAGGCACTACGAGAAGGTAGCGCCCGTGCTCGATGCCCGACCGACGTGCCGCACGGGAAAAACGTTGAGCGCTATTTCCCTGACCTGACCCGCTAGTGGCTAACGTGAACGGCTGCCGTTAGCTCGCAGAATGTGGCACCAGCCAATTCTCCTTAGCCCAAACAACGGCGTGTTGGCGACGCGGAAGCGAGGGTGGGCAGCCCAAACCGTTTTATGCCTCACGTGGCCGCCCGGTTCCGCTGTCTGGCGGTGTACATCCAGTACTTGCATAGTAGTGAGCCTGGGGTACAACGAGCGCTCTTCGTGCTGTGTACGAATACCACTCATGTAGCTTGCTACGAGACTTGTACTCGAACCAGAATGCGACCAGACGTTGCATCTCCGAGGCTCGCTATTGGCCACCATTGGCTGCAGTTGGCTGTCCTTGGCCGTTATTGCCCGCCAGGTACCTGTGATCAGATAACAACGGCACGCACTCCTGCTATCTGGTCTCGTTGCCTGCCAAAAAGGCGTACTCGACCGTCTTTTGCACAAGCTTAGGAACCGTCGTGCCTGGAACTTTTCGGGGCGCTGATAAATCCACACTGACCTTGGCAGGCCCTCTCAGACCCTCTCAGATCCTCGAATTCCGGGCACTGCTGGCATGCCAATATTCGTACATGGAGCTTTCTACACCGCATCTTGCTACGGATCCAGTTTATTATGTCAGCACAGCCAGACAGCAGTCCTGGGGTCTGAGCTTGCGTCAGGGCAGTCCCAAGCAAGGGACAACGGTCGGCTATCTGGGCAAGTGCCGGCGGAACAAGTGATCCCACCAACGGCCAGTCTGCAAGACAAAGCCAGGACGGACCAGTCTGCGAAAACAGCGCTGCATTTGCTGTCGTCCCTGCGTGTCCTCCCTGTGCCACGCCAAAGATCAAGCCTTATTGCATAGTATGAGGCACCTATTCCAACGGGTGGGGCCGCCCACAAGGCCTCCAGACTCAGCATGCAAGCACACTTGGCTCGAGTCCAGTTTGCGTGCAATAACATTGCAAATCTTACATAGTCACTGCCAACGCCCCGTTCTTGTCAACACTCGCGCAATGCAAAGAAGTGTAAGAGAGCCGCCATTTGTTGCGTATTGGGCAAGACGTACGATTACCCGCCCGCGAGACCTACAAACTGGAAAAATTAAAAGAACCAGGACCACTCTAATTAAAAGAGAAAAGAGAAGGGAAAAAGAACAAGAAAAAATCGACCCAAAGACACCCACCGCAGAAAAGTTCACACACAAAGTTTGGTTGTCCCCCGTCCAGTTGTCGCCTGCGGCCAATGGCCGTTCTGCCCAGTCCTTGCCGCTCCAGGGAACTATGGGCAGTTTGGCGATCTTTCAGTGGCCCGCACAATTCACTCGTATCATACATTGGTGGTACATGAATGGTTAAGGGCCCATGGTTAATATGTAATTGTGCTCTCATATCCAGCAACTGTGGTCGGACACGGCCCTCCGCAAGCACATCGTATCACCAATGTTCCGAGGATAGTCGTCAAAAAAGTGTTTCGCTGTGTATTATTATCGTCTGGCTAGGCATGGGCGAGCCGAGACGCCGGAACGCAAGCATGCTTGACACCAAGAAACCTGTCTGATGCAATCCACAAAAGACGATCCCCAAGCAAGTCTGCTGACACTCCCCTGCCAAACACGTGCGACTTGCCACGTTGACAGTGCATTCCATAATAGGGGCGAGCGGAGAAGCCCACAATTGATCTGCCATGCCCATGAATCTCCATCCACGAAACAAAGATGGCCACAGCCCGCGACGAGCAAGGAAAAAGCAAGGCACGTTTCCACACCACAGCTCTGGGCGACCAGGATAGGGGGGACACTTTGAAAGAATCGCAGGCTCTCGGGATCTACGGAAAGCAGAGGACGCAAAGCAGGGTTTTTGGCGGCAGCATCCAGGAATTTTTCGAGAGAATGCGACAGAACAATACGACAAGAAGCAATGCAACGAAAAAAAAAAAGGGGGGGGGGGGACAGAAAGGACACAAAAAAAAAAGTCGGGAACAACCAAGCAAACTCTCAAAGCACACAACCAAAAACGGCCAAACGGCCACCGGAGGGGGGTTTTGTCCACTTGAGCGGAGAAAGTTAAAATGCCATGTGAGATACGAATGGATACCATTTCTTATCTGGAGATACCTAGCGAGCCTCTTGTACTGGCCGTGTATTCAGTGTACACGGCATATTCCTTTGTACTTTGTATGTAGTGGCTTGCAAGATGTGGGCCCACGGTCTACGAGTACTACGAGTATGAATGCTAGCCGGAGTTGCATTTTCAAACGGCCAGTCTGGTCCTCATACTCTCATAGGGTTCCGTGCCACCAACCAGCGTCGGGCGGCCATTGCCAAGGTACGCGGCAAGATGCAATAAGAAAATTCTTCTCTTCGTACACGTACGAGTACGTGTCTGCAAATCCGCACCATGCCAGCAGCTGCCGTTCTGGTTCCGCTTTGACTCTGCTCCGCAAAGCGCTTCCGCAATTGGAGAATATGGACCAGATTATCATTTTGGTAATAGATATATATCTCCAAGGGTATGCTCCCACGTTCGGGCAGGGGCATTCGCATATATGCAGGGAATGCCCTGGCTGGACGGACAGAAGGTGGGGGAAGAAGACAGCAGCAGGGCGTGGCCAGGCCGTCGAGACGGCCACCAGGAGACCCAAAAAGGAACGCGAAGAGCCCTCCTTCTGTGCCGTCCTTTGGGCAAGAACGATCATTTGCCCGCCATGCTCACTAACTACCCATTTGCGCCATCTTGCCCTCCAATTGGGTCGACTCCTCTCGTGGCGGCCGTTCTCGGACGATTCGAGCGTCTAATCAGAACACCGCATTCGAAAAACCACGCCACAACCGTTTGGCAAGGCTGTCAGACCTGGTCTCCCTCCCCCTGTGTCTTAGATGATGTACATGGTAGTAACTGGGGCGTAAGGCGAGACAGGCTAACTCCACCACAGTTTCGACTACGGAGAAGCGCCGGTTTGCCATTGCGCCGTAGGCTCCCGAACAGAAAGAGGAAATAAGGGAAAAGGAAACCAGGAAAAAGCAAGTAGGAAGAGGAAATGGAAATGGAAACAGGAAAATGGGAGCATATCCACTGTCAGCTCTAACCCTGTCTGGACTGGCAGATGCGACCCAGCGCAGAAGAAGTTGGGCCAGACACACAAAAACGGAAAAAAAACCGTTGCATTTATGCAAGGTATCTCCATCGACAAAGCCTGGGCTGGTCTTTCGGTACCGTGGTTGCCCATGTACAGGTGTCCGTGCCAATGCCCATCACGTCCTCGGGCTGGGCGCACATCAGACACAGCACAAAGTGAGACGGGGGGGAGGAGAAGAAAGGAAGAAGAAAAAGTACTATGTAAGACAGGGGACTTTGTGTGTCTGGCACCTGTGCTTTGGCCCGCAGCTCCGAGCTGCCCCCGGAGAGGTGTGATGATCGTCCGTTTGAGTCGAGAAACACCGTTGAAAAAAAACGATGAAGACCCGTGATGGACTGCCGCGCTGGTCCTTTTCGTGAACCTGCTTTTTTTCGCCCTCTTGCGAATGGTTTTCCAATCATCGCTGGCCCTCGTCTGTCAGTTGTCACTTTTCGCTGCGCTGTTCTGCATCAGATTGCACACTGGACCCAGCCACTGTACACGTACACTGTCTTTTCTGCCTCCTTCAAGAACCATTGTGACATCAGCACTCCGCGCTGCAATTTCCACGAGATGCCCCGAAACCAGATGTCTATCATGCCGGGTGCACTAGCGTGAGATCCAATACGAGAGGCCGTCGCCAATTGTGCGCTTTGGAGACAACACCATAACACCGATCAGCGTGCATCTCCAACAAGTGTATGGCCGAAACAGGAAACTCCTGTCAGCAACGTTCCTTCCCAGCAGACCATATCGCCGCAACGCTCCTTCCCTTCGGAGAAGAAAACATGATAGACGAAATATGGCAAATCCCCCCAAAGCCCATAAAAGCAAAGGAACGACATGGCCAGAGACTGCCGTAGAGAGAAAATAAACATGCCACTACTATCAAGATGGCTCTGGCCAGCCCGAACGCACCTGCCGCCCGCGCGTCATCGGTGGGGAATGGGACTGTTCTCTGCTCATACCGCTGAATACATGCATCTCACATACTATGTACATTGCTTGCTTCGGGCTCGTCTCCGTCCCCGATACCACATCCACTGTCTGTCTGCCACATCCACCCTCCACCGCCCATGCGACGCCATGCACAGCGTTTATCACGAACCTGCAACGTCTTGCCGAGCGCCGACGAGAGCCCCATGCACCACACCACTGACCGGGTCGGGTTTCTTTCTCCATGCATGACAAGAGCAATGCCGCGCTATTGAGATAGGCAGACTGGGTGGCCCATCTGAGGAAGCTCGGCGGTGTCGCATGGAAAGAACATCACGAGGTTGATGAGCACCTAAGCTGATCCTCGATATGGGTCAGTTGACACGGCTGTCGGCAGTTAGTCCCGGGCAGAGCAGCGCCACGACAAACGGGCTCGCCACGACAGACTCGCCGGTGTGTGGGCGGCCGCCAACGGGCATCCACCGAGTTCTTCAGCGGCTGTGCTGTGATGCCAGACCCCAGCAAGAGCAGACCCCGTCTGTGGCAAAACCTATCGCTACGTCAGACGCCTGACGCAAGTGCAGTGCACAGCGGTGTTGATCCACATTTGCATACCGACAACCCGGGTTCACACCACGCCGCTGGCAGATCCCCGACTTCTCGTGCTCTCCGGGTCTCTATCTGTTTTTTTCTTGTTTGTTTTTTGCTTCTCTCGTCTCACACCGCTTCTTCCTGTCTTTATGGTTATTCTTTTTTAGTTTATTTTGGTGCACATTGTGGTGCACGCACACAGACGAGACCGACACTGCCGATTTCTCGCTCACCGGTCAGGCGACGGCGTTGTGGCTGCTTGGACGTGTCCAAAAAAAAAAGGAATACACCGGTGGCCTAGACCTGGCTGTTCTGACCGAAAGCCCTGACTCACCTTCATGTGATCCTCGCATGGGCTCTCCATCGGTCACCGTATAACCTTGGTCTCATCTGTTATTCAAACTAGATGTATCTGACCGAGGTTGTGCGGCTCACCCCCTCCTCTCCAACCCGGTGGGAGGAAATACGGTCGCTTTCTGATGGCGCTGTTCCACCAGCTTGCCTTTCCCATCCCCATCTGTGCTCGGGAAGAGCTGAAATTTCTGCGCAGCATGCTCGATCCGGAGGGCTCACTGTGCGTACCAGAACGGGTAATTAGCCGATTGGTCGCCTCCCCGATGCTCCCGACGACATCACCAAACTCGATCAGCATTATCAGCAGCAAAAATGACTTGGGCCGGGCGCAGAACCTTCGCCCCCCGCCCCCCCAGCTGTGCTTCTGATTGCACGCTCCCTTGGACCACGACTGCTTGCTTGCTGGAACGTTTTCGCAGCTGCCAGACTACTATTGCCCACAAAGCAGACGGCCCGCAACCAGGAATGCGCCAGCCAGCACACAGAGAATGACGGCTGGAGACGCCTCAGACAAATGACTCGGCATCTCGGCTGCCTCGAGCTCTTCAATGCCCGTGCAGCTCGATGCCAGGCATAGCCACTGGACAGCATCTGATACCTGTGGAAACCCCTGCAGCCTTGGAGTGTTTTGCCAACCGAAGTTCTCGGCGCCCGGAACCCGGACTGCGGCCGGAGGGCCGTAAGCCGCGGCTGGGCGAGGAACCAGTATCTCTGGGAATAGGCCGAGGTGCAGGGTGTATCCACCACGAACTGTGACGCAAAGGACAGCACCAGTGAGTAAGGAGTTGCGCGCGTTAAGGGATGGCAGCCTGGAGAAATCAGAACAGGCCCTTGTGCAACCTGCAGTCTTCTCGGTGTACTTCTAAAAGACTGCTCCCATTGGCTCCCCGGGGCACAGGGCTCGCTCATGTGCAGTGGTTTGCTCTAGGGGACACGATCGGGAGGATTTGCAGCCCCAGCCTCGTCTCGGATTTCTGCTTTGGTGCTGCTTTTGCTGCTTTGACACTGATCAGGGTCTCTTTAATCATCAGAGAATCAGCTAAGCCAATCAGAGACTGCACTCGTGCGACCGCACGAAAAACTTCGCTGTTTCCGCGCCATTGGCCCTCATCGGTGGCAAAAGCAGCGACTCAACGTTGGAGACACAACAGGGTGGCGACAAAGCGCCACGACGGCAGCCACGCAGAGCCTGGCCGCGATTACGCCTCACCCCTGCTGTGCCGCTTAGGCCTCGTTTGCACATTCCTCGGCTACACAGCGGAGCACACTGTCCTGCCGCCGGAGAACTGCTCTCCATCGATGTCGTGCGCAAACGAAAAAAAAAAAGGGAAAAAAAAATTGTCACACGCCACGGGCCTATCAACGGAGTCTGTCCGCTGGCGCCCTTACACTGCGTTGACCTTGCATCAGGTCAGACACTGGTGCCGAATAGGAGCCAGACGGAAGCCCAGCAACGGCCAAATAGGAAGCGGAGCCGGGCACAACAGCAGTCTGGTGGCCCCAATCCCAGTTGGCGTGCGGTTCTTGCCCTTCCGACTAATTGCAGAAGCCTATTTTGTGGAATGAAGATCCATGCCGCCGCGGGAACTCTCGCCCCGAGTTGAAAAGGTTCATGAAGCTGGTATCAGACCCATAAAACGAACAGGTGGAGGCGGGTATCTCTGCAGAAACACGTCTGGACCCCAAGCGGGAGCAGCAGGAGCAGCAAGGATTAAGGGTTGCCAAGGTACCAACAGCAAAACAGCAGTGGCGGGAGCAACAGGACGCAGCCTTCGCCTAGCATCTCTCGAAAGTGAGAAGGGCTGTCAGCCGCGTGCTCTCGCTCCCCCTTTTTCCACTTTCTCTCCCACACCATCAGCATGGATCTCAGCTTCCGAGCCATCCACGAAATCGTCCATCCGACGGCGGCCTTCTCTGAGCCCGACACGGACGACGACAGCGGCCAGGACCAGCCGTCGCCCGTGCCTGGCGACTGGGAGTCGTCCCAGCTCAATCCCAAGAACCGCGTCGACAGCCTCGACCCCCTGTCTAGCCCGCTATGGCGCATCGACGGCAGCGCTGGCCTCGGGACCCAGTACTATGCCATCCCGTTGTTCCTGCCCAGCATTGCGCCCATGCGCATCGACGTGTTTGTTCTCGAGGGCGCCCTGTATCCGCCCAATGTGCGTCGTGCGCTGGATCTGGACAGGGCTTTCCACACCAAGGATGCCGTCCGCGTGCGACGCCTCGGCATCGCCCAGCATATCTTGCGGATCCTGCAATGGCACACGACGGCCGCAGACGGCCACCTTCACCCCGACGTCGTGGAGGAGCTCTATAGGCGCGGGCCCTTCGGGTCGTTCCTGGTCATCGAGAACCTCACTCTCCACGTCTGCCAGTCGCGCATTGCCGTGTCCCGAAATTACCCTCTCGAGTCGGATCTCCTGTCGTACCACGAGCTTGTTACAATGTGGGGACCGCGTGTGGGCGGCGGCGAGACGGGCGCTGCACTGCCGCCCGAAGTCGACATCCAGGACGTGCAGCTGCTGCGACAGATGCACGACAGCATCTGCCTGGTCCGTGTACCCCGCGCGGGTCCGCCTGGCAGGGCTGGCAGCAGCGGCCCAGACGAGGCAGAGCCGGTGATCCTCAAATCGCTGACGAGCGGCGTGAAATACATGTACCACGAGCTCCGTTCGCTTCTGAAGAACGCTCCTGCGCAGGCACACATCATCGGCAGGCCGCTGCACATCGTCACGAAACCGTGTCTGTTTGGCGGCAAGCGCGGCGTGGTCGGCTTCACACTCCCCTACTATCCAACGGGCTCGCTGCGCGATGTTCTGCCCATGCTGCGGGTGCACGGCGAGCTGGCGCTGGCGGACCAGTTTCGCTGGTCCAGGCAGATTGCCGGGGCCATGTGCCACGTCTGGCACCAGCGACGCGACTTCTATCCCGACCTGCGCCTGGACAACATCGTCCTGAACGGACCGCCGCCGCAGGGCGATATAGTTGTGATCGACTTTGAACAGCGCGGCGTGTGGTCGGGCTTCTCGGCACCCGAAGTCGACTTTATTGAGAATCTTCGCATCCTGGCCTGTGACGATCCAGACTCCGACTGTGTGATCCCTGCCGAAGTGTCCGACCAGTACAAGCAGGAGCTTGTGGAGGCATGGGATGCCGGACATCGTCCGGACCAGCGCACCTCGTGGGGCACCATTGGTCGACTCGAGCAAGAGACCAAGTACAGCAACCCGCCCGACGGCTACAACATTCCGTGGAGTTGTCTGACACGGCAGGAGCAGGAGGCCGCCATGGTCTACATGCTCGGCCGTGTGCTGTGGTGCATCTTTGAAGGCATGAGTGCCCCGCACCGCGGCGCTGTCTGGCAGTCTTACCGTTGGGAGACGGAGGAGCTCGAGTTTCCGGACTACCGACTGACGCCGCCAGCCGTGCAAACAATTATCAGTCGTTGCTTTGGCGATGTCGGGGCCAAGAAGCAGACCACTTTTGTGCGACGAGCCAGCAAGCTGTATATGGAAGAAAGGGACGACGAAGACGCCGCAAGCCAGGAGCACGGGGACAGCGACAATGGGCGTGAGGAAACCGGCAACGACGATGAGCCCTGGGATGCAAAGCTTGTCTCTGACAACCTCAAGGGTCGAGCCAGCAAGTTTTGGCGATCGCAGCTGTCCAAAGGGGAGATCTGGCTCCGGGAGAGGAATTGCCTGGTACGCGAGGAGACGGAGACCGGCTCCTCTGCCGCTGGTCCTGGCCCTGTTATTAACAACAACAGCAATGGCGATGGCGACGACGGCGACGACGGCGACGCTGGAGAACCACGTGGCTCTGCCCATGGTCGACCAACTCTGAAACAAGTGCTGGTCTGGCTGGATGAGCTGTCGGCACAGCAGGGTTTATGATTCCTATGAAGTGACGAAACGATTTGTGATTCGTTCTGGATGCATCTGGATCTATCCAAGGGTGTTGCATACTCATTGTATACGACGATGGATATGGTATCATGCACGACAGTTTTTATGATTTGAACACTCACCTCCAGTCTATGTTGCCAACGAGATAGCGCGGGAAGGAGCAGAAGCGGAGAATCAATACACTCTACACTCTTTTCATTACCCCATGGGGCCTTCTCTCTTTTTGATACAACGCCTAGACCGGCCCTGAGTGTCTCTTCTGTCCGTAATCGTACAGAAAAATCCGGGGTGGAAGGTGGCATAGTCTATTTTACAGCACAGCAATGTAAGATGCCCGGAGGGACATGAGGAAATGATTTTGTTTGCTTGACATCGTTGACGAGGAACGGATGTACGTAGAGGGACAAGCCTAACTAGCACGGCCGCTTTTGCAAGAGTTGAAAGCATACAGGAAGAGCGAGAAGAACAAGGAAAGAGAAACAACGTAGGAAAAGTGCCAACGAGTGGGTATTCGACATTTTGACAAAAAAAAGAAAAAAAAGAGAGAAAAACAAAACATCGTAGATGCCAGCGCGGGCGAAGGAACATGCAAAGGAAATGCCCAGGAAAAGAAAGTAAACAAAGATCCTCGCCCCGAGAGCACCAAATCCCAAACCGATGAAAACAGGAAAAAAAAAAGAATTAACAATACAGAATTGAGGCCTCAAACCAAAAGGAATAAAAAAGAAAAAAAGAAAGAAAATACTATGCCAAAAGCTGCCTCTCCAGACGCACGCTGCAAAATGCGACCATATCCCTGCTTTTCTTTGTGGTTCCCTTGTGTGCATGTGAAAGGTATGGAAGGGGAGGAAGAGAGAAAAGAGAAAGGCGATAACAGTAGAATATGTGAAAAAGAAGAGAGAAAGAAGAAGGAGGAGGAAAAGAGGAAGAGAAATGGGTGATATATATCGAGACACGAGGAAAAAAGAAAGCCCTCCCCCCAAAACAGCATTGGACGGCTGGACTACTGCCTCTCAGACTGCTGCAGCATCTCCTTCTCCCGGTTGTTCATGTTGTTACTGCTGCCGCTGGCGCTGTGCAGGGCGCGGTCGTTGTCGACCTTGGTTGTGGCGACGCTGTGGTCGTTGTCGGTGCCGGCGCCGGCACTGCGGCGCAGGGAGCCGGTGGAGGCGGCGTGCAGGGAGGCCTGGCGGGTGGGCGGGAGAGAGGAGGCGGAGGCGGGGGACTGGCCGTTGGTGGTCATGAGCATCTGGTGGCCTTCGATGCCGTGCTGGGGCACGATGTGGACGCCGTCCTCCTTGGGGTGGGCCTCGGCGGGGGTCCAGGCGAGGTAGTCGCGGCGGACCTCGACGTAGTCGTAGGCGAACTCGCCGTGCTGGTCGTCGTCCATGCCGAGCAGCTCGGCCTCTTCGCTGGCGCGCAGGTGCAGGCCGGGGATGAGGTCGATGAGCTTGGCCAGCAGGGCGGAGACGACAAAGGAGTAGCCGGTGCAGGCGAGGATGTAGGCGATTTGGATGTACAGCTGCTTCCAGTGGTGGTTGATGAAGCCGCCGGTGATGAGCCCCGTGTTGACGCCGTCGAGGCCGATGATGTAGTCGGCGGCGAAGAAGGCGTTGAACAGCAGGCCGACCATGCCGCCGACGGCGTGCTCGGCAAACAGATCGAGCGAGTCGTCGATGCGCAGCAAAAACTTGACCTTGGTGGCAAAGTTGCAGGCGACGCCGGTGGCGACGCCGAGGACGATGCTGGCCCAGGGGGTGACAAAGCCCGACGCCGGCGTGGCCGCCACCAGGCCCGAGATGGTGCCGGAGCACCAGCCGACCAGCGACCACTTGCGCGCGAGCCGGAAGTCCAGCAGACACCAGGTCATGGCGGCAAACATGGCGGTCAGGCACGAGTTCCAGCAGGCGACGACGGCGCGCAGGTTGGCGCCAAAGGCGGAGCCGCCGTTGAAGCCCAGCCAGCCGAACCACAGCAGGATGGTGCCCAGGGTGATGAGCGAGATGTTGTGCGGCCGGAAGTTGAGCATCATCTTCTCGTTGCGGCGGCCCAGCACCCACGAGTACGCCAGCGCCGACAGGCCCGAGCAGATCTCCACGGGCCCGCCGCCGGCGTAGTCCAGCACGCCGTACTGGAAGGCCCAGCCGTTGATGTTCCACACCCAGCAGGCGATCGGGCAGTACACCACGGTGGCCCAGAAAAAGGCAAACACCATGGCCGGCACCACGCGGCCGCGCTCCGCCGTGGCGCCGACGACCAGCGCGCACGTCACGGCGCAGAACTGCATCTGGTAGAACGAGTAGAGCAGCTCCGGGATCAGCGGCGAGCCCGGCGAGGGCGCGCCCAGCGTGTTGATGAGCCCAAAGTGGTGCAGGTTGCCGATGAAGCCGTTGGTGGCGGTGCTGCTAAAGGCCAGCGAGTAGCCCCAGAAATACCACTGGAAGACGACGACGCTGAAGGACATCATGCAGACCCAGATCAGCGACAGCGCGGACTTGCGGCGGGCCAGGCCCGAGTACAGAAAGGCGATGCCGGGCACCATGATGAGCACCATGCACGAGGCCACAATGATGAAGGCCTGGTCGCCGGACTGGTACCATTGGTTGAGGTTTTCGGTGGCTGCGAAGGGAGGAAGGAAAAACTGTTAGTAGACAGCACAAAACATGGGTCATCCGGCCGAGCCTGTCTTTCCCCGTGAGACATACCAGAATCGCCACCAGTCTCGGCATTGGTGCCGTTGAAGACGGCCGGCGCGCCGATCCAGGAATAAGACATGGTTTCGAGAGAGAGAGAGGGGGGGGGGGACGAATCGAGGAAGTAGGAGGAGGAGGAAGGGTCGAGATTGTCGGTCGTGACTCAGCCGAGAGAGAGACAGAAAGAGAGAGAGAGAGAAATGGGGTGACGAGGATTCGAAGATGGGTGGTGGTGATGCACAGCACACACAGTACACAGCACACAACAAGGACACACACACACACACGCACTGGCTCGCGTGCGACTTTTCTCCCAGATCGAACGGGAAGCCAATGGCCCGGCGTCACGTTCGGGAGGGAGACCAAATAAGGGACGAATAAGGCAGGAGGGTGCTGCAAAGAGGCAAGCCCGCCTTGTATGTGAGTGTGTAGCCCAATCACTTCAGAAACAAGAAAAGTGATTTGTTGTATTGGAAAAAGAAGGGGGGCGGTGCAGGGCAGCACTCGAAAAGCAGAGAGACCAGCAGGTATCAAGAGAATCTACGCTTCCAAGACAGAGAAAAGAGAGAATGGGGAGAGGACAAGAAGAAGGGCAGGATGCCAGAGGTGTATATGTACGAGTATGGAATGGGGAATAAGTGGAAGAGCGAATGCGGACGTGGGCCGCGGAGGGGGGGGGAGGAGGTTAACGGGGAGGCTAGCCAGAGGTCGCGGGACAAG